>JAVKLA010000039.1:23385057-23399443 GCA_034782735.1 Sagittarius serpentarius | reverse complement strand
TGCTGAGCCTTTATCAGCACTTAATTAAAACTTGACAAGAAGATTAACACACAGAGGGCAGTTTTAATTAACTTAATATCGCATTCAATTTTCCAATTCGTCGCAGCATACCAGACACCTGCAGATCTTAATACAAAACCAAACAAAAAAAGGGGAGTGCGGGAAGGGGGAGAGAGCGAGGGAGATGCCTCGGCAGCAGCAGAACCGCTCTCAAACTTTCTGCTGCTGCTCTGCCTTGCACGCACTCACCTCTGCTCACCCCGGGCTGCCTGTAAAGGTTTTCAGATACTAATAGCCACTATTCCCCACTGGGCCCATTCGAGCCAACCTAGGGATGTTTGCTTTCCAAAATACATTTATTTGTTTGATTTTAATTTATTTATTTTAAGCTACGTTCCTGGGATTTCACGAACCAAAAGCAAGCTCTCCTATTTACCCCGCTGTCCAGGCCATCAAGTGGCTGTTGGAAAAGGCCAGGAGGACGGCAAGGAGAAGGGTCGCAGATGTCTGGGGCTTAGCGCAGGAAACACACGCTGTCCATCCACCTCATGCTGCCGCTCAGGGATGGAGAAAGGGAAGGCATCGATCAAAAACATCGTTGCCCCACTCCTCCTGGCTAAACTACAGCAACCAGCCTGGAGCGGAAGGCTTCTCCCTAGGAGGAGCGGCACAGCAGGGAGGAAAGAGGGGTGAGTCTGGCACCGACACGAAGCAGGCGAAGGGAAGGCAAAGAGAAAAGAAGGCATGGAAATACTGCACTTCTCTCATTGCTTTCACTGCTTTTAGAACAGTTAGCTGTCTTGTAATTATGGGCCCCAAACTAGGGAGGTGCAGGAGCTGCCAGGCAGCCACGGGCAGTCCCCTGCCAGACCCGCACCCTCAGCCGCCTCGCCTTTGGATGATGCGGCCAAGGGCTCCAGCTAAAGACACCTCCGAGTGCCGTAGCTCCGGGTTCCTGGGCTGCATACACCTGTATGGGAGCAACTCGGGAACCTCTGGATCACCCGGAGACCCTGGGGCTGCTGCTGAATGGACACTCACTGCAGAGGCTCGGGGACACCCGGTGCACAAACTCGGAGCAAAGCCAAGAGGGATTAATTGCACAAATTACCACACTGAACCTTCAACTAGTTCTCTGTCAGAAGCAGTTTGCCACACACCAAAAAAAAGTGTTATTGTTAACTTTCTCCTTCCATTGTTTTTTTCTGTGTCACCTCATGCCTCTCCCCCCACTGATTTCCTGACAACCTTGAGAGGAACAATGCATCGACAGAGTATTTTTTCCTCTAGAGATTTACAGCCTGTGCACCGAGGAAGGCCAAGGAACGAGGGTGCCCTTCTCCACCTCCCGCTCCCGCTCCCGCTCCCGCTCTGAGCACAGCTCCGAACCCTTCACCATGCTAAGAAGTTCAGCCAGCCTGGACAGGTCTGCTCATTTCAGGGGGAAAAGCAAGGCTAGTTAGTTTTTCTTCCATTCCTTTGGAGCGTATTCATTACTAGATTAGGGCAAGGTCATTCAGCTCCGACAGGAATAACCTCTCGGCCATGCTGCACAGCTATGCAGCCAATGAAGGAATGCATGCAGCACTCCAAAGGCAGGCGTCTGCTGGATGTGTTCTTCTGTGGTTCCTGTACCTTTATTTTTTGGCTGCCATTATATTTCTTGATGCTCTGAATTTAGTTAGATCTAATAAACTGTTGTAGTCCAATTTTCCAGGGAGAGTTTTGTTTGGGTTTGATCGGCGAAGAGGCGATGTCCTGCTCTTTTTCTGAATCAAATCAAACCCGAAGTCAGATGGGTGCGATGAGACACACAGAAAACTGTGAGAAAAATCAGAGAAAGCTGACATCATCAAATGTCCCCAGCTGTCCGAAGCTGCAGTAAGAAGCAAGGAAGCGGCGATGCCTCCTGCAGGAAGCCCACGAGGTCCGAGAGGCTCCCAGCAGGTAAGACACCCGACAGCGTCTGCCTGCGGAAGGCACAGAGCCTCACAAATAGACTTCCCAGCAGAGTCGCTGCTCGCAGGGGACTCTAATGCAAACTCAGACAGACCACAAACGTGAGCAAGGTGCTCACGGCCTGACTCTTACCTACATTCCCGGCACAAGGGTAACCGCAATCAAGTCCATGAGACCTGGCAAACACTTCTGGGTAACAAATACTCGGGCAGACACTACTCATGGCTGTGTGAGTGCTTTGCAAATGAGAACTATGCTATTAGCAACCCGAGTTTGCAGCACACGGTATTCAGCTAGGCCTATCCCCAAAATCACATCTCCTGGCTTTGGCAAAGGTGGGTACTTGTCTCCTTGGGCTTCTCCTCCAGAGCAGGAGCTCAAACGGCCAGGCTGCTTCCAAGGTCTGCCCTCCCCACCAAAGGACTCAACGTGGGCGCGTCCTGCTATCTCCTCAGCAAAGTCTTCAGTGCCACAGAGCGAGCTGCAATCTGGGCAATAGTAGGAGAGGGAGAATTAATTTCTAATGAACCCTTGGGTCCTTGTATAAACATACTTCCAGTTGTTCAAGATAACAGTGCCAACCTGGTCCCAGGAAAGCGCAGAGCCCTCTCCAGTTCCTCAGACCAACAGCCAAATTCGGGGCTTGCCCTTGCCAACGGCATCGCCTTTAAAAGAGCACGAGTGTTTGCGTGTGGCCGGGGAGTCCCCCGGATCGGGTCCAGCCCAGCTTTTATGAGCAAACCCTCACCCTGGTTCCCAGGGGCCAGCCCGGGGACCTGAGGTTACAAAAAACCCGCTGTCCGATTTCTTCCCAGATTGCGCGGGCGCTTCAGAGGCCTCGCTGTTCGACCAGCGCTGCAGCCAGGCTCTAATTCCCCTCCACCATCCTCCCCTTGAGCGACGACTCCTAACAAGCCGCCGCGCTGGCAGCGAGGGTGCGCAGCCCCACGACACCTGTGCCACCGCGCGCTTGTCGGAGAAACAACCCCTTACCGAGTAGCCCAAATTACAGGGCACTCCAGCATCTCAATATAATCCCAGTCGCAAGCGTGCGTCGCTGCAGCAGCCCCTCCTCTTCCAGCCTGCATGACCGCCTTGGAGGAGAGGCAGTGAGTGTGGAGAAGGGGCCTGGGTGATGGAGAACTGGGACAGATGGAGCCCCTTGTGTGGCAGCTGACGCCTCCATCCCCTCCGGAGCGGGGCCCGAGGGAGCTGCAGCACCGGGCCCAGCGCTGCCTTGCCAGCAGGTTTCCTTCCTGGCCAGCAGCGAGGGGAAGTCAGGCAGCACCAGCCATCCTCCCCTTGACCTGCCTGCTGAGATTTCTGACAGAGAGGAGCAAAAATCACCGTCTGATGCTGGGTTTCAGGACACAAACATGTCCTTTTCACATATCCTCCACTTGAACGCCTACTGGCATCCACCCCTTATCACCCCTACCCCATGCCCCGTATCCTTTCATTTTCCAGGAGGGTATCTTTGGGAACCTCCCATTCCCACAAGGAACAGAAGGACGGGAGGCCATGGGAGATGGACAAGCACTTAAAATGTTTAATGGACAGAAACAGACCATCCTGAGTGGGGGTCTCAACCTCTCGTAATATTTCAGAGGGAAAAAGAGAGACAGACCCTCCTCCCCCACCTTGTACCAATATGGTGTAGGGTTTAAAGGAGGCTCCCCATAGCGAGGAGCTTCAAAGGCTCACCAGCCCCTCCCACCGAGTGTCCTCCTGGTTCAGTTCCACCCTCCACATTTGAGTGCCTTTCATCCTTCCTCTTCTTCGTCCTCATCGTTATTAGGCTCCCTTCCCCCACTCCCGCCCACTCCCACCCTTGCTGGAGACTGCCTTTGGTCAGGAGCCCAATGGGAACCAGCTGTCAGGCGTAGCTGGGATATCCTGGAGAAAACAGCTTGAAAATGCCTCCCCCCTGCTTCCCCCTTCCATGGCAAAGAAAAAAATCCCACCGCAAAATGGCCCCGCAGATGGAAAAGGCATCCTACAGGCCACCCTCCTCCTGACCTGCGTGGGTCCACTCGCTGGCTTGGTACCAGGAGGTCCCGGGTCCCAACTCCCTTAGGAACCGCGAACCCATCCTGTTTGTCCTCCTCCTGCCAGCGGGACCCTCCTGACCCACACAGCAAGAGCCCAGGGCCGTTGCGCCAGAGCATTTTGTATTAATCCTCCTTTGTCCACTTCTTTAGTGCACCTCGCTCCAGCATTGTTCTTCAAAGATGTTCCTGCCCTTCCCGGCCTGGGGGTTGTTGTTGTTTAAACAGCAGCAGCAGCCACACAAGCTGCTAGCTGTCCTGCCTTTACAGGGTGGTCTGTAATTGCTTCCTGTCCTCTCCAGCAACTGGCTTCATTTGTTTGAATTTCTGCCTAATCTCAGAACTGGGGGAGTTTGGAATGAGAGATGCTTAGTCCATGCTCATGGGTGTTTCTCCATGCTGGGCCAACCTTAGCCAGTTTTGGAGATCCAGCCTGGTAAAGTCACAGTCCCACAACCAGGAAAAAGACTGAGCTTAAAATAACCCAGGCAAGCCAAAACACGGTCTCGGCGAAGCTGGAGCCCTGGGTTTAGAGGTGCTGTGAGACCAAGGCTTTCTGTGGTCCTTGGATGCGGCAACTGGAGCCCAGGTGTGTGCCGGCAGGAACAGAAGTGGAAAAAGAAACAGGGGGATGGGGAGAAATGAAATGTTATTTCTCAGACTTCAGAGCTTCGCTGTTCTTGGACGTATTATGGTATGGGCTGTGCTAGGGGTGGATTTTATCCAAGCCAGTTTGCACACATCCCGCTGATTTCCCAGCGTGCTGATTCTGTGTCTCTGCGCTGGCCTCTGAGCTCCCATTATACTGAAGCAGGAAAAGGGTATGCTGGGGGCCAGCCACGAGCAGAGCCGAGCTGCTCAACAGGCTTCATACCAAACACTGAAAGTTTCTTTTTTTCCCCTCTCTCCAAAAAAAATGAACTTTGGCTTTTTGTTGAAATGGGAAGTGCTGTGGATAACGTCCACTTTCAACAGCATTTTCCACATTGATAAACTAAAACTTTTAAAGAAAAATGCCCCAGACAGTGTTTCCAGAAATATGAAACATCTTCCAGCATAAACCTTTATGGTCCATCTGGAGCAGGAAACTAAACGGGCTTTGTTCTTGGGGTCTGGCGCGTGACTGAGGCAAAAGGACAGAGACGAGAGGAATAAGGCGTGCGGTGCAGCCCCGACCGTCCGCCTTCCAACCCGCCCGCCAGCGAGACGCCCCCAGGCTGTGCCACCTCCGCCTCTGCTACGAGGTTTGTGTCGGCTGGCTCTCAGTGTTTGGCAGAAGCATGGTAGGTATCCTCCTATTTAGTGCCCATGGGTTACCAGAGATTTTTCCCTTCAGGGCGATTAGAAGGAAATGAAGCCAAAGTGCGTATTTCAGGTATCTGGGACACTCAGATCCAGAGCCAGCCAGTCCCTAGAAATTATAAACCCAGTGAAAAAATGCAACAGATACTGATTATATCTCCTGGGGATGGTGCTTCCAGCTAGGATTTGGATGTGCACCTGGCCATCTTCAGACAGGTCAGAGCTGGACTAGAAGAGGACTCCGCAAGCGAGAGGAGAGGTGACATGGTGGTCGGGAGTCCCAGGCTGGAACTGCGATGAGGGACGGACGTGCCCAGGGAGGATTTTACTGGGGGATGAGATAAAAGGGCTGCGGGCTGGACTGGAACGTGTATGGCAGGGGAGGTGGGAGAAAAGGAGGGGCTGGCTGTGCAGAGCAGGACGAAGGCCACTGCCGTGCCTGCGAGCGGGTACGTGCGAGTCCCCTGCCCGTGCTCAGGCTGCCTGGGCTCACGCCATGTGCTGGCGGGTCCTAGAGGATGGCCGAGAGCCTTTCGGCAAACCTGCCCGCACAGAGGGATTATCAGCGAGGCCGATGCTGGCAGGAGTGAATGGAAATCTTGGTTTCTTTTAATACCCCTCTTCATTAAACGGCCGCCGAAGTAGTGAGATGACAGCACTGCACAGAATGGGCTGGGCTGGCTCCTTTTTATGCTGACCGTAGGGGGTCACCAGTCTGTACTGTGGGACTCCCGGGACAGAAAGCCTGGAGTTAAAGCAGTCACAAAAACAAAGACAGAACAAGCCCATTCCCGCCCCTCACCCCTCTAAATATTTTCCTGAATGGCTTTGCAAGCTGTTCCTGGTCCAGATGCATCTCACACACACATTTCACATCTATCCGCTGCCTGTTCATAGTGTGCATTACATCGCACGGCTCATATTGAAAATAAATCGGCCTACTGTCTGATTTAAACTGCACGAATATTACGTGTTAGGTAATTTTTTATATGTGGCTGCATATATTTCAAATTAATGTATGGACAATACAATATATGATGGCTTTTTAATGCCCCTTGTTGCACATAGCCCCCATGGCAGATGCTGTTCGAAATACTTCTAACAAATCCCGCAGGCGCTGGCTGCCGTGGTGTGATGTGGACGGCCTTTCCCAGGCCAGAGTGAGGAGCAATTTGTTGGGCCAGACTGGCTGGGCCTCGCTTTGTAGGACAGGATCAGGCCTTCGAGGCATTCGTTTTTACGCCTTCTGGAACAGGACAATGTGCAATGGTCACTCTCTAGTGCAGCGTCTCCAACACAGCCCGAGTCGTTTCTCTGCTTCCAGTTTTGAGATCACACTCCAACAGCTCCAAAGCCCTACAGGCTCTTTTCCTCATCTTGCCCTCCTCATATCTCCGGTAGCTTAGGCACCCTCCTCCAGAGCTCCAGGTTTGTCAATTCATGAGATGCACGGACTAGCAACGACGATACAGGGTTTACACAGGGTCTTCCAAATGAGGCACAACTTAGGAACAAAGCAGTAGTATCTGCTTGGGTGTCCTCACCATGAGAGCTTAGGTTTGGGCTGGTGGACTTACATGGCCCCAGCTCCCTTTCTGCTCAGTCTTCTGGATGTGGCACAGAGAATCACCAATATGCCTTCCCCTTCCTCATACCCGTTCCCTCTCTCCTTGCTTGATTACATGCCAGTTCTTAGTAGAGCTCTGGTCTCTTTTTCTGGCACTCTGCTGTTTCACTCGCAATCCGGACTGTCAAGAGCTATCTGTTCTCAAAGAGACAAGCTCCGCGCTGTGATGTGAAAAGCAGGGAGGAGCTCAGGTTGGAAAAGAGATCTCCAGCGGTGGAGTGCAGCTGGACCACAGGAGGCAACAGGAATTGACCATGAAAGCTCCTGCTGCCCTTGTACTGATCACCTAGGCATGACCTTAGCGTTAGTATCCGTGAAGAGAGACAGCAAGGTCTGGGACAGAGACATCCATTTTCCAGGTGGAGCCCAGCGCTCAGTGCCAGACCTTTCACTCACAGAGATGCCCCCCATCCGCTGTGCCACCCTGGCCATGAGGAGAACAAGCCCTGAACAATGAGCCTCAGAGACAAAGGAAGGGGAAGCCGTAGCCCTGGCTCTAGAGAACAGGAAAGAGTGTTCCCAGCTAACAGGCAAGAACCATGTTGCTTTTCTTTTAGATATGGCTGTGTGGCTGCCAGTAATATATCTGCTAGCTAACGGCTGGTTTTAAAGCGTTATCCCAAAGGGCTGCAGCCTTGCCAAGGCTTTGACGTTGGTGGTCAAGCTACTAAAATGGACTTTCTGAACCAACAAAGAGACATGATCTGATTGGTACCAGAAAGAGATGGGGGAGAGAAAAACATACACGGTTCTGATTACCTGGCTTCAAAATCATGGCAATAAACCCAAATTTGGGAAGCAATTAGAAAGGAAGAAGAAGAGCAAGAAGAAAAAGGGGAATGAGAGAGTTGCCCGGCGGTCTCAAGGCAGTCTTTCAAGGATCAGTATTTGGACAAAAGCCAACATATCAGCTCTAATCTTTGGCTTTTTGTTGGACTTAACAAGGACTTTAAAATGAATCCAGTCGCAACTGACGGGCCCCATATGGATCCTGGTTTGAAACCTCCTCCTCAGCACTGAATCAAATAGTCTGGGACTATAGAAAGCCAGTAAGGAGAGTTTAAAAGGGAAAAACAAAGGCAGAAGCACACACATACCCTCACACACATGCACGTGTGCACACTCGTACACGCAGGCAGCGCGTGAAGACATCAGTCTCCGTATCAGCGCAGAGTTACCGCAGACAAGTGGCTTTGTGGCTCCACAGAGGGGCTGTCTGTGACCATGACGATACCACGATGATATTTCCCTTGATGCCACTCAACTGAGTCGTTTCCCAGACTCTCTGTGAGTTCAATCACATATGCATCTGTAGATTGCCTTCATTTACTGCCTTTTATTTCAAACTTTGATAAAAAAGTATGGATATTTTCCTTCACATATCAAAAAAAATTAAAAAACATTCTTCCCTCGTCTTTCTCTGAAGCTGGCGCATCTCTCATCTCCCTAAGCTACACCACAATGTGAGAACAAAGGCATCTGACCTGTATCCATGGCAACCCTCAAATTCTACACCTTTGCCTTTTGTACAAAATACCCCCTCCCTTCGTCTACACACACACATGCATATGTACACACTCACTGCCTCTGTCTACACACACATACATATATACATACATATGTGGGTATATATAACATATGCATATATATTTAAAAGCCATCATTGTTCTTGGTTCTTACAAGAGCTTCTGTATTTGCCTCATATGCCAACTGAACTCGTATTTATTCCATGGTGGGGTCTGCCTTTCAGGTGATGGCAGGGTTAACTTAAAATCCACTGACGGCCACAAGGTAGCACTTGGTTCAAGGAAGAAAAGCAAGTGCTGAGAGTGGAGAGAAGCAGGAGTGTAATAAGGGATTATTGGATAACACTTGGCATGCCAGGGCTGGAACAGCTGGCCTCTGCCTTTTCGTGGCCAGCGCCGATGATTCAAAGGGGCATTCACCTATTCAATCCATCAGTCAGCTTGAGGGGAAAGGCATCGCATCCCTGCAACGAAAAAAGTAACAACAAAAAAAAAGAAATCCAGTTGATTGTTCAAAAGGGATGTGCCAAGTGGAAGCACTCTTGGGCCACATTTTTAGCACCCCACTCTCCCTGTCATCAGACCTGGACCGACTCCTGACTGCCTGCAGCCAGCTCCTGTTTGTAGAGGGCTTGCCCTCAGCCAGCTACAAGACCCTTCTCTGAAGCGCGGCCTCTGCCTTTGTGCTCTATTTGCTTTGGAAGGATTTCAGTGCTTTGCAGCAGAAGCCAGCCACCAACGGGTGTGGAGGATGGCACGTGAGTGCCTGGAGAATGGCACCCAGCAGGGCCGAGGCAGGGCTGGCAGCCAGGAGCCATGGCGTGTGAGGGAAGGTCCCTGCAGAAGGCAGCAGCCCTCGGGTCTCACCGAGTTTTAAACGCAGCAGGATCCTGGAGCCACCGCCATGCACACAGACTGGTTTCACTGATCAGCTGATGGGCAGCATCTTGCCTTCTTCAGAGGCTGGTTCTCAAGAGCTTGTTCATTTGGGAAAGGCTGGCACCACCCAGTATGTCATACCCAAAAGGCTGTCAATCCCCTAGCTCTTGGAAGACACCGAAAATTCGCACAATAACAAGTGATGGTTTTGTAGTGACTCTGCAGAAGCAATGAGTTTCATTCTGGGAGGGAACATCTCCAGCTGCCACAACTGCATCCCACAGCCCTCAGTCCCTAACAATGCCTTCTGCCCCAAGGGTGAAAGGACTGGGTACTTTAACGCGCTTCTCCCCAGATGCACCACCACCACCACTGAACCCTGGGGAAAAGGGAAGGTCTTCTGGAAAGGAGGAGCTCATCTCTGCTGAAGGCACTGAGCAGAAGACCTCCCTGTGATCAGGTTGTATCATCGGAACAGGCCCTGGGCAGAGAGGGCACAGTCAAAACTCTCTCCCTCCCTCCCTCCCTTTTAAATACTTCCAGTTGTCAGTTTAGCAATATAAAAACAGCTGAATTGTGGTTATAGACAATGAATGATGCAACGGAATACTTCATGCAGACTTCGAAGATTTGCTGCTCATTTCTCTTCAGCAGGAGGGCCGTATGCATGGGACCGGGTCCAAACTTATTGACGTCAACAGAAAGACTCCCATTGACTTCAATGGGCTTTCATTGGGACCATTATTCCCTGTGAGAAGCCACTTACTGGGAAACCAAGGGAGGATCTAAATTTGTGTAGAGCAAACATAATGTAGCCTTGGTCCTCCGCGGTACCGAGGCATGGCCCGTGGAGACTGCATTTCCCAGCATGCTATACTCCATCTTTAGCCATCAACAGTAATTTGACGTGCTGAAGTTCATCCACAAACCAGGCTGATGTTGCTGCTCTTTCATCTAACCAGAAACAAAAACATCTGAAATATGTAGCGGCATAGTCATGCTTTGCTTCATTGCTGGGCCAAGTTTTCACAGGAATGTCTAACTGTCATGCTGAAACCATAATTACCCTGAAGGTGAAAGTGATGACTGGAATGGCTGGGAAGCAGGACTCCTGTTTCCACACCCTCTGCCTCTAACAAGCCCCACCGTCTCCTGTCCCTCGATTTCCCCATTAGTAAAGGACATCCTTGCAGAGTGATGTGATGTCCCGTTTCTGTGCGAAAGCTCCTAATGCAAGGATGCTACTGGGACTCCAATAGCTCCAGTTATGGATTTACCGCAGGGGAAGCGCACCCGGCAGAGGGTCCCCTTCGGGGAGACGTGGCTCGCAAGCCAAACTGCAGGGACTGCCTCGCCATTTGGCAAGATCCCCCCTCACTCTCCAGAGCAGGGCCATCTGCAGGTACTCCCTCTTGGACTCTCATACCTCCCTAGAAAGCTTTTCCCCCGCTGGCCAAGCACCTTCCAGAAACCAAGAAGCTCTGTGTGAGTTCAGACCGAAATGGTGCCTGCATCCCCCAAGCAAGACTCCCTACTTTTTAACTTACTCATTCATCTAGAAATTGCTGAGGACTGTCTTACACCCCAAGCCCTCCTTCTGAGCTACCAGCTGCCAGGGTGCTGGCTCTAGGCACCACTGAACTTTGCTTGAAGACCCTGTATATCAAAAGATGCTTGAGGTATTTGGGCCTATAGTTCAAATTCCTTGGCCCCCTGAAATAAAGACTACAAGCTGTTTGACACATGGGGATGAAAGGGGAAGCAGAGAAGAGAACACTAAATAAAAGGACCAGCGTACACCAGTTCCTCTCCTCAGCTGGGAAGATTTGGACACGCAAGCAGAAAAGAGAAGCTGTCTTTTCCCTGCCCTCTGCTCCATGACCCAGGCTCCCCCGCCCCACCAGCCTCCTCCTCCATGGGGAGGAGGTCCAGAGCGAGAAGCATTCCAAACACCCCGCTGGTACCATGTTTATACAGCGTGTCCTCCTCGCCTAGCTGCTCAGAAACAGCCCTAGAACAAAAAAAGGAAAGGGAAAAACAGAGAGAGGGAAGAAATGAACAGCTTGGGCTTTTTGGCCAGAAAACAACTTTTTTTTGTTTGTTTTTCTAGCAAAAAAAGAAACCCTGCCAGAGATTCCCGAGTTTTCAGATTTGAAGGTGTTTCTTGAACTACAGAGAGGGACCTGGATATTTGGTTTATTCCCTTTTCCTACATTAAATAAGAACCATCAAGGCCTGATGTTTTTGGCGGGAATAATCCTTTCTTTATCACTCCTCTGGGTGAGGAAAGGAGCAGGGTCCATACGCTTCAGTTTTAGTTCCAAAATCAAGGAGAAAACAATAGAGATGTTAATTTACGGACCTTGCAGTTCCAGTGCAAGGACTGAGCTCTGGCTCCTCTTGGCTGTTGTTCTCATTTGAAATCATGGTCCCCGGAGCATGCTGCAAGAAGCTGCTCCGCACTGATGCAAAGGAATCTCCAAATGCAGCAACAGCCACAGCAAGGGCTGTCTCCTCAGACACTTCAACAAACTGGGATAGCACATGGTTTGCTGTAGTCCCTCTTGGGTGTGAAATAGCCACGTCTTTCCAGAAAGCACAAGAAACTAGTGCTATGCCAACAAAACCATGGACAACATCCACATCTCCTGGAGTTAACCATTTTTAGGGACTCAGAAGGACTCTTCCTTTAAAGAAAATATCTTGGAGCACCATTAGTTCCTTTATCAGTCTCTTATGAGCCCTGCTTTTTAGGACCCACGAACACTCCAGACATAATAGATATAGGTGCCACTTGTTGCTGTAGACAAGGGAGTCTAGAGCTTATGAGCAACAGTTCATGCCAAATTCCCACACCACGCTGCCAAAAATGCTTTGTGTGTGTCTCACTGATGTGAAATGTTTCTCTGTATTGTTTCCTCCGAACATCTCCATTTTTTGTTGCCAAATGCAGGAAGGAACATAGTATAGAGACCCGTGTTTCCATCCCCAAGGTTGGAAAAGGGCCACTCTCCAGGAAACATAGCTTGGGTTTAACCACAGAACAGTATGAAGAAGATAAACACCGTAAGAATGCATTCAAACATGCCTCGGACCAAGGGAAGCTGCTTCTGAAATACCTACGTGTCTGAGAAGACACTGGCTGTCATAACCCTGACTTAGTTGTGGGTGGTATGGCACCAGAGAGCTTCACAGCCCAAAAGCCAGCGCTGTGTGTCTGTTCCTCCCTCGCCTTTCCCAGGCAGTGGACCATAGGGATGTTCCACTAATTTACCCTGGTATCTTCTTTTCACTGCTATATTTATATCTTGGTTCTCAGTCACGCACGAAAAGGGTTAATTAAGTGCATAGTGGGGAAATGCATGACATCAAGGGAGTACCTTGTTCCAGTCATTCTTTGAGGTACAGAAACAACTCACATGATGAACCGCACTGGAAGTGCAGGTCAGGGCTGTGCTTTCCCCTGTAGATACGTGGGTGTGAATTTGAGTGCCAATATGAATTATGTTGTTAAGCAAAGGGCTGACAGTGCCAGACGGAGACAGCCAAAGAGTGGGAAGATGTTAGGCAAGCTTCCTCCATCTGTCCCTATTAACGCTTTTCGGTCCCAGGCCTCACCAAACCCTTTCCGCATCTAATCCTCAGCATCCACAAGTTTCTGTTCACCGTTCCCTGGGTCAGAACAGCCCCTTCCCATTTTCCATCTTGGCCATGCGATCGGCTTTGCTGTGTCCCTGCAAAATGTCCTTCTGGGTCTCCTGCCATCCTGCAGCCCCTGCCCAGTCTGCCCGCTAGACCTTTGCCACTGGGCTTCTGCTAGAACAGTGTGAAATACCTGCAGTAAAACCAAAAGCAGCCCTTTTGCTGCTTTCTGGTCTACTGACGCTGAGAAATGTGGTGCTCCTACCAAATCTCTCCCACTTTTCCACCCAGTTTCACACAGGATTTTTCCCACTGCCTGTGTGTTGAGGTACTTCTTTGCAGAGAATTTCTGGGTCCATTGGTTCCAGACCCAAGATATCTCCTCCTGCTCCCCGACCAGCAGGATGAACTGTTTCATCTCTGGGCTTCTGAGGCACCATTTTGTCTCTGCAGAGGAAGGCCAACCTCATCTGCCCTCTATTACCCACACAAAAAAACATCTGTGCAGCTTTTATTAAGTTTATACAAGCCAAATAGCTTGGAAAAGGATTACGATTTTTATTCATTCATAATATTCCCCACTTCATAATTGTCCATGGCATCGCACCATACCAAGACTTAATTTGCCTCTTAGTTTCTGTTCTGATGGGCCTGCCACATGCACCTGAAACGAACATCCTCGTTCCTCGGCTGAAGTTTGACTGACCAGTGCCTGGCTTAATCCCCTTTGATCTGGGGGAACAGACTGACTGAAGTTTTATTGCTACTGATTAATCCCCCATGATTCTCTGTGAGGGAACTGCCTGCCGCTTCCCCTTTCTAGTCTGCCAGTGTTTGAGACTGTAAATAAGCCTCACATTTATTGTTAGCACAATATACTGTTTTATAAGGGGAACACAGCTGTCTGAGAAAGATCAGAGCTCTCTCCTGCAGCGTCCTAGCATCAGAGGCATTCCTTGGACCGCGAAGAAGCCTAGGAGCAATGATACTAGCAGCAGTAGCATTGCTGGTGGTTCTCCACCTGTGAAGGCACACCTCCAAAAAACGGTGCCATTTACCGTGGGGCCACAAGTACAGGCTGGCCACCCCTCTGGAAATCAGGCAGCTTGGTTTGTACACACAGGGCAGCAGCCACCTCCCAAGTTCAGGTGTGCCACTCCAGCCCAGGGCCTCTGGAACGTGCCAAGGGCTGGGCCGTAGCTCCAGCAGCCTCATTAGGCTCAATGCCTTTACGAGGTCCCTGCCTCGCATTGTGACCTTGCTCGCAGTCTTCCCCTCCCGCAACAAGAGCGAGCAGGTCACAAGAAACATGGAGGACCACAAATAATCAACTTTGGCAGTGAGATTTTGCAACCTGATACACTGTTTTTGCTTGCTGGGGCGGGGGGGGGGGGGGGGGGGGG
>JAVKLA010000039.1:23306023-23383269 GCA_034782735.1 Sagittarius serpentarius | reverse complement strand
CCCCCCCCCCCCCCCCCCCCCCCCCCCCCCCCCCCCCCCCCCCCCCCCCCCCCCACAGATGAGTAAGTGTGGAATAAACAACCATGAAACCAGCAAAGCCTCATCCACCCTCTGGCAAGGACCACGGTGAGAGTGACTTTAAACAATGAGGACCACACCTGTATTTTATCATTCCGTCCAGAAGTGGGCATACAGAAGAGATACAAGAGCACACACCAGGCTCTTCCAACCTGTTTATTCAGTGGAAGATGTTCAAGTAACCAGAAAAAATCACTGAACTGCACTTCTGGGTGCTAACCTGAACCACCACTGTTTTGACAGGTTAGCCATCATGGACAGAAAAAGAGCTCCTGTTCTGTGCCCTTGCTGGCAGGTTCCTTACAGCTAATGCATTAACCTCTGAATAAACAAACGACTAAGAAAGGCCCTTTCCTAACCTAGCAAAGTACAAACACAGGCTACATTCTTCTGATTATAAAACCACAAATGCAGGACACACTCCTGGGAATGGGCTCTATACGTTTTCTCTTTGATTCCAACCTCTTGGGAAGATTAAATAGTGTCATTGCCAGGTTAATACATAATGACCTCAATGTTTCGAAACATCATTGCATTGCAAATAAGACTGACATTTACATATTTCTCAGTTGCCCAAGGGTACAGAAGACATGTTTCAGGCGCCTGCACTGGGAGCATGCTGGAAGGCAGCAGTGCAGCGCGGTGCATGGGAAGCAAAGGGCTAGACACAGCGTTAATGGATGGGGGAAGGAGGGTGGCTCCCTAATGAGCCAGCCCGAACCCTCTGGCCAGACCGGCAAGCAGCTGTCAGTCAGCGGTGTGCTAAAATCAATCCTCCCAAGCTGAGGCCCCAGGGAACAGAGCCGCCTTCCATCTCCTCCTGCTCAGGCTCCTGCAGAGGAGCAGCAGCAGACCAGCTCGCTTTCTGAGCCAGTTCTGGAGGATGGCCTTCACACGGGAGTGTTTTGGGTCCAGACACACAGCTGAGCAGCCTCAAAAGCAACGTGTGTGCCTGTCTGGTCTGTGAAGCCATCGGTTCCTGGCGGCAAGGGGAGAGAGTGAAAGGCCCCACGGATTACTGGCACTTCTCTGCATTTAGATGCAGAGGGGTCTGCAGACACGTCCCTCTGGCTGCAGCTTCTCTGCAAGCCTAGAAGCAGTGGCACAGCAAACAGAAGGAGAGGGGATGAGGAGTAACTGGCCAAAGCTCAGGGAAGCAGGGTACTGTCGATGGCTGTGCTGCAGTGTGATCCCACACTCTTTTCACTCTGAAGCAACACTAGCCACTTTCAGGCTGAGGAAAACCAGACTGAGCCCAAAATCATCATCTGGTTTTTCCCTGTAGGTGGATAGACTCTACCACACAGCCCACAACCCTGTGCTTTCCAAAGCCTGACACTGCCTGTTAAGATGAACTTTTCTCTTACAGGCATGTCTCCGGTCATACGGTGAGGCCTTCCTTCCACGATATAAACCAACGTGATCTCCCTGTGGGCTACTCTCCATTGCTCCTCCCATGCCACACTCAGAGGCTTGGCTGGATCCTGGCAGACTTTCCGCATTCCCCAGAGCAGCCCCGTGGGCCCCCACCACTGCCGAGGCTGGGAAGGACCACGCTTTGCTAGCTGCCGAACACTGACCGCAGGGCGTGGGCTCTATCAAGAAGCTTGATGCTGGTAACTTAAGAGGCACTCAGGAGGATTAGCATTACCAGCCACAAGGCTACCAATTCCCTTTCGTGGTCAGAAGATCAGGCACTAGACTTTTTTGCCCCTGAGGGGTTTTTAATTGCCCTTTCACAGGCAGGCTGCTTTGGGCCGATACAGCACCTTCCCATGGGTCAAGTTACTCCCTGACAAATCCAGAGGGATTTCTCTCCGTAGGGACACTCCTGCCCATGCTCTGCAACCTGCTGCTTGGCTTCCACCTCACCCAGCCCTGGTACGGCAGGGGGGGTGGGGGTACAAGCAGCCCCAAAACCTGCTTGTAGGGGTGACCACAACCCAGCCACATCCCCTCGTCAGCGAGGGCAAGGAGGCCCTGAGCACGCCTGCCTGCCCTTCGCACCGAGGGGACGGGGGTGCGGGCCCAGGCCGCACGCCGGACTGGAGTTACTGCCTATGAACCTGATGACAGAGAACTGAACTCCAGCTCTCCCCTCAGCCAATAAATCTCGCAATGGTCTAATTTTGCTAGGAATGGTACCTCAGGGAAGGCCTGTGTGGTCCAGAAAAAGAAAAGCATGCTTAAAACCCCCTGATTCTGCTTATCAGCTCCCCCCGCTGCTAACTACCCTCAGCGAGACAGCACCTTCTAGCAGCTTCCGCGGGGACGCGGCTTATATAGAGCACGCCAGCCAATCAGCGGGCAGGACGCGAGGCACGTGACACGCCCAGCAGCCGCCTGCCGCGAGGGCCGGGCGGCGCGGGGCCGGGGCCGGCGGTGGCGATGGCGGTCGCGATCGGGGTGACGGTTGCGATGCCGCAATGGAAGTCGTGGGGCTGCAGCCCCATCACCTGGTGTTGATCCGCCTGCGGTTTGGGAGTGGCGGTGCCTCGGGCGCGGTTGCCGGCAGGGCTGGGAAGGGGCTTTCTGGAAGGGCAGAGGGAAGGGTGCTGGCTGCCTGTCACCCGGCAGCGAGCAGAGCTCCAGCCCTCGCTGCAGGGGTTTTGCCGGGAATTTGCGCAGCCGAAAGGAGTTTGCCTTGTCGGCAGGGTGGAAGCATGGAGAAGGGGAGCGCGCGGCGAGGCGCCTTCCCCCGTGCATCATAACAAGACGTTAAATCGAGGTTTCTGCAGAAGACAAAGGGAGAGTTGTAGCTGTTCCGTTTGGGGGTGGGAGGAGGAACAGCATCCAGGAAGCACCCTCCCCCGGGAGATAAGGGAGACCTGGCCACCCACAGCCCAGGCTCGCCAGGAATCCAGGCTTCCATATGTACAAAGCTGGTGCCAGAAGTGTCGTTCCCATCGTCAGCAGGCCACCCACCACCCCCCCTCCACCTTCTCTGCCTTCTCCCTCCTCCTCTTCTCTCTCCATAACCAGCTGACTTTCTTCACAAGGAGGAAACAATCAAACAACCTCTTCAGCTGCTTTGGCTCCTCCTCCTCCTCCCAAACACCGCCATCTCCCCCTGCAAAGGATGCTGTCAGTACTCCCAAAGCCTGATGTGCTGTGCAGTGCAAAACTGTTATTCCAGCCTCCCAGCGGGGAATACCCTCTGGGCTGCAAATACCTGTGTTTCGTTAAGTAAATAATCACACAAGATAAAATATCCATCTTGATGGTAAACTAGGGGGAGGGGAGCAAGAATGCAGACCTGGGGAGTACCAGAGAGCAGCCCCTGAATCAATACCCTGGGTGCCGTGAGGGGGCTGGCAGGTCCATTGTCTGCCTGCCCTTTCTCCTGCAGGTAGATGGTAATGCTGGCACCCACAGGAGGACAATTAAATGCAGAGCCTTTAGCGGGGTCTGTGGGGGGAAGCGTTGCATTTGGCTTTTTAAAATAGCTTTCAGAAAGAGCATGGCTGGGAAATATATTCAGTGCAACTTACCCGCCTTCGTTGGGAAAGGCTTGGAAACCGGCCAGCTGTGGTGTTCCAGTCCTGAAGGGGAATGAGGAAGAGGAAGGTTGATGACCTCAGTGAAGGGAGAGCCTGGGGGACTTTCTCTGCCACTTTGGGTACTAGTGGATGCTGGGCCCTTCAGAAAAGCTGACCCCCACTGAAGCACCGCGTGGAAGGAAACCCAGCTCCCGTGGAAAGCCCGCTCCCTTCTGCCACTTTCCCCAGGCCACTGAGCAAGTTTGTGCCGGAGCCAGGCACTGATCCCCAGTGCCCTGGCTTGCTGCCTGCGTGCTCTAACCACTAGACTGTAGTGCTGCCGCCTCCCCTGCAATGAGGTCTCGGATGTTTTATTGCTCACCTGTTGGGCAGACTTCACACGTCCAGCATCGAGGCTTATAAACCTACTGAGAAAAGAGAGGAAGGGAAAAGGTGAAGGAGGAGTTCAGCCAAGAGTAAAATACTTGGGAGGTGTTGGAGCCTCGGGCAAGGCCCTGCCAAGGTTACCCAGGCCCATCCCGCACCACGGGGGAGGCAGGCAGGTAGCTTGCCCACGCCAGGATCACAGGGAGGGAGGTCTCGGGTCACATCTGGGACTCTTGGGATGGCCGGGACGACTGGCGCGGGGCAAGCAAAGGATCGTGCCAGGTACGGGTAGGCCTGACGGACAGCTTGCTGCTGCGCCTAAGATTGTGAACTGGAGGTTGAATCAGGGCTGAGAGTCTCCTGGATTCATTTCTCAGTCATTTATTCAGATATAATTGCCTGTCTGCCTGTCGTAAAGCTAATGACTGGATGTGAAGATTTCCAGTTAGGGTTTGTGAGAAGGTAATTACATTGCAATCTCACTGTATGACTATTCCTCGAATGAAGATAAACTTGTTTGAGTAGGTCTGCACATCGCAGGGATCAGTTGTATTACAGAGCCCAGGCATGGCAGGGGAGATAAGGAATGTTTTCGCTGCTGCTTTTTTATCTGCTGACCTATTAAAAGCTTTTCTGTCTGAAAGGAGTGAGGAGCAACCAAAGGGGTTAATCCCACAGCTCCTCACCCCTGATGAACGTGATGTAAGTCTCCTGCTCAGACTTGATCACTTGGTTGGGGTTTAGTGGGTGCTCTTAACTTCCTTTCTAGTAGGGGCTAATTTGCTTTGTCGAGATGCCCTGAGTTGAGCTGCAGTTCCATGGACAAACTTTACCAAGAGGGACCCTGAGATGGCGTGAAGGGCGTTTGCAGATCCAGACAGAAACAGAGCTGAGGCCTGGGAAGAAAACCTTGACCTGGGGAAGCAGGGAGGGGGCTGCAGCACAGCACCCATCAGCAGGACCGGGGGAGCAACAAGCTATTGCTGCGAGTTTTTGGCTATTGGCAGAGCTGTGTATCGGCCGCTAGCAGGGGGTGCTCCCCATCGGCATCTTGGCGATCTGTGTACAGGCAAAGCACGCCGTGCCGGTGGGTGAAGTCTGTCCCGGGCCGGCGTTGTCAGAGCCTGCACGTGCACAGAAATTCACCCTGCAAGTACAGGGCAAATTAACACGGAGCGTCTGCTCTAAACGTCACCCAGGAGCTAGTAAACTCCAGCAGTAAGACGTCCTTCCAGGCTTGACCGGGTACAAGCCTGATGGCTGGATAAAACCCTCTTTCATGTTGAGGAGGCCCTTGCTTTTTCCAGCACTGTGGCATGATGGGAGTCTACATGAGGAAACACAACCGAGCTGCTCTCTGCCCCTGTGCCGGGCAGACCTGGGGTGTAAGCATCGTTTGAGATGGCATCATTTACCAGCAGTCTTGTCACCTAAGGGCCACTTCTGGGTAGCGCATATTCAACTGCCTCGTGCAGCAGTCGCGGCCCTGCTGCGGCCCCTGACAGTGCCTCGGGTGTGCTGGCTGTCCGGCGGAGACAGGAGGAGACACCTCCACTCTCCGCAGGCTTCTCTTGTTCTGTTACTTTAAAGCTCTCGCCCTTCCTCACAGCACAAGCCAATGCACTGAGATCATCTCTCGGTCCCATCTAGCTGTTAAACCCCCTCAAATCTTTCTTGCTCAGCAGCACTTCATATAAATCCAGTAATGTGCATATCACTTTGGCTGCCAACTGCTTTTGGGTCAGGAGGGAGGGGGCTGTGTGGGGGTTATTATTACAGTCACTGTTCCTTTTCCCTAGGGGATCCCAGGAAACCGCAGGCTGCCTGCAAACGTCTGGAGGATGGAGGCATGCTGGGGACCCCTGAGAGTCAGCTGGCAAATTTGATGCACTGGGTATGGATTAACAACCCATTAGGGCAGGGGCTTGGGGCTGCATTAAACAAATCCTTCCCCTCAGCCTTTGCAAACGCTAGCGATTGTTGCCTTAAAGCAACGCAGAAGCAAGACAACTTCAGCGCAGGGACGGTGCTTAAGCATCAGGCTCGCACCATGAAATATCAGTGAGGGCTTAAGGGCATTGCACAGCACTTCCCTGAGGGAGATAAATGATTTCCTGGGATGAACCCAACTGGCCCACTCTGTGCTGCATTTGCTTGATGTTGACACGGCCAAAAGAACACTCTTTGGCATGAATAAAACATGCTTCTTGAGTAGCAGCAGCAACCAGTTTGTCAGGAGGAGCCCCTGACTATGACAGGGCAAAATGTGTGAACCTGTCTTTCAAGGGATCGCTGTCTGAACGGCTTTCAGGAGCAGTGTAATCACAATTACCCCCTTTCCTGCTGTGGCAGGGAATTTTTATCCTGGTGGACAAAGAAAGAGTCTTCTTATCTGATTTTTCTCTCTTCTGCAGCAGTCATCCAGAATTGGTGGCAAAACCCACCCTGGGGAGAGGCGTTTTGCCCCTGAGGGCCATTAGATCCCCTGTGGGGTCATGACCTGTTTGTTGGAGGTCCTCGAAAGGTGACTAAGAAATGCGTATTCAGATACGTGATACAGGAATCACCAGCAGTATCCTTCTTTCCACCAGGGAAAACTGAAAATTGAAAAGATCGGAAAGTTTCTGCTTCAAGTGCAGAGGTTTCTAGCTACGGAGTCCAGCTCTACCACTCTCTGGCTTCTAGCGTTAAATTGGGGTGAGTCACGTACCTGCTCTGTACTTCAGTTTGCCCACAGATCTGCATCCTGGAGCGTAACTCACGACTTACATGTCTCAAATACTTTGGGACTTTCATGTGGAGAGTTTTGAAATGGGAAGAATTCACTAGTACCAGCTATTTGGATGCAGACTGGCAGCACGTTGAACCCAGTTCGTAGTTCCTTGAATCAGAGGGATATGTTGTGTTGAGATGGAAAAGAGAACAGGAGGAAACTGAAAACTGCTGCTCTGATGCCATGGAGTGCTCAAGTATACATCTAGCGTTACGGCAGAGAAATCAACCCTGCTGACACCGGGCTACAAGTGATTAAGAAGTATTTGCCTCCTGGAAAACACTAGTTTATCCAAATTAAAACCTTTGCAAGAAGAAAAATGTAACTTACAGATCAAACAAAAATAGTCCAATGAGTTCCAGCACAGCTGGAAATTTCCGACCTGACTTGTCAAAATTAATATTAGTATTCTCTTTTTATTCATCACATGAAATGTGTTTTGTTACAATATTGTGATAAAATAAGGTCACTATGAAAAGTTGCTTTTTAAAAAGCAAGCTATTTGCAGTACTTTTGTAAATCAGAGGTATCGCTGTGAAAACTAATTCCAAACATTCTTGAGTTTTCTGAAACCTGCAAATGTTGCCACAGCTCTGTGTGATATATTTGGGAGAGGCTGGGAGAGTGGCAGCAAGAACTATAAATCCTAGAGAAAAGGGAAATCTTCCTACCTGTGAAGACAGTGAAATTCCAGGTTATGTTTTCTAGAGAAATGTTGGCTTCTCCATCGTTGTGCCTCTTCAAGGAGAGGGCAATCACACATCTGTCAGCAATAGCAGGGAATGAGTGATTCCGTCCTGGGGTGAGGCTGCTTGGGGTCCCTTTCAGTACTGATTTTTTTTACCAGTCTGCTGCTCCAATGCCCCTTTTCCCAGGAAAACCACGGTGTGCCCTGGCCGAGAGCCAGGAACGCAGCCCTCCTGCCTGCATTGCTCCTGGGTGTACCGGGTGAGATCAGGAGGCTCTTAGCTCTCCTGTGCCTTGGTCTTCAGTGCCCGGCTTCCCAAATGAGGTTTTTGTGATTTGCAAGGGGGTTAAATTCTGAAAACATTTTAATGTCACTGAGCAGGCAGCTGAGGAAAGACTCAATCAAAGTATAAACAAATTCTAAGCGCCTGAATCAGGAGAATGACACAAACTAACCCACCCCTTGAAGTGCCTGTGACCACAAACCACATCACTGCAGAAAAGGAGACACACTTTTCCTTTCTTGTTCTAAGTCATAAAAATTACTTACCAAGGTGACAAATTTATGGCTGCAGTAATTACATGATTACTTTATTATGTGCCACCAGTGTGAGAAAATATATATTAAAAAGTCACTTACGTCCAAACCAAAAGGGCCAGCAAAGAATTATTGGAGGCAGTAAATAAATGTGACATGTACAATTATTTACTTGGTTGGAAGCTAGAATTTCAGATTGAAAACCAGCAGTCATGTTCAAAGGCTTTAGGTGGTGGTGGCAGCAGGTTGGGCTGGGACCTGCCTGTCCCCGCTGCAATCTGGGGAGCGGAACGTGGCTTCTGGGTAAGTGGGTGCTGGGACCTTACAGCATCAGCCTGGTTTGACTGTGAACTCTCTGGGGCAAGTCCAGTCCTTGGGGTCTGTGCTTTAACAGAGCCGGGGGTCCGGGTTCAAGGTGGGAGCAGGGTGGCTCTCCACGGCTGGGGAGGAAGGAGCTGCAGCTCGGTGCTGGTCACTGTTCCCGCAGCCTTTCCCCTCTCCCAGCAGAAGCAGGAGGAGGAAGCCCAGCTCTGCCTCGGTTCTGGTCCTCTCCCATCTCGCTCTTCATCAGGAGAACAAACCCAGGCTCAGCCCTCCTCACAGCAGCAAGGTTGCGGTTCGGCTGCACAACTGACAAGCTTTGAGGCTGCCAGCAAGAAAAAAAAAAAAAGTCCAACGGAAACGTTGTCTTGAGACTTAACCGCGTTTGGCTTTTCCAGGGTGGCACAAACGGCAGCTCTGAGAACACATCCCGCAAAGATGAACTACGGGCTTATAGGGCTGAATGCCGGCAAGCCAGTCAGCGAGGGCCGGGAGGACCGGGGAAGGGGAGGGGGCGGTTGGGGCAGAGGCGAGGGGCTCTTTGGTTCCTCACCGGGCCCAGAGCCTCGCCAAGCCCTGACGCACATGGCGTCGGGCATCGGAGCAGCCCTCTTTGCGGCAGGGCTGGACCTCGAGCTGTGGTGCGGTTTCGCAGGGGTGACGGCAGCCTGCCCCTTAGTGTCTGCAGTCCTCGGAGCGCTCCGGCAGCTGCGGTTACATGTGGTGAGAAGTTGATCTGATCTTTAATGTTTTCTCTGTTCTCATGGCGTTGTCTGTGAAAGGAAGTACTTCTCTCCTAATGCTCAATTTTACCTTCCCCGTGGCCCTCTGAAGACATTCTGTAAAACTTTGAAAGTGCCTCTGATCTCCCGCAGCAGCCAGCTTCATTTGTGGCTACTATTAGATAGCAGATTTAAAACAAAGTCATTGAAAAATATGGGGGTGGGGGTGGTGGGTTTTTTTTTCTAATTTATTTCTATAATCAGTGGTCTGAGTGCTTCCTTTATAAGCCGAGGGTTTCTCAAGGACCTTATGCATAAAGTTTACCTATACTGAATCTCTTCATTTCATGAGGGGAGACCAAGACCTCAAACTCTGATCCAGGAAGGTTAAAAAAAAAAGAGTATAAAAATAGTAACACCGGTAGCTTCTGCAAGGCTGTTAGGCCTGGCCGTGCTGGTATTTCTCTTGCTCTTTGGGCAGGAGAGGCAGCGAGCGAGCCAGCACCCCGTCCCGCTCCTCACACCTACACGATGCCCTGCTGCTCGGGCTCCCAGCACTGCGGGGGAAGGTGTCAGTCTTCCCCCTGCCAAAATCTGCCTTCTTTCAGAGACAAACAGCCTCCTGGAAACGCTCCTCGTCCTGATGGCGAAGTTGATTCCTAAACCTTGCCTTAACATACGTCCAAGTCTATCACTTGAGCTTAAACTAAGCTGACAGATTCTGTCTTCAATGTATGTGCAAAGGCTTTGATTTCAAAGGAGCTGCTCAGTGTGTGCCTAGATGGGCAGAGAACAGAAAAGTTCACAGCGATGTGGTGAAGATGCGGACTGTTGGGCTGCTGATCTAGATCTTTTTATTGCCCTTTTATGGTGGCTTCACATGGTACTCCTTTTTTTTTTTTTTTTTTTAGCTTTTTCTAAGGGGATTTGCTTCATTTGGTGGTTAACTGACTCTGGGTAAGGGTGAGGATGCTCTGGAGGTTTTGGCCTGGCAGACTGCAGCCAGGGCATTGCTCTGAGCTGTCTGAGCTGTCTGATGCTCTTGATGCCTTAAGTCCCAGCCTCACAAATGCACGGTGTCCTGTCACGGCCGGGCAGGGCTGGGACCAGAAAGGAGCCCAGGGTGGCAAAATCCAGGGAGAGGGCTGTGGGAAGCTTTAATTACCTAGTTGTCCCAGGAGGTCCCAAGTGCCCCACATACAAATTGCTAATAAATGTTCGTGCTGAGTAGCTTTTATTTTTCCAGTGAGATGGAATAACAGGGAAAATATGTGAAAGTCCTTGGACTTCAAGAGTGTGTTTTTCTTTCATTTATATTTACCTAATTATGCTGTCATAGACTGCTGAAAATTATACCCTTGGCCCCCTCCCCCCACCCCAAAAATGACCAAATAAACAGAGCAGGGACTGACTGTGCCAGACAACACAGCTGGCGATAAAGGAGAGATGGAAGGGATGGTTCTGGCAACCCAGCACCTCCGAGCAGGGGCCCTGGGGTCAAAGACCTGCATCCAGCCCCAAAGCTCACAGTCCCATGCCCCTTACCATAAGCAGTGCTCCGCTCCACAGGCCGGTCTGCTCTACTCCTTGAGGAACTCATGGAGAAAAGCGAGAACGGAGAAGGTAAACCGAGGGATGTATTTGGGATTGGCTGTGTTTTCTGGATGGTACCTTGGCCGTTCCTTCATAGCCCCCTGACGGCAAGCCACAAGGGGATGTTCTTGCAGAGCTTCTCAACAGGCCAGATCTAACACCGAAGATCACACCTCGGGGGTCGCAGCCCTCATCACCACTGTGTATCGAGCTCCCGTAGCTAAAAGGACCAGTGACACAGGACAGACCGAGCCCAGGGATACCGGGATGCTCTCAGAGCTGCCATCCAAGCTATAGCCCCTGTCTGAGTTACATCCCAGCAGTGTGGGAGGTGCCGCCTCGGCTCGGCTGCTGTGTGTTGTCTATTTGGCAGGAGAACAAGCTCAGGCAGGTCTCTCTACACCCGATGTGATTTAACCTAAGGTTTTTCTCCCCGGTCAGGTGTGCAGTCTCCACCATCAGATGAGGATGATGATAGTTTTATCAGATTCTGGGTAAGCAGCTCCCTTAGCTGTGAGCAACAGCTGGGGCTCAGGCTGGATCCCAGGCTCTTCCTGGGATCGATGTGCTTCTAATTAGAATAGACTGCAGAGAAGTTAAAGTGATTCTGTCCAATTAAGCTATGGAATGAGGGCGTCGGGCTTCAAGTGGTCAGAGGAGGGAGAGCTCAGGCCAAATCATCCATTGCTGGGTTTGTACCTACCTTGTGCAAGCTCTCGGTGGGGCACCGGGCAACCTAGTCTCACAAATATTTTTTGCTCAAGGAGAGCATGAGTGAAAGAAGGAGATACAGAGATGGTTGTGGTCTGTACCACACAGGATTCTGGTAAAACCAGGAGAGAAGGGAGCAGACCTCGGAGCAGAGCTCTCCATCGCAGGGCTGCGGTGCCTAAGATGAGACTGCACTGTATTCAGATGAGAATGGAGGTGGCCCGATTTTGGCTTGTTTCAATTACTGCTGTCTCTGTGTGTGCTCTAGCAGGACCTGGCTTATAGTGATCCTAAACCAACAGCGTAACTGTAATTATAACCTAAACTAATCAGCAGGGGAAATGGCTGTTCCCTTATTGCTGTGTCTGCAGGATCCATTTTTAGTCTCTTGTGCTGAGACAATAAACTCCATAAAACGAATCTGCTCTACTGGCTGGCTGGGCTGTGGTGGATTCAGCACCCATGGGTGACTGTGCGGTGTCAGGTGGGGACTTCTGTCTGCAGGCTGAGGCTGTGCTCTGAAGGGGATGCACGCGATGCTCTAGCATGGTTCGGTTTTCGGTTCCGAATGGATAAGCAGGGGCATGGTCCTGCACATGCCGTCTCCTGAGAGAAACCTGTCTTCTTGCAGAAGACGTCCTTAAAGTGAGTTGGTTGAACAATGACCACAAGTAAGGCACGTCCTCTTCCAGAGGGATGTGGAGGTCTCCTGGAGATGGGTGTGCTCGATCACCGGTGAGGATGGATGCTGTCTCTTCAGGGGATGTGCCCTGCAGAGTATGCCGTGCTCCAGTTTGATTTTCCTCCTGGTTTGCAAAGAGCATGACAGGCCAAGCCTCTGGTTTTACAGAGACTCGGATGGCAGGAAAATGCAAAACTGCAATCTTGACTGGGATTTTCCTGTGTTAATTGGGTACAAAACACTGGTTTTACTCCTCCATAGTGTGGCTGAATCACAGTTCCAGCCCAGGAGATCAATTTCCACGTACAAACATAGCCTAAGGTCTCAGGATTTCCTCCCTTTATTGCAGCTCTGGCCAATTTTGTTCTTGTGATAGAAACTGATGGAGAAAGGAAATGTTAAATTTGTGTGGGAGGTGACTAGGGCCTGTTCAGAGCTGGGCTGAGGGTTTTGCAGGCAAAGCCACTCCAGTGATAACAAGAAAGCATAAGCACATCACATTGGCTTCAAACCCAGTCGAAAAAATTAAGCTTGTTCTAAAAGAGCTCCATTTCATCTAATCTACTTTGTGGCCTTTATCTTGCCAAGACCGGGATGATTGCAGCCCACCTCAGTACTATATGTTTTCATTTTTTGCTGTGACAAGTTTCATATACTTGACAGCTACCACAGTGGCCGTGCAGGCCGGCTGGATGTGGTGTTGCAGATTCTGGCGCGTTGCTGGTGCACCTCTGGCTTGTCCTGAGAAGGGCTTTGCATTTGGCGAGCAGGGAGCAGAGCAGTCTCCTCCCGTCTGATGTGGAATACGCAATTTGCTTTTCTGTTCTAAGTAAGCATCTGTCGAAACATTTGCACGGTTGTCTTCAATGCAACTAAGAATTTCTTACAAGCATTGCAGGGTTTTCTCCCCCCGCAGCCGGGTGGGGTGGGGAATGCTGTTATTCTGCCGATGACGCTGTGTAGTGGCACCCACTGCATCGTGCGGGTGCAAAGCACCGGCTCGCCCCGCCGGTGCAGCTGGGCGGCACATCTGGAGCCGGGGAGCACTCCCTGGTCCCCTAACACAGGCACAGCCAGCCAGGCAAGTCACTGTGTCCCTCCCCAGGGCCACGTGGATGCTTGAACACGTGCTCCCTCGATGCATTTCAAACACATCGAACGGGCTGTTGAGGGTCATCTGGCTGCAGGGAGCTGCTGCTCCAGGGATCTTCTGCACAGCTCTGCTGAAATGGCCTCGTCTGTCGGAAAAACTCACCTGGTGAGCCTTCCAGGTGTCACCTGGGGCTTTGCACAGCGGCCTCGGCTGAGATGGAGCTCTTCAGGGCGGAGCTGATGGTCCCAGCCGCTGCAAGCCGGGCCCTCGCCTCTTCCCTCTTCTTTGGGAGCCATTATCGCCCAGGAGAGGCACTGCCCCTCAGCCACTGGTACTGGGATACTGCCAGCACATCCAGCGATACTGCACATTTTAAATTACACTTAAGTCAGCAGAGCGTGTGGTACGGTAGCCACAACTGTGTGTATCACATAGGTCTATAAATATAAATGTGTGTACATATATATATAAAGAGAGAGAGAGAGAGAATAGACTCGGTGAGGAAGAGTACAACCAGCAGTGGGATCACAGTTAAAATCCAGTGTATTGAAATCGATTTAAACCACAGAGTGCAGCAGGAAGTATTATAAATACAACCGTTAGCTATCACAGCCCACTTTGAACGGAGCTTCAGGACGACCTTCCCTGAGTTTCTTTATGCCTGTGTGCCACGCCGCTCAGGAGACGTCTGTTCGTCTCTGAAAAGCCTCGGTATTTTTTCCACGTGCTCCCTAGCAGTGCTGGGGCGCAGCGCCGCAGAAGCAGGCCTGGCACCGTATTGGATTACTAAAGCATTCCAGCCCCATTCTCACCCACAGAAATGGTCTGGTTCCCTGAAAAATTAAAACCACTTCATTTTATTTCTGGTCTTACGATCCCCCGTCTGGCCCCCTCTGCCTGGCTGGGCTCTGCCACGGGGACGCGCGGGTTTGCAATATTGCTGCCGATTATCCTTGCTCGCTAATGACACAATAGGCAAATTACACGTCTCCCTTCCTAATGAACTGGGATTGATGGCGACGGCAAGCTACGAGCGCAAAAGCGGCGAGAAGCTGTCAGGGTTACCAGACCTCTGCTGTCCTCAGGACAACATAACACGGCAGCGACCTGCGGCCCTTGGGGTAACCCTGTGACACCTGACATCATTTTTCAGGCACTTACAGTTTCTGAGACCTCGTTCTTCTCCTTCCCCCTCTCCCTTTCCCTTCCCCTCCCCACCAAACCCCACACTCCTGCTTCAGCCCTCCGCTACGTGAAGGTGCTGCGCAGACTTTGCTGCAGAGCTATTAAGTTCTTTTAGTTTCCCTGTGGATCCTATTAGCCAAAGAATTTGCTCCTTTTTCAGGGCTCTTTTTTATTATTTTAAATGAATACACTTCAAAATATGTACATATATACTTCTGCTTTGAGGTGAAATTTCAGAGTTGAGGCTATGCACACACGCTTCTGCCTCTTTCTCCCTCGAACATTTTTTATATATATACATGTATGAAAAATCAGTTACTGAATTAAATCCCCTCTGTGCACTAAGTCCCATGAGCAGGCTGCTCCGGGCAGATTCAGCACGGCGGCCCTTTCCCCGGCACCAGAAGCCTGGTTTCAGGCGGATTCTCCGGTACCTGCCGCTTCTCCCCAGCCCCTCGGGGGAGATGCCGGCTGCTGGAGCCCGAGGGGGGCTGGCTGGCCCGGCCGCCTCCTCTCGCAGCCCAGGGGCTTGAGCAGGGCAGAGCCGAGCCTGCTTGGGGCAAGCCAGCGGTGCGCAGCCCAGCCTCGTCGCTGGACGCTCCCCTTCGCCTGCTATGGGGCCAAACACACGCCAGTCTCTGAGGCACTGTCTGTAAAGTGTAAGCAGATTTATTTCCGCGGCTCTTACATGTCAGCCTTCGTGCGGGAGCTCTTATGGCTGGCGGGTGAGCTCCACGCGAACCCCAGCGTCCTTCCTGGGGATCCGGTCCCTCTCCCACCTTCCTCCTACAGTCCCGTGTGTCGTTACGCTGTCTCTCCCCATCGCATCTCCTTCCTCACACCACAACCCGCACGCCTCTCCGTTCTCTGCCCTCCCCGTGTCCCATCTCCCCTGCAGCCCCTGCCTCTCTCCCACTCCTCCCTTCGTGGACTGCCGAGGCTTCGTGGCACAAGCGGGGCTTCGCGTTCAGGCTGCCTGCTGCTGCCTACCCACCCACAAGGACGATTTGGTTGTGGTGGCTTCACAAAGCTCTCTTTCATTTTCGAGCAGCAGAGGGAGGCTGCACTTGTGGATCTGTCTGGCAAGCTGCTCCAGAAGGCGTTTGTGAGAGGCAGACACGTTGCCAAGAATCTCATTAAACGTCCTGATTCACGGCGTGGTCCAGCCCCGGGAAGGATGCTCTCCAAACAGCCACCCCACAGACCGCCCGCCGGGATCTCGGAGCTGAAGGAGGTGCTTCTGCGGGGCTGGAGGGGACGGCAGGGACCTCAGGGCCCCGCGAGGAAGCTCCCACTCACAAACCTCTGGGAGGAGAAAACCCGCTGCCCGAGGAGGGCAGAGAAGAGGTCCGGGAGGGATGCGGGAGGAGGCTGGAGAATCCGCACCAGGCTTTGCGCGCCGCTCGGAGCAGGCTGGGAGAGGGCTGCAGGAGTTCAGCCGAGGCAGACACCCAGACGGGGCAGCCATCATCGGTAAAACTCACAGCTCAGTCTCTCCGTCTTGATTTAAAGAATTTCCACACGGCCAGGAGCTGAAGTGCGGAATCGCTCTCCCGTGAGCACAGCTACTAGCAGCCTGACTGGGTCCGCTAAGGGGTTAATGTCCGGTTACAGTCAGAGATCCATCTCCGTTTCAATGCTTCGTTAATAATTTTGTGGTGAAACAAAGCAAAACCATCCAAGTTTGGTGACAATTTTCCCACAGTCGTACGCTGCTCTGATTCATTTTCATCCACAGATTTGAGTGGTAATGGCCTGACCACAGAACATTTCCTGGGGATTAATCACGGCTGGGAAAGGGCTGCAATGCCGCACTGTGCTCCAGGTGCCCCCAGATTCTCCTTCTTTGTCAAGAATTGGCTGGTGGTGAGGTCACTCCTGCGCTGACTTCGCTGGTGCAATTATAAACCAATACATGCTAATTAACAGCAGCCTTCAGACATCAAGGTGCCGTTCTTGCAGTAAAAGCCCGTCTCCTGCCCAGGCTCAGGCTGTCTCTCTGCTCCTGCCCTTCACGCCCGGCCGTACGCTGCTTGCAGAGAGCGTACGCCCTGGGCACCGGCAGGCACGGGCGTCCTCGGGGAAGCCCCTCGCTTGCTCCCCTTTGTTCCCTTCCCCTCTCTTTCTGCTCCGCGACACCTGGGCACCGAGGTGACTGGTGGATTGATGGATGGATCGGAGGTTTTTTTTCTTTCTGAAGCCCGCAGGATATCCCCTGGTTTCAGACACCCCGCTTTCCTTCCAACGAATGAGTCAAGCCTGGAAAATAAAGTCCCAGGACATCATTCAAGCAAAAGCCTTTTTTCCGTGCACGAACAAGAAATTCCTGGTCAGAGCCGGTGTGGGAAGGGGTGGCTCCCCTCGCCTGGCCGCCGCGCCGGGGAGCGGGCTGGCCTGGGGCCGGGGCTGGCTCGGGGCGATGCCTGGCTCTGCAGGAGCCCCCCACAAAGCTCCCTGCACAGGAGCAAGGGTGTGCAGGGCGGGTACCTCCATCCCTGCTTGCCGGAGCCAGCGGGGACGGGGTTTACCCCAGCATAGACAGAGATACAGGTCTCTGGGGAAGGCCTGGGGCCGGTCCATGGGCTCTGCATGAACTGAACGAGATGGAAGATGTTTAGGCTCTGGTTCCTTGGCACTGCAAGCTGTGAGATCTTCCTCCACACCTGCTTTCTTTCAGAGACCCCCTGAGATGGCCTCTCCCTCCCGCGAGGCTGGTTGAGCTCCGCGGCTGGCTCCCCAGCCCGTCCCTGCGCCCCTCCTGAGCTTCGCCTGCGCAGGCAGCCGGGGCCCCGTCCTCCGGCTGCAAAGCGAAGTGTGTTTCTCCAGCCCAGGGAAATATTCATCCAGGTTCCAGTCCAGTTCGTAACGGAAGGAGCAGCCGCTGGCAGAAGAGCTCTCCATCACTCCCGGGTGCTGCGGGACCCCTCGCTGGGCGCTGCAGCCACCTCTCCACCCGCGCGGGTGGGCATGGGTGCTCTGGGCTACCGGGAGGCCTTATGGGGACAGGTTCGCCACGCTGCCTTTTTCTGCCTCCGACTGCGTGCAACGTGCAGAAATAGCCCGAGAAAGGGAGCCCGCGGGGTATTTCTGAGCTTCTTTCAGGCTCGTACTATAATATACAAATGCCAGGGGGAAAAAAAGCGGATTTCTGCAGGTTTCCAGCCCGCCGCAGCGCGAGCACCAGCCGCCGCAGACAATGGCCCCATCGCCGCCTTGGCTGAGGCCGGCGCTGGTTGGGGTTCCCCACGGCTGTTCCCATTCCCCGTGCCACATGTCTGCAGCTGGCTGCCGGCCACCGTGTCTGCGGGGAATGAATGCAGCTGAGTTTCCTACCCTGGCTCTGCCAAATATCTCGAGGAAGGGGGAGCCAACGAATCCCCCCTTCCTCGCCCTCCAGACCAAGAGCTGACCCTGCCTGTCTGCTGCGGGAGCGTGCAGGCTGCAAGATGGAAGGGACTTTTTCGGGTAGAATTGCTCTGTTTTCCTGCCTGTTGTATCCTGGTTTGTACAGGCTAGAATTAAACATCTGCCTTTCAAAGACTCCTTCTCGTTGCCTAGAAGATTCCCCAGTGCTGCATCCCCTTTTCATTTCCTCCGGCGGTGCTGCCTCCGATCACCCTTTCAATTTCCAAGGCATCCCGGCACACTGGTACTTGCATCCACCCCTTGTGCTGTGGTTTTGAAGTTGATACTCCATCTCCCTGCATGATCAAATCTTTTATTTCTGATTAAAGCTGTCAAAGAAACAGTTTCCTGCTTGGTGAAAATTCAGATTTAAAAAAAAAAAACCTGCATTGGGCTAAAAAATAAAAAAATATCCTTTTCATTGACCTGAGTAAAGGCAAACAGCATTGGTACAGGTTGGTCCCAACTTTTCATCTCTGCTGCAACCTTTGCCTTTCCTCCTCCCACTTTTTTGTTATGGCTGGTGTATTTTTGGAAACATAAACCCGTGTTAAGTGGGAAGACAAGGAAATTTTCATTTTCAAAGTATCAAAACAAAATCCTCCTGGCAAATTCAAAGGCAGGGGTTTTTTTTTCCCCCCAGCTTTCATAATTGAAATGTCCCATCCAAACCCATCCTGTCCTAGGGAATAAATAAATAAATACATTAATAAATGTTTCTGTTTTGATCAGCATTTTCCAGCAAGAACAAGAATCATTAATAAATTCCCAGATAGCTCCACATCACTCAGGGTATCAATTAGCGGCACCTCGGCAGACAGCGCCCTCCTGCTTTGCACATTCTTAATAGTACAAACTTCTCTGCGAACAATAGGACTAAAAGGGAAAGAGGAAAGGACAAATTAAAAAAGCATGCTGTGAGCTTAAACTAAAGGCTTGACACTGTCAGCGCAGCCCATATGGAAAAAATAGACCTTTTCCATGGCATGGCAACATGTTTCTTCATAAAGGGGATTGCACACACATGTAAAATATGTGTGCGGATGAGGAAAGTGCACGTGTAATAGATACTGCATCACTGCAGTGCCAGGTAGTTTCAAGATTACGAAAGCTGGGCAATTTGGTGCAGATATTTTATAGACTGTTGCTTCAAATAGCTTAAATATATTGTGTAAGAGAAGATAGCCAAAGCAGTAATGTTTGCAGCCAATCTTGTTAAGGTAATGAGGAGGGTAACTGAATCTGTAGGCTTTGAGGGGTAAGTAGTTTGTCAGGGGGTCAAAAAGGGGGTGTATTTTCCAATGATGCCTGGCCTGGGCGGCCGCGCGAGTTACGGGGTGGGGACGGTTGGCTCCGGCGGGATCGCCGGCGCTGGCACCGCCGAGCAGCAGTAGGACCGTACCGTCGGAGCCGCGGTGGTCTCCCCCGGGACGTTTCTGCTGGCCAGCACGGAGCCATCCACCCGCCGTCCCGGCTTCAGACGGACAGCCTTGCAAAGCCGTTCCTCGGTCCCTTGCAAAGCCGTTCCTCGGTCCCCAGCAGCAGCCGGGAGCGAGCGCTTGGAAAAAAGCGAAGTAAAACCCTGAGGCGCCCGGTCAGCCGCTCGGTGTCTGGGTGCGGAGCGGGGTGAGGAACCCTCTCCCAAGTCTTTGCGGCGCCCGTCCCATCACCGGCTCTCCCCGTCAGGTTTCTTGACCCAGGTGACCACAAGGCAGCGTTCGCAACTTCTGGGTTTAATATACATATTTATAGTACATGTGCATTTATTTAACAGGTCTGGCCCAAACAGCCGGCATTTGCCAAAAAGAAACAATCATCCTTCATTTCACAGCTGTGACATCATAAGGTCATATTTCACGGATATGATGTCACTACTGCGCAATATGACTTTTTATTTTCAAAAGGTTTTTATTAATGCTGAGGTTTTTTGGTTTTTTTCCTCTGGTCTGGCCAGAACATCTGGAGCCGGGAAACTTCAGAGTCCAGAAATATTCACAAGATGTAGCAGACAGAATTACAACCCACAATATTTCTTTGAGCGAAAGAGAACAGATAACGATGTGGGGAACCAGTAGTCACAACCAACTGCTAAAAATCAAAGAACAGCGTAGCGTGGGAGGGAGATGGAGGCAGGAGGTGCGCCGGGCTGAGGACGGGTCCGCGGCCATCGATGAGCGGGTTGGGGTGACGCGTTTGGCTGGGGGCGCAGGGAGGGGACACCGCAGAGCCACACTGGCACCCGGTGCAATGGCAGAGCACGAGTGGCACCTCCAGGGAGGAGCGAGGTCTGTCCCTCTGTTTTTCCAGAATAAAGGCATATTTCCTCCCCTGCAGCCTCACAGATAACGGAGAAACCCAGAGGAGCTGGGAAAGAGGGAGGGGAAAGGATGCTGCGGGGAGAGGGTCCACTGGGCGGGCAGAAGGAATTAGGGAGGTGGGACAAAAGCCTCGGTGAAGGCGCGGCGGGCGAGGGCAGGGCTTTGGATGCGACGTTGCTCTGCAGGACCCGGAGGCAGCTCCCGCGGCGCTCGGGTGCGGGGTGGCCATCCCTTGGGCCACTTGGCACCCTCGCTGGGAGCCGCATCCCGCAGCTCCTGGGCTTTGCGGCGGCCGCAGGGAGCACGTGCCTTCCTCCCGCGGGACCTCCCGCCTGCAGCGAAAGTTGTGGGATGTGCAGAGCTGAAACAAGGTGGTAAAAGGACTTGGGTGACTATTCATCTGGAATCTCTAATTAATGTATTCCAGCTGCACCCCTTTTGGGTTCCCTTTCCAGCAGCACTCGTGCAAGCGAGCACAAAGAGTCCCAGACAATAGATGTGAAATGCTTTTTCCATAAGCCTTCGCAGCACAAGCCGGAATGCAAAAACATTACTCTCGGGGGAAAATACCACGTAACTGATGTGACCACGTGCAGCCCGTCTCAGACTCCAAGCAGTGGGTCACCTACCACGTGCCAATCCCGATAAATGTCATTGCCTAATTCTGAACAATAAATAACGGCCTGAAAATGGCAGTCTTTGTGCCGCTCCGCTCCGTTTCCTCTTGCCAGCAGACAGGCTTGCTGTAAACCATTTGGCCGGCTGCGCCAGCGGTCTTCAAGCCTTGCTGCCTGGGTAGATAGATGTTTGCCACCTTGCTAGACGCCCCGGGAGCTGCAGGGGATGCGCGGCAGACCCGGCTGCAGGAGGGCTCGGTGCCTCCTCCGAGGGAGCCAGGGCAGCTCAGGTGGCTTCTGCCGGCGAGAGGGGAGAAAGGTTGGAGAATTAAGACTGACAAGCTGACGAGATAAACTGGTCAGATAAAAGGATGACAGAAATAATTTTACACGGCATTACTGTGAAAAGCTAATTTATACACAGATGAGCCCATGACAGACTCAGTGGAGGGTGGCAGACGAGCGGGGAATGAAGAGCACTTCATTTATTCTCTGAAACAGGAGGGGGAGTATTAGGAGCCGGCTGCCTGGGACATCTTCTCTCTCTCTCTCTCTCTTTTTCAAAGTTATCAAACTTTATCTGGTTCCTTCTCTGCAAATTAGCAAGGCCAGAAGAGAAAGAAAAACACTGAATCCATCAACATTCCTGCTTCTTTCCAGGCCCATGGGTGAGAAGTCAGGATGATTTTGCAAAACAGAGCCTTGATTTTCTCCTGCAAAACCCAGGAAAGGCGCCATGTTTTCACACCAGCTGGAGCTTTTGCTCTGCTTTTAAATCAAGCCAGAGTCATAGTCTCGCCCTGTTTAGCTTTTTTCAGCTCGGTTGGATTACCGGCAATTGAAGGAGTCTCTTCTTCTGGTGGTGGTCTGGCCCGGCTGCTGCCGCTTCGGGGCTCGACAAAGAAATCCTCCCCCCATTTCTCCGTTCGCCTTCGCCTCTGCCCCCCCCTGCCCCAGCAGTGCAATGCCCCAGCAGGCAGGAGCCTGCAAGGTGCCCCAGGCCTTTGCTGGAGAAGGCTGCCGGGAAGATGCAAACCCCGTGTCCTACACCCGCTGCCTGCCCCAGGGCGGGTCCCCCCGGGCACGGCGGGGTCCGTGGACCGGCCTGAGCATCCCTGCCCCGGGGACCCTGCTGCCCGCAGCCGTTGGGGCAGCCCCTGCTCCCGGGTGCCTGGGTGCCCCCTCGCAGGGCTGGGAAGCAGCGGGATGCAGGCACCGGCCCAGGCAGGTGCTGGCAGAATAGGCAGTAAATGAGGGGTGGTGGGGTGGTGGTGGCTTTTCCTTCCATATTTTGTGCAAACCTGACACTTTGAGCCCAAGGAGAAATGCTGTGTCCACCCCTCCCCTACAACACAGGCAAGGGGAGAGTGGGCAGGATCCTTCCCCGGGGCGGGGAACGACTGGGTGCAGGCAGCCGGAGCGCACCCAGCACCGGTCCCGTCCTCCTCCCATGGCCGGCCCTGCAGCCGCAGGGAGTGCCTGGCAAGGAGAGCGGGTCTCCTGCGCCCTGCCCGCTTTCCTCGGCCGTGGCGAAACAGGCTGGCTGTTCTGCAGCTGCCAGAACAATAGTAATAATACTAATAAACCCCCTTCACGCTGAATACTGCGGGCTGTTGGCAGGTCCTTCTCACACAATTAGCATTTCTCGTCAAGCAGGGGGTTCACAGATTGCACATGCTGGTTAGTGTTTTGCAGAACAGACTGAAACCAATATGGCCCTCCCTGTACCATCAGCTAAAAGTGGCTTCCCACCAGGATGGGCCCAGCACGGCTTCTACCAGCCCCGCTGGAGAAAGAAGCTCCCCCCGAGCGCAGCCCCCCCGGGCAGCAGCGGTGGCCGGGGAGGGGTTCTCTCGTCTCCCCAAAATACAGACACCTCTTACAGCAGCCAGCTCACGTGTGGGTAACGCATAGAGGGGGACAATACCCGTTGGAGGGTCCCGTGGCAGCGCGGTGGCACCTTCCCCGGCGCGCGGAGATGGCTGGACTACATGCAAACTGCTTTGCCTGGTTGCAATGAGGACATTTTGCAGGACTGGCTTCTGTCCCTTGTAGGGACAAAGGTGGCCCTGCAGGCAGCAGCGAAACAGCTGAGCGGAGGGGGAAATGCTGCCCCTCCTTTGGTTAGGGTCAGGGACTGACCCTGTCCTTGCTTGGGGAAAAAATAAGTGAATATTGGTGGGGCGCAGGGTTTGGAAAAAGGGTTGTGACTTACAGAGAGCTCAGGGGTCAGGTCCCCACGCACAACGGTCCGAGTTTAGAGAGGGCAGGGTGGATCTCTGCAGGCTGCTGCTGCTTCTTATAATATTACTGCTCATCAGCTTGACGATGACAAGTAATCCTGTGCAGACTCTGAGCCTGCTGCAAATGCCAGACCAGACAGGTAAACCACGCTGGTGGCTTTAGCTGCCCAGCTGCAACGGGCTCGGCACATGCATACAGTTAGTTAGGGCGGCTCAGCTGATGCGTGGTATAGCTCATTAAACCAGAATAACCCAAACTCACACTGCATCCTCAAAGTGACACTTGAAAGGAGCCTTAAACTCATGTCAGTCTGTCTAGGCTGGACTTTTGTAAATCTCCCAGTAGATGCTGGACTCACGTCCACGCTGTTAAACCAATATAAGCCCATCCAGACAGTAGCGTGCACCATGATTAATTGCCTTGCTTTAAAACTCCTATTTATAGACAAGCGCTACGAGCACTGTGCCAGTGATAACGTGGTCGGCAAGGCTCCTCCTCCGGCAGCTCGGCAAAGCTCAGCAGCTAATCCCATTAGCCGCCGGGGCTGCCGAGCAGCATCAGCTCCCTTGCCCACGCCACCATGTTACCTCCCCTCCTCGCCCTGCCTCGCTCCACGGTCCCGGACCGGGGACCAGAGCAGCCTCTCTGGGGCTCGGCGGGCGGCGGGGAATGCTGGGGATGCCGGGGCGGCTGTCTTAGATCGCCACAGGGCTAAGGAGCTTTAGCCGGAGCTGGGTGCCTCTGGGGAGCTGGGAACAGGACCCGAGGGCACGTGTGATCCTTGACCTCGCATCACCCCGGAGCCGACACTGGAGTCCGGCAGTCTTTGATTTCCCGGGAGGTTCAAGTACCAGCCCGGGGCTTCTCTGGGGTTTGCCTCGAGTCAGTGCTGGGGAAATGAGCTTGCAAAGATGCAGGAGACCCATTACAGAACCAGATTTCAGCAAGTAGCTGGGCGTGCTGTTTGGGAACAGTGTGTTTGGGTAGCAATGCTCCGCATCAAACAGGTTTCTACCCTACAAACGTTTTTCTTTACCCTACGTTTTTCTTTAAAACAAAAAAAAAGGAACAAGAAAGTAATCCATTCCACCCTCTGCTTTTATTTTCTCGCAAGCCCCAGATCTTATCAACAAAGCCTCCTTCCTTTCTGGACGGCCTGCGGGATGCTGAATGACAGCACGGGGGGATGAAAAGGACAGGTCCCTTTGCGTGCCAGCAGCTGAGACACACCACAGTCACTCCCAAGTTGATTTATACAACATGGGTTTCTTCTTCCTTTTCCACAGGGCTGGGTCCCGCTCCCGTGGGCTGCGCTGGCAGGTCCCCAGGGGACAGGGTTGCCAAGCCAAACCTGCGCTCCCAGGCGAGGATGCGGGCAGGCAGCCCGCGCCGAGGGAAGGCTGAGGGGTACCGCTGCCGGAGAGCATCCCGCGTCCCCGCTCCTCCCCTCTGCCTGCCCCAGCGTGCGGGCAGCGGCAGGGCAAGGGGTGGCGGCAGGGAGGGGAGCAGCGGCTGCTTGACCATGCGGTCAAGGTGGTGCAGAGAAATACCCGGCAGACCTGCCGGCCTGCGGGTTTGTCTCCGGCAGCTCCTGCCAGCAGCCTCCCACCCCTTCCCCGGGCAGCCGAGGTCAGGCAGCAGGCAGGTCTCCTGGCCGGGAGGCTGCTGAGCCCCCCCGCCCCCATGCTGCATTTCCACCCTGTGGGTTTGCGGTGAATAAATATCCTGTGTTTATGCTGTTTGGCTTCAATGGGATATGAACGTGTTCGGTGGGGAATAATCCCCGCCCCCCCTGCACACACACACAGACACACACACACACACACACACACGCACAGGCTGGGGAGAGCGGAGGGGAGGGAGCATTTACACACGCACACAAAACAATCCCTATTTGTCTCCGAAGACAGACCCCACTGTTGGGTTTCCTGGGGTCACGCAGCTGCATGAACATGTGGAAAAGAAATGTATCTCTCCTAAGCACTGGACATACATGTAATTCAATATATTGCTCCCATGTGCAAGAAATCCACCAAACTGGCCCCATTTCAAATCGCAGGGAAATACAGAGTATCAGGGACAGAGGCAAATCCACTCCTAATTCAATTCTTTATTTTATTTTAATTGGGTTGGACTGCGAGAGGCGATGGAGGTCGCACGGGGCTCTCGGGGCGCCCGGCTCGCCGGCGCGGGGGGACGCAGGCAGTGCGCGGCGGGGAGCTCCCGCCCTCCCTTCCAGGCGCCGGTGCTCGCGGTCGCACCTCACCGGCGGTGCAACGGCACGTCTGACACCGCCGGCGAGGCACCACGGGGACCACAGCTCCTGAGATGAGCTCTCCCAGGCCCTGGAGTGGGGATGCCTCCAAGCCCCTGCTGTTCTCCTAATCCCTGCCTGCATCCTGCCACAGTCAAAAAACCAAAAGGGGTTCACCCCGACTTTCGGCATGGCCTCTCCCACAAGCACCAGGAAGTCTTCTCCCCAGGATTTTGGTCCCCAGGGATGACCGTCCCCCTGCAGACCCCGATTCCAGCACCTCGGCTTCACACCTGCAGCTCCCTCGGAGGAGGCTGGGCTGGTCTTGCCGAGCCGGGAGGAAAGCCTATTTGACTTCCACTAACGACGCGACGAGGACGTGAACCGCAGTTACCTCATCTGAGCCTTAAATGGATTTTTCCATTAAGAGAGGATTTTTTTTTGTCTTGTTTTATTGAAAAGGAATTTGCAGTAATTAGCTCTTACAGGGGATTTCACTGTTCTCTCTCCTCCTCTAAAGCGTAAAACACTTATTAAAACACATTGTTTAACGTGATACCTGCTCCCAGAGTTTTTCCTTTCCTCGTGCGATGATCCAGCCCTGCCTTCGGACTTCAAGGCCCTAAATCTTCCTGCAGACCTGAGCTGTGCCCTGGTCCCCTCTGGCTGGATCCACATTTATCTTTCCCCCGCAGTCCTCCACGCAGCTGGAAATGAGAGAGCTTGTAAAATAAGGCTGCTTTTTTTTTTTTTTTTTTTTTTTAATTTCCCTTTGCTTTGTTGGATTACTGTCAGTAGGAACTTTCCGTGTCCGCTTCCACGGGAAAGCAGCCGCCCATCGCTGAGCCACGGAGAGCAAATTTTCCCTACGAGCGTCTACCCCTCCCACCGCCTTCGCCTTTGTTAGGCTGGCCTATATTTAGACTGTTGGGCTTCGTCTTCCTCCTTGGAGAGCGGGCTGGGAGCGGAGCAATCAATCCCTGCCCGCTGGCTCCTGCTGCCTGCGTGCAGAGGGGAGGCAGGGGCTGGCACGGGCAGGGCAGCCCCTGCCTGGGTGTGAGAGGGGCTGGGGCTCGGAGGACGGGACGGAGCCACCCCCCCGGGGCTGGGGCAGCAGCGGATTTGGAGGGCAGAAGTGAGGAGCTTGGATCCCTGCATCCTCCAGACAGGGCGGGGGGGGGGGGTGGCTCTCACAGGGGGACCCCCTAGGCCGGGGGCGGGGGCGGCCCCCAGCCTCCCTGGGAGAGCACACGGTGGCCCCCCCCCCCCGCCCCACCGGACTGTACCGCTTGTGGGGAGTCAGGACAGCAGAAATACCCCGGGGGGGGCTGGTGGAGGGACACGGCAGAGTCCTATTTTTAACGGTGTATGTTTCCATAACTCTTGGGGCACTCTTCCGTGTCTCTTAATTAATTTAAAAGAAGGGGCCTCGGAAGACCCTGGACACTTCGCATAAGAGGGCTCCCTCTTCTTGCTCCAGCTCTGGCTGTGATTTGCCAGCCCTCGGCATCTCGCCCAGCGTTGCCGTGAGCTGGTACTGAAACCCACGTCGAAAGGAAGAAGTTGGTGGTGCTGGCTCTGGCCGCAGCCACAGATATTAATCCTTTACAGCCCACAGCCGAGAAGAGAGGAGACACCACGTACACGCACCCTGCGAGCTTGGCTGTCCGGGACACTGCTGGGAGCTGGTGACACAGCCCCAGCACCCATCCCTGCAGCTGAGCGTGAACCGGGTGCCTAGACCTCGGCTTAATGTTCATACCATCACAGGCACCTTCCCTGAATATCCAGCGCACACCCAGCAAGACCCAAACCTCGCCTGTCTCCTTCCAGCAGCCCCCAGGACCCTCAGGCGGCCATCCATCCCACACCAGCATCCTCTGAGGAGACCCGTCCTCCTGGAAACCCCCGTTCAGACCCACCAGGCTGTCCCTCCTGCTCCAGGACGGCAACAGTCCCCCAGTCACTGTGCTGCCCTGCCAGCAAAATTTCCCTGATATTCAGCCTACGTTTTCTTTTTCTCATTTCCGTGCCTTTATATTACTCATTACAGCCCCTTGGGCTAACCTAAACAGCTCCCTTCCCTCCTCGGCGCTTCGGCTCTAAGGAGACTCGCAGATGGTTCTTGCATCGCTCCCGCTATCGGCTGGCCACCGAGATGCAGTTAAGTTGTTAATGCAGTTGGGCGTAGTATGTGTTAGCTTCGTTTGAGCACAAAGATGAAAAACACTGTGTGCTGTGAGTGCTTATTATTGTTGCTATTATGCAGCCCTTTTAAACTTGCCATATAAATCATGCCCTCCAGCTCCTTGATTATGTTCCTGGCTCTCCTCTGAACTCTCTCCAATCCATCAGCATCGTTCCAGGAACGAGTGCAATATCGCAGGTGCAGCTGGGGGAGCCTTTCGCCAAGAGCCTCTCGTCCTCCGCAGGTCCCAGCGCGATGCCCTGCTCCAGCGGTGCCCGTGGAGCCCGACCGGCACCCGGGGACCTTGCCGGGGGGGGGGACACCGCGGCTGCAGGGGTGCCCGGCCCCGGGCACCACGCCTGCAGAATGATCGCGTTGCCAGAGCGATTTCAGACAATGCTTTGACGTTAACAGCTTCTCTGGTTGCACTGTCATTTCCCATTAGAGGCCTTGGTAACTAGCACTTCATGAGGCTTTGCAGAATAATTTGTATGTTTAATACACCTCGAAAGCCCATGTTGGGCTGCAATTAAGGCAGGGGGGAGGGAGCCGAGAGAGGAGGAAAAGCCTACCTCCCGCTGGTTGCAAAGAACCTGCTGCTTTCTGCAGAGGGCTGCTTCGATCGAGGATGCCAGGGAAGCTGGAATTAGAGGCAAAGGCATAATTTGTCATTTGCAAGTGTAAGCCAAATACTGGGCTGGTGAGAAGAGAAATGAGAGACCCGGGAGCTCCTCACGGGAAATTACCATTTAAAGAGCTGAGCTGTCCTGGCCCGCTGGCGGCTGCGGAGCCGGGCTGGTGGCCGAGGGCCAGGGACACGGGACCGTGCGGGATGGCGAAAGGGGAGCAAGCAGGCGGGTAGAGCCGTCGCGCAGGTCACTGCGGAGGAGACGCTGCAGCCTGGGCCGAAAACCAGCTCCGTGCTCCATACGGGGAACAAGAAATTCATTTTTCTGAGCACCGCTGGGCAGCTTTCCTTTGCCTCTTTTTTTGCTTTTGTTACAGACAGATGGTAGAGAAAATAAACAATGTTAGAGAAAATAAACTGGTTAGGCAAAGACCAGTCCGTCCCCCCCTCCAGTCCTCGCAGGAGCCAGGTTTCGGAGGAGCACACCGGCCTTTATTAACTTCTCCAGTCGGCAAATAGAAAACCACCCAGCAACACAGTCACAGGGAACCCGCAGAGCTCTCCTTATTTCGGTAAATGCAAAGACTGCTTCACGTGAGGAATTATGAACTGCTGGGAGCAGAAAAGTCTTGAGTGAGTTACGCAGTGTGAATTGTTCTCTGAACTCGACACCGATCTGGATTTCGCTGCCGATGGAAGGGAGTTTCCCCTCATTTCAGCTCACGCGGGACTGGCGCCTTGGCTCGAAGATGGCAAACGCTGAGCGTGACCTGCACGTTGCCGTCGGCAGAACCAGACCCACGTCTCCTCCTCCGGTGGTCGTCACACGTGGACCTGCCAGATGTCCGTGGTGCAGGAGCGTGGAGAGGACAGGGACAGGCATCTTCGGTGATGGGGATGCTGCAGCTCACCCGCGCACCAGGCAGGAGGGATTACTGCAGGTATAAAGCTGAATCCCTATTGTAAAATTGTGCCGATTAAATATTTTTAAAACCTTATCAAAGGTAGCGGTGTGTGAGAGCCAGGCATCCTTAGAAGCTGTCAGAAATATTCCCTGTTTCCTTAGGGGCTGCATCACAGGGTGCCAGCTCCTTCCTCAGCATCCTGGTTTAACTGTGTGGGAATTTGCCTCGGGCAGAGCTGACGCAGTTGTTTCAGGAGCGCAGGAGCCAAGCCATCTTGCAGAGTCCGTCAGGAAACCCATCAGCAGCTCAGATGGCTCCTGAGCAGCAGAGACATGAGGCCATTCAAAGTCAAGCTGCCACCGAGCCTTGCAAACCCATCCCAGCTTTACCTGCCGCTCCTTCCAGCCCTGCCAGGCTCCCCAAGCAAAGGTAACACTGCCGTTACCGCCGTAATGTGCTTGTCGTACCGCTACAAGCTAAACCGGGACTCAGCAGCCGGAGGTGTAACGCTCCTGACCGTGGTCCTGTGCAACTGGAGGCGCTGACCCACACCTGCTCTCGCTCAGTGCCTCGTGCTCACCCAGGCTTCCAGGTTTGCACGTGAGCGGGATCGATGGGGATCAATCCGGTTTCAGCGTAGGCTGCACCACGGAAAATTTGAACAAACCTTGTAACACGCTCAGCTTCCATTGTACCTCACATCTTGTGCTCAGCACTTGGGTGTAGAAAACTTAGTTTCCACAGTTCATGTTTTCTTTTGCTTTGCTGGGGATGACAGCAAAGGGGGGTGTCTTCACCGAGTCCGTGCCACCCCTCCCTTCCACTGCGGCTGCCCGAGAAACACGGGGCTCTCCTTATTGGGGCTATATTTTACTGGCACAGGCGTGAACCCCCTTCATTGCCGAATTCCCAGCTCAGCTTTCCAGGCCGTTTTCAGAAGTTGCCAAGGGACCCAAGTATCCCAGCCCCAGCTAGCCCTGCCTCCTGCCTCTCCCAGCAGAGCCTCCTTCTCCAGCCCAGGAGTCCTCACCAGATCTTGTCGAGATGGTTCTTTTTTCCTGTGCTCTACTTATGTCTGTTCCTCCCAGTTAATCTCCCAGGGTTGCCCCCCACAAATCCCCCGAGCTGTGATTTATGCCCTTCATATACTTGTAGATAGTTATCATATCTTGCCGTGGATGTCGGCTAGCCCAGCTAGGCAGATTTAGCTCTTTTAATCTCTCTTCATAAGTCAATCCCTTCAGCCGCTTAATCATTTTTGTTGTTCTCCTCCAAATTCCCAACGAGATGGTTTGTCTTGCAAGCGCCTGGTGCATGGTCATATATTTACCAAAACTTCAGCAGCTTAACACAGGAATAACACTGCACGGAGGTTGTTTACTCGCCTGAAACCCAAAGAGTCTTTAAGCTCCTGATGAAATGCCAAGCGGTTCCACGTGCTGCTGGCGCGGGTCAAAGCCCCTGGCCAGTGTGCTGGGAACGGCTTGGCTGCAAGAGTACGGAGATGGGATGGAGTCTGGTGACGTTGGATGGCTCTTGTGGGAGATGTGTCCAAAAGGGGATGTGCCCAAGCTCTGCCAAAAAAACCTTTCACGGCCAAAAAGGCTCCACCGCTGCAAACACCCACCTCACCTGTAGTGGCACGGATGTGCCTCACGGAGTAGCACATCGGCAGAGGGACGGCACAGCCCAGCCGGGTGACGGTCACCCAGATGCCGAGCACCGTGCCACACTCGCTGGGTTTCATCACTCTCTTCTGGGACAGCCCATGAGAAGACATGACGTGGGACCTGCTTTCTAATTACTTCTGTGGCCCGGCTTTATTGTGATTCTTTTAGAAGTGGGAGGTCTGCGGATAGTGTGTGAAGGCTGGGAAAAGCCACCTGGCCGAGGGGCCCGTCAGAGAGGAGCAGGGCATATGGAAAAGGTTCAGGCAGGCTTTGATCCTGGCGGAGTCATTTGGAGGAGGACAGGCGGGAGTAGCCAGAGCAGGGAGGGAGCGAGCGTGGATGGGCTTTGACCTTGCTCTGAAACATCAGAAAACATATTTAAGGCTTCATGATCAAAATATTCCTGCTGCCCCTGAATTCCCCGGTTAGCAACCACACTCGTGCTTGAGTTTACAGCCCAGGAGCCGCGGGCTGTGGGCTGACAGCACGTACACCTGCTATTTTAATGGAAGAGTCCTCACCATTTTTTTCAGCCTCCAAAACGCAGAGGGGAAGTCACCCCCACTCTTAAAACCAGGTCACAGGCACCCAGCCGGTGGAGCTGGGGGAAGAGCGTGCATCTCCCGGCACGGTGGCATATCAGAGCCTTCGTGTGCAGGAGTGGGGCGAAGGAAGAGTGAGAAGAGACGTCCGAGCCCTGGAGACATTTCAGAAGAGGTTTTATTGATCTGGGAATCAGGAGAAGACATCAGATGGCCGCCCAGCCTCCCCTGGGCAGAGGGGTTCCTCTGATGCCCGTTCCCAGCGCGGTGAGCCTGCCTTCCACACCAGCGCTGGGATCCCCAGGAAGGCAGAAACTGTCATAAACAAAGAGCACACTGAAAACTGAGGCTGACAGCAGGAGATGAGGCGCGGGTGCGTGGGGGTCCCCGGGGAGAGGAGGCGAGAGGGGCGGGAGGGATGCACAGTGCGGGGGCTCTGCAACGGGTGGGGAGAGGTCTCGGCAGTGGCTCAGTGCAGTTGGAAAGGAAAAAGGGAAGACTTGGCCATGCAAAGGGATTTTTCAGGAGGTGATGTGTTCTCCCAAGCCCAGGGAGCACGGCACAGCAAAAACCACAGCAAACCCTGTAGCCGAAGACAAGGGGGCTGGTCCCTGCCTGTCCCCACCTCTCAGTCCAGGAGGTCTCCCTGGGGTGAACTGGGCCTTGATAGCACCCGAAAGCTGAGCGGACTTCATCCCGGTTTTGGACAGGGGTGATCCTCTGAGCAGAGCAGGATTAGGGTTTCACCGAGGAGCCCCAGCAGCGCTGGGCTGGCTGGGTGGCAGAGTTTACATTTTTCAGTAACATCCCCCTCCCTCTTCCTTCCTTCCTTGTTCCCTGATATTTGTTATTTCCACTGATAATGCCTTCTTCGTTACGAGGCAGAAAACTCTCCCACAATAGCTGCCCAGCCTGCCAGCCTCCGCTGACCGCCTTGCTAAAGCCAAGGGCTCCGTTTTGGTAAGCTCCTTTTACAGCCAATGCACTCTCCTCCCTGTGCAAAGTGGCTGGTTTCATGTCCCTGGGGATGCAGAAGGGAGTCTAGGGGGGTGTCTGAGCCCCCCAGGCTGCTCGAGCTCCCCAGGCTGCCCTGTGCCGGGGCAGGGGCACCGTCTGTGCAGGGGCCGGGCTGCATGAACCATGGAGCATCCTCAGTGCTGCCCTTCCTGGGGTCTCAGCTCTGTTCTCCCAAATCTGTCCCTGGTTTGGAGACGCAAATTATAAGAAAAAGAATTAAAAAAGCTTCCTGTCCAGGAGACCCACCTGGGCTTTTACAGCAAAGCTGTTAGTGACGGGTAATCTCTTTTCCTGGACGGCCAGAGCGCATTAGGATGAAAAACCTTCTGGTGTAAGGTGCGCCCAGGTGTAATCCAGTAAATCCTGTACCACAGCCTTTCAAACCTGCTCATCCGCACTCATACCTCCAGAGCTCGGCAAGGATCATTTAATGGGGGGGGGGCGATGGAGGTCTGGGGACGAGGACCGGTGTGACCCATCCCTGCCACCGCTCGCTGGAGCTTCTGGCCCCTCGCCTGCCCTCGGGACCAGGCTGCGCACCCCAGGATTGGGAACAGCCCTTGGACATGACCATGCCAGAGCAGAGGCCCTGCGGCTCGGGGGCTCGGTGCGGGATGGAGAAGAGCCCTGGCACGGCGTGTGCTGGGCTGCCATGAGCACCGGTCCTCCGGCCCGGCTGCAGCCGCCTTAGGCAGGAACAGGCGGCCCCGAGCAGATCCCTTGCAAACCCCACCACAGGCTGTTTTCCAGCTGCCGAGCCATGAAGCTGGCTCTCCTCCTTCCAGACATCAGTTCCGAGGTGTCGCTGTCCCGAGGGCAGGGGAGAGCGGCCGGGACAAAAGCCTGACATCGCGGCCGGACCTGGGCTGTGCCAGCGACGCGCAGGCTCCGGGGCCGAGCTGCGCCCAGCGCGGCGATTCGGGACCTCCTTCCCCAGCGCCTGGGGTTTGCAGCCAGGGCTTCCTAGGCAAGTGGCCAAACCCAAGTGGGAGCCTAATCCAGCTCCTCCTTTCCCCAGAGCTGGCAGCAGCAGCCAAGCCTGCTTGCCTGCCTGCCTGCCTGCCTGCGGACCCCGAGTGCCGACCCTTGGAGAGCACAGCGGGAGCTGGGGAACCTGCTCCTTCCCGGACACCGAACAGCCCCCACTTCCCCAACCCCTCCATCTAATGGAAACGCTATCTCTGCAAACACTTGCTCCCTTTATATCTTTCTCCTTTTTTTTTTTTTTTTAATGGGGAGGCCTGGGAGGAGAGGGAATCGGAGGGGGTTGGCACTTCCCCCCTCCCCCTTGTCTCTCCAAAATAAAGGGATGCAGCTGGTGAGGCAGCAGTTTCTGGAGCAGTATGGATGGGGTGAGAAAGTCATTACCTGCCTTGGGTTTCACTGTGGGAATGGTTGCACCTTTCACTGGCAAACGCTTGTGTCTGGGGGGACTTGAGAGGGGGAAGTGAGGGGGAGGTGGGGGCAAAGGGGCAAAAAAAGGTCTGTAAACCAGAAAGGGAAGAAAGAAAAAGAAGGGCATTTTTTTTTTTTTTTTGCATGTAGACAGAGTCTGAAATAAATTACCTGTCTCCAAAAACAGTGCATTAGGAGGAATAATCGATTGAACACGCCACAAACTCTTGTTTTATGGCTCTGTAAGCCTGACTGGTGCTGGGGAAGTGGGGGAAGAGAGAAGCTGTTATACGCAACAGAGGGGACACTTCAGGGGGATGCTGGTTTTGTCTTTCCTTTTTTCTTTTCTTTCTTATTCTTTTTTTTGTTCCTCTCCTCCCTCATTTTGTGGTTTGGTTTTTTTTTTGTTTCACTTTTTCTAATCTCCCCTTGGGGACTTTCCCCTTTGTTCTGTTGGGGGGAAGAGAACTGGATTGTGTTTCTCCTGCTCCTGACTGAAAGACATGACATCAGCCCGATGTGTTTAAGCGTCTCTTCCCTTCTGCACTCCTTACCCCTCCCTGCCCCGAACTGCTTAGTAATTTAGAGTTTAATAAGGGATTTATTCCCCCCCCCCCATTTCTGATTATGAAGGGCAGAAGCTTGGCAGGGCGGTGGCAGAGAGGCAGCAGCGGGATGCATCGGGCTGGTTTCTCTCTGCAGCTTGCAGCGGTCTTTGTGGAACGTCCCGACTCCTCGCTGCACCGCTTCTCCGGCACCCCCGGACACCAGCCCATCCACAGGGACAGCTTTCCTGCATCCCTTTGCACCGGGGCTGCGAACTCCACCTGGAGCTTTCCCCGGTGAGATGGCAGCGAGATGGGCTCCTCAGGTGGTTCGAGGGCCTGGATTCTGCATCCCCATCCCGAGAGCTGTGTGGACACCTCCCCGTCTCACCGGTGTGTGGGTGAGGAGCCGCAGGCAGCCCCGAAACCCTCCAGGCTCTCGTAAAGGGGCAGAGCCCGGAGCAGAGCGGGTCCCCCAGAGCCAGCAGCCCCTGGGGGTGCCAGCGTCCGCAGCCAGGCTCTGCAGCCCCGTGCCAGCCCCCGGGGCTCTCACTGGCCCCGCACCAGCACCACGGCAGCCGGGAACCCCCCCGTGCACAGAGGGTGACCCCACTGCGCTCCTCTCCCTGCACCCTCCACGGCCGGAGGCGGGGGAGCGAGCACAGGGCCGAGGCAGAGAGACATGAGAACAAAGGCGCAGAAATTAAAAGACAAGTTCCAGAGCCGAAAGTAAATAAGTGAAAAAGAGCAAGAACGCGGCAGCAATCGGGGGAACGTGAGGATTTCTGACAAGTTCCCAGCCTAACAGTGATATTCACCAGGAGGGTCATTAACTCCCCCAGTGGGAGGAGATACTCAGCTTTTTCAGAAGCCCCTGGGTCATCTCCTTGGGTTTTTCTGCCTCCCTGATGCTCCATTCCAGCACCCCGACAGGCCGGGTTCGCAGCCGGCTCTGCCCTGAGGGAGCGCAGGCTGCAGAAGCAGACATCCACGCTCCTTTGCCTATTTCCCCATGATTTCCAAGTCCTCCAACAGCCACCCGAGGCTGAAGAGCAGGGTCTTGAGAAAGCAGTGGTGGACCCTCTGGTTTGCAGCGATCTTGGAGAATTCAACAGCTGCAGTGGAAGGGCTAAAAGCAACTGCTAAGAGCCAAGGCTCAGGGAAGGACTCCAGCCTCAGGGAGAAGCAAGTCTGGCGCAAGCTTGCCGCTGCTCCTCGTAGCGCGTGGCGATGGGCACTGAGCGAGTCCTACGTGAAAACTCATTTCTTCTGCGGTCTTTGTCAGAGCACAGATTTTCCCGGTTTGCTCCGTCCGACCGGCCACAAAGTGACCAGATCTCAGGGGAGCCGAATGTCAGGCAACTTCTAGTGATGCAGCTAAGCACGGATTTAGGGACACACTCTTGCCCAGCTGGGAAAGTCCCTCCTGCTGCCTGTGCAGTGGCAGGGGAGGCAGAAGCGCTCGGCTTCCCTGAGGGGACTGCAGCCAGGCAGCTAGCCAACCTCGGCAAGGTATTACGAATGCCCTAAATCTCACTAGAGGAACACAGCCACCTTTTCGAGGCCCAAAACTCAAGGTCACATTGCATACCTGGAGCGAGACATGCCAACCGCAGGTGAGTCAGCGGCTCTGGGAAGATCCCGTGCCTTACCCCGAGGTGCTCCGCAGGAGACATCATTAACCTTAAGGATTCAGCTGACTCAATCCCCGGCTTGTGTTATCCATAATTAAAGTTGCACTGAGAAAATAAATCTTGTTCCTCACTAATATGATGGAGGAGCGTGTTAAATTATGGCTCAGTTTATCAAATGATTGCCCAATGCAGCTACCTTCTTTAATAACTTATGATAAAACATGTCATAAAATGATTTGGGAATTAATACCTACTGGATGATGCTGTGACAAACTGCTATAATATGTTTCGCTACAGGAAGGTGCGTGTTCTTGTTTTATTTAAAGAAGCTGCAAGTAGATTTAGTATTCATGTAAATAAGGGGCTGATTGACAGGCGAGGGCTTAAGAGAGCCCGTGGGTGGAAGAAGAGAATTGCCCTCGCAGCTTTGCCGGCGTTACCTTCTTATACTCCCCGCTCCCACGCTTTTCCACCAACGCCTGGTGGATACCTGCACCATTTCTGCCTTGTTACATCCCTTCCTCCCGCTTTCCCCTTTCCCTCGCTCCCACACACCTCCCCCTCTGATAAGCTCTGGGACAGCAGCGAATGAGTCCAGCCCCCCGCCGCAGGACCAGGCAGCCGGGCTCTGGGTTCAACCTACTTCATCCTGAAGTCATGTTAATAATGGGAGGTAGATGCCGTGGTTTCCACCTTGACCTCACTTGGAAACATCTACAAGTGGTTTGAGGATCCTTGTCAAAATACAACTGTTGGGAACCGCTGAAGACGCCAAATGGAAATCGAGAGAGAGGAGCAAATAAAAAAAAAGAAGAAATATCCTGTAAAAATATCACTCTGTTACATAGGTCGCATTTGATTATCTCCTATGAAAACTCAGTTCTCAGCAGGAGATGTAAATTTTTTACAGTGCAAATCTGCTGTCAGACTCTGCAGGGATTTCCCCGGCAGAGCTCTCATCGCCAGCCCCCTCCTACTCCTTCCTAAACCCATCAGCAGCGTCCTAGGGCTCCGCGAAGGTGCTTGCAGCCACCCCACACCCTCCCAAATGCCCAGCGCCGACGTGGCACCTCCTGGCAGGGAGAGCAGGGGAAAGCCCCATCCCGGCAGAGCGGCAGCGTCCCGGCAGCCCACCCCGTGCGGGGCAGCGGGCAGCAGCCGCACCCCAGGTCCGGGCCAAAGAAAATAAAACCAGGATGTTTTTTTTCATCCCCCACCAAGCTGGGAGAGTTTTGAGTCACGTTTACCTCCTGGCTTAGAAGCAATGACCTGTGAACTGTGTCCGCCTTCCTAAGGCAACCCGTACGTGATGCCCAAACTGCAGCTGCATCTGTCCTGCCGACCGAGTGACCAGGGTCCCTGCTGCCCATCTACTGACCCGCAGGCACCCCCCCCGCAACTTCCCTCCGTGGGGCCAGAGGAGCTCCCAGTATCCGACAGGTCCACGGTCAGCTGCTTTCCTGGGCTTTGCAGCCAGCAAACATTAAATAACCCACGGGGGCCGATCCTGCTGCGGAAACCCAGCTCTCCACCTCCAGGCCGTGGTGCTCACCATCTCTCCTACAGCCCGGGTCTCAGGAGGAAGATGAAGGCAGGCTGCCCCCAGCGCTCCCCAGGGCGGTACTGGCTGCCAGTAGCACCCCTATAAAGTCGCAAAGCAGTTCTCATAATTGGCCCCTGTTTTCCCACTCTCATAAATGTCTAAAGCATTTGCATTTTAGACTGAAATTCCCCATGTTTAATCTCCGCCAAAGGAGAATGTCTGCGGGGAAAGTCTGAGCAAATTTCCTTCATCCATTTGCAATTTATCAGCAAAAAAGGGAGAAAACCAACTCTTTTTCTAATGTAAAAATAGTCTAACCGCACTTTTATAAAAAAATCATGGCTAAAGCGAAACAGCAAAAGTTTGTAACTTGAATCCTGGATAGAACCACAAGCTTTACAAGGTTGGGGGGGGCATGCTTTAAAAATAAATAAATAAAATTTCCGACATTGTAAACTACATTAGATAAATACCACAAAGCAAATATTGCATGTACTTGAGTCCTCAAACAATCAGTTCAGACCCTGCCCAGTGTCCTGTTTTGTCTTTGTTAGCCATGAAAATTCGGGTGATTGTGCTTGCTGCCAGGAGCCTTAGCAGAAACAGCTAGATTTAAGTAAATATTACAGAATATCCATAGGAAACACATTTCAAGTCGATAAGCAGAAATACATGTACTACTAACCTCACTCAACAAGTCGCGTTCATCCACAGGCGACACGGAAACACGCAGCATGACTTGCTCGCCCAGTAAAGCTGCTTGAATTTCAGCTGCCAAATTCTTGAGGTAAATTGCTTACAAATGGGCCTTAAATGGATAAAAGTTACTTGCTACAATCACTCAGTACGAAAAAAAAAATATTGCTGAATAATTACTTTAATTAAAATCACACTCTGCAGACAATTCATGGGTGAGGAAAGCCCCCAAAGCGGAGACTTGCTGAATGGGACAAGCGAGCTGTTCACCCGAGCAGTGGCTTCTCACGTGCATTGGGGAGCATCTCCCGTGCACAGCCCTGGCAGGAGATCCCATCCACCCGCCCCAGCGAGGACCGACTTCTCCTGCCGCCGCCGGTGATGCTGCCCGCGGCCATTCTTTCTCGGTTTGCACCAAAAATCAGGAGATACCTGCCACCCTGACCTGCCGCCTTGGATTCATCTCAGCCAGCCGTGGAGACCCAACAGAAGCGGTTGCAGCCCAGTCCTGTGAGGCTCGAAACTCTCCCTGTCTCCTGGCGAGCCCTGTGACGGGGCTGCCCCATCGGATGAGGGGGTAGCTGTGACATCCAGGGCTGCGGGGGGGACTGGGGAAGGGGGAGATCTCCCACCCAGTACTGCTGAAGGAGCTGGAGAGAAGCCACAACGCTGAAAGCAAAAAGGGGGCACAAGAATTACCGGCACGACGGCGGGGGAGCAGGAGGCCGGGGTGCCGAAGAAATAAAAGGCAGCTGGGAAGACAAGGTGACACCAGTGACAGGGGACACCCGTGAGCAACCCCTTTGCTCCCCAAGGGATCTGAGGCCTTTCCTCCAGCAGGACACATGGAGCACCAGTGCCCCAATGGACCGGCTTAGCCTGACGGAGCAGGAAGAGGAGCAGATCCTGCTGGTCCTGCGGGCCGTGATGGGAGGGTGGTGGCTTCTTTGAGGCTGACACACACTGGATTCAGTAGAGGATGTAGGATGCAGTCGTGCAGCTAGAGGTTGGTGCGATTTGCAAAGTCAGAAATGAGGAAGAAAATCAGGAACTCTTTTTTTTTACAACTTCATTTGCCAAAAAAAACCCTCTCCCCTCTGTTTTTCATCTGGGGAGAGTTTTGAATTTCCGTGTACTCGTTTCCTTTTTACATTCCAGTCTCCTCGCTCCGGTCTGTGCGCTGATGCGCGTTGCCCAGACGCTCTCGCAGCTTGTCTGACACATGCGACGCCTTCCCGCGGGGGATGCAGCCCTGCCACCTGCCCCGCTGCCTCTGCTCCTGGCAGCCCCTGCCTGGCCCTTCCCTCCTCCCCTGCAGCCCTGGGGCGAGGCAGGACCGGGGAGAGCGGGGAAAAAGGAGGTTTTGAGGGGAGTGAGCTGGGGGTCCAGCGAATTCCCTGCTCCCCGGGCAGGTTGTGGGCGCTTGTGCCTTGCACATCCCATCCACGCTGGTCCCTGGGTGCCAGGAGAGGGTGGATGCCTGCGGGGAGGGGTGCTGGGAAATGGGGCAGGGGGAAGGAAGGGACCCCCGGGCAGGACCCTCAAACCCCACCGAGACTTTATTTCCTCACCGTCGCGCTCTTCCCTGCGCCCAGCCGGTGGGTCGGGCGACCCCCGCACCGTGTGCCCACTCACCCACCAGCCCCCCCCCACCCCGTGGAGGGGGTCACTTCATCCCTCGCCTCCCCGAGCCGGGTGGAAGAGGCGGCCAGGGCACCAGCTCCGCAATCCAGCTAATTTCACAAGGGGACATTTGAGCATTGCCTAAGACCATTTAAAACCTGATATGATCCCATAAACTCTGCCTACCTTAACTCGTATTAAACGGAATTGGCTGAAACAGTGTTGTAACCGAGCTGTAAGTCAGTTCATCTAGCTCCTTCCCAGTCTCTTCTAAATGGGGGCTTAGGGGAAAAAGAGCCATCAAGGAGCTCAAACTAGTAATAATGGTGTTATGTTGCAGTAGAGAAAATTAAAGTTAAACATTAGGGAAACCTTTATAACTCTAACTAGAGTTCAGACAGTGGAACAAGCTGCTCAGGGAGATTGTTGAATTGCTTTCTCCAGAGATATTCAAGGATAAGGCTAAGTACACATCTGACAAGGATAGTTTACCGGCCTGATGCGGAGGATAAAATGCGGCAGGTGAGCGGGTAGAGGTTCCTTCCAGCCCTAATAACTCTGTGTGATCAGTGCAGGGCCCCTCTGCACTGGAACGTCATAAAACATACCCTCATTTTTCACAGCCTCTTGCATGGAAATGCGCCCGCAGAGCAAAGTGACACAAAAACAAGGCTCCAGCACCGCGAGAACTAAGTGGCCGGCGCTCAGGAACTCAAGAGGGCTGCAGGAAACGTAAAAGCTCAGAACAAAGAAATCTGTAATAACGTGCCTAGGGAAATTGCTGGACGACGGGAATGCCTCCAGGAGGACTTTAAACCTCTCCATCCAGAAGGCTGCACTGCTGGGACAGCGGAAGCAGAACCAGCAACCCGGCGCTTGAACTGCTAAAGGTTTTCTCGTGAAAGCACTCGGACAAATATATAGTCCATCTGCCTTCCCATCTCTTTGTTTATAAGCTGCAAATACACAGCGCAGGCAGAGTTCTGCTGGAGCCCGGGCTGCGGCAGGGTCTGTTGGGTCTCGGGGGGGGGTCTCTGCCTCTCTGGCCACAGCACAGGCCCCCCCCGCCTTGAATGCTGCCTGCTTCTTGTGCCAGCGAGAGCCGGTTTCTAGAGACGAGCTGCTCCGTCCATTGGGACGGAGGACGTGGGAAGCCCCCCTCGCCTCCGTGGTGGCCCCGGGCGCAGAGCCGGGATGCTGGATCCCCCATAAATGCTGGTTCCCCCGTAAAGCCCCGGCGGGCTGCCATGCCATGCCAAGCAGAGGCACGCCTCACTGCAACACCCAAAAAAGGTCCTTCAGCTAGAGCGAGAGGAAAGAAGTGGAAGCAGAAAAGGATGCTTCCCAGAAACTCACCCAGTAGGCGAGAGCGCGGGATGGGGAGCTCCCAGCAGCCAGCTGGGTGCACCAGGAGGGGGCCCCAGCTCCCTTCCCCGGGACAGAGAGCCCCGATGCAGAGAGGTGGGGGGCCAGGGATGGGGGGGGGGGGGGAGGAGAGGCTGGAACCAGCAGATAATCTCTCAATCAGCCCTAGCTAATTTGTAAGGCATTACTGAAATGTCGACTGTACATATGTTAGTGTTAAGTCAAGTGGAAGGTATGCTCAAAATGTGATAAAGAAGTGGCTCAAGGAAAGAGGAGGAGCATGGCAGATAAAGAGAAGGACCCAGGGCCACGCCGTGCCATGACTGCAAGTGCCCGCTGACAACGTGATGGGGGATCTTACTCAGGGATGCGGTCAGCATGTCGCTCATTCCTTTGCTGTCCCCGGCCCAGGCAGACCCGTGGGAGATCCTTGGACATTGACATTTGGCCCGTTTCTCCTGAAATTTCACCCACAGAGAAGCGTAAGGGACGGCTGAGGTGCGAGCGAAGCGCAGCACAAGTGTGCGAGCAAATACGGGCACGGCTGAGGTTCTCTTTCACGCTGCTTTGGGGTATTTCTTCCACTACAGCCCTCCTGGTCCCTGCGATCCCCAGCACAGCTGGACAAAGCCGTGGCCTCAGCCAGGGCGCCCTGCATCCGCTCCCCTTTGCCGTGGCCGTACAGGAGCCCTCCTCTTGGATTTATCCCAACGCCGCGGCTTTGAAATTCTGGGAGAGGGAGAGAGGGAGAGAAAGCTTTGCCTGGCCAGCAGATCCCTCCCAGGACTTCAAAGCCTCTTGGATTCATCCCAAAAGAAAATAAGATTTCTTTAATTTTCCAGCAGGATAGGGGGAGAAGCCTCCCTGCCAATCTCTGCTGAGCGCCTTTGCAGAACCAGTGAGCTGGGCAGCCACGTGCTCCCCTCTCCCCGCGTCTCAGAAGGGGAAAGTACATCCTCCTTCTCCTCCTACCTCAGCTAAAAGCAGATGCAGAAGACTGAACGCCAGAAAGATTGGCAGCAGGAAACTGGATTTCTTCTTCGTTCCAGCAATTTGATATATACACGTGCAGCCCAACTTCGATTTCGGTAGCGCCGGGATCCAGAGGTGGGTGTGCAGCCCAGCTTCCAGCTGCTACGGAGGCAGGAGAGCGCTTGTGTTTAATGGCTGTCATATTAGCAGTTGCTATTTAATATTTGATGTTTAGTCTGGTTTGTCTGCTTTTCCCTTTAGGATCGGGTCTATTCCAAACAAACAGAGCCAAAACAGGCTTAGAGAGGAATCAGGTTCAAAGATAGACACAAATTGATTTCAGACTGGCCAGGCAGCTAATGCGCTTTCCCACCCGAAAACGGGGTTCAGCTTCTGGCATCCTCGGACACCTGCAGGGCCGCTGCAGGGGACAGTGGGCTCGGACAGATGGGAGGCCGGGCTCCGACTCCAAGATCGGGGGGTATTTCACCTCCATGGCCCCAGAGAGGTGCCAGATGGAGCCACTGGTGGGAAAGGTCTCGCTCGCCTTGTCCTGCCTTTGGGATGGAGTGACAGCCACCCAGCTTGGGGAACGCCGGTGGAGCCTAGTCCCTGCCAACAGCCACAGGTCCAAGCTCCCGCAGAAGAATCACCACTGTCAGGGATTTCCTCCAATTTTTAGAAACCATCTTCTAAAACAAACAAACAAAACCATCCCAGTGTCACTGGCATCTCCTTGGCAAGGTGTGGAGGTGTAACATTAGCGTGTTTTACAGTTCGTGAGCTACAGACAGCTGGAAAAATAGTTAACGTTCCTGTTCTACATGCTCCAGCCTGGTTTCGCAGGGAGCAGGTCTAGCAGCTGAACTCTGCCAAAACAGGCAACTGCAGGTATTTAACTTAAGAATGAGATTTGGACCATGATGCACCAAGGTCTCTGAGGTTTCTTGACACAGTGGAAATCACAGGGAGGATCTGGACGCAGTAGGATCAGCTTTAGGGAACAGATTAATCTAGTGCTTCGTGGTTTAAAGTATGGCATGGGAAATAGCACAAGTAGAAGCAAATACATGGATTTAAGGAGCTCCTGGGCTGTGGTACCTTCTGCCTCCCAAGCTAAACTACCCCTTGCTACTGCTAAAATGGGGCATCTGCAAAAAAATAAGGGACAAGAACAAGATGTGCAGCGTGGAAGGGACGCATCTACCGTCCGGGCCCTTCCTACCCGCCCGGTGTGGAGCGGGCACCCCCAGCTCGTGGCCCGGGAGGCACCGAGGCTCCCTGTGCCGCTGGCTGTGGGAAAGCAGCCCTGCTCTTCCCGGGACACATGGCCTCAGCCCAAACCTGTCCGTCCCACGGCGGAGTGGGACACGTCCCATCCTGGAAAAAGACACCAGCCGTTCGCAGATCTGCTCAGCCCCCTCTTCCCTACCCCTGCCTCCTCCGACCTCAGGGGAAGAGAGAGGCAGGCTTATTTTTTCTTGCCTAAATGAAGAGCAGGGTAACGCTAAAGTGACCCCAGATGCCTGCGCTGACCTCCTCACCCAGCGCGCTTCCAGAGCTGCTGTTAACCAAGAGCTCTGCAGCCAAGGCCAGACACCCAGGAGCCGGGGGTGGCTGGGGGAGGATTAGGAGCCAAAATATTCCGATTCCTCCGGCGGTAACAATGCAGCAGGGATGCGGCCGGCCGCCGGGCTCCTCCAGAGGGAGAATCCTGGGAGCCGTGCCGGGTCTCACCCTGCAATGTCACCGCTGCCTTGGGGCTCCGATGGGGGACAGCTGGGGGGGCAGCGGGCTCTGTGCTAAACACGATGCTTTTCGGCTGGGTCAGTCGTCTCCAAGCCTCAGCCAGCTCCGACTTGAAATGCAAAATCCATCCGGCTCCTGGTTCTCAGGACAGATCAGGCAGGATGGGTATGTGATTTTTGGTCTAATCCAGTATCTAGCTCCACTCAGCGCTGAGGAAGAGGGTAGGGGAGCCTGAGGCACAAGGCACTTTCTCACCCGCTTTCTGTACACGTAATCAATTTATGCTTCTAGAGGGGATGCCCAAAGGAAGGCACGAGGGAAGCCCAGGGCCGTGGTGCTCCGGGCAAGAGAGTCAGGGGCAGTTCCTTATGCTCTCCTTCAGATGACAGATCCACTGCGTTGGCACTGTGGTCTCAGCAGCTTGTCCCAGTGTTCCTTGTGAGTCAGTCTGGGGAACTTATCTGGCTGGAAAACATAATGGTGGGTGGGGAAAAAAAAAAAAAAAAAAAAAAAAAAGGGATTTGATGTGATCAAGTGCCTGAACCAGCTCACAGCTTGTCTGCTCAAACACTTCTGCCTCTGCAGAGAAACAGGGGAGAGAGGGGCTGGGGAAAAGAAATAGGTGGGACCGGCGCTTTCAGGAAGAAGCGTATCTCAGACGGGCACAGGCACTGATCTGTGCGCTCTGGATTTTAGCTCTGGCTTCCGCTCGCCTGCTCTGGGCAGTGCTTTTGCAGCCTTTGGTGGAGATGGAGGTGACCTGGTGAACCGCAGATGTTCAGCAGCCTCCAGCCCAGCGCCTTCACGCCTGTCACCGCCGCCAGCCCTGCAAGGACACAGCAAAAGGAAAAGGCACACGAGGGGTGGAATTCGTTATTAGTATCGAACATATGGGCAAACAATGTTCCTCAAGCAATATCACAGGACAAATCAAAACTACAGCATGGATAAACAGCACAAAGAGCCCTACAAGGCTTTAAAACCTGGTTTAAGATAAAAACTAAACTAGGAAGCAACAGTATGAATCATGGTGCATTACAAACAAGGACGGGATATATTTAATTTCCAGTTTATGAAGCCAGTTTTATTTATTTATGATTATGCTCCAGTGTTTAGCTTATATACAAAGTAATGACTCATTTCTGAAGTAGCTACAAGTCATATTTAGAATAGGACATTTCCTCCACAAGGAAATGAGAAAAACCAGTAGTCCTTTCGGTCCCATCATCCAAACATCAGAGGAGAAAGGTTTGACGTTTGCATCAGAAGATTTCCCTTGCCACCGTACCTCCTCGCTGCGGAAGCTGCCTGTTCTCCGGGGTAGGAAACTCCCGTGTTGTTAACTAACTGCGCCGGAGAAAAAAGTGTGTCAGCAGTAAAGTTTGGCTTCTGAGCATTAAGGCTGCAAAGCAGTCCCCTGACACAGCACCAGCCGTGCCATAAATGGGGCGTAACAGATTTCGCTGTGGAGCAGGCTGGGTTTGCTAGGGTGGACCAAATCCGCAGCCTCCCTTGAGCCAGGGTCTGCACCAGGCAGCTTATGGTGCGGGTCGGCCGGCCCCGGCACAGCGTGGATGGGAACATGCCCCGTCGCTGCCCCGTGTTCGGGCTTCTACACGGCACGTGCTGCCCTGCGGCCTCAATGCACTCCTCGTCTACAGGCTTTTGAGTTTGCCCTTTTGGTTGCAACAATTAATCACACGATCTTCCTGCCCATTAAATTTCTCCTTTATGAAAAATAATATTTTAATGAAAAAAAAAAACAAACAACCAAACCCCCTAGGTCCTGTCACAAATACCATTTTTTCCCCCCACTCCATGCAACAGCCCAAGGTCCAGTGCGTGCCCCGGGGTGATGCGAGTCACTGGGTTGAGCCCTCTTTTCTCAGCCTGGTTTCCACCTCTTTGTCTCTCTTGCTGCCCGTGGAGCACATCCTTTTCACAGGTCTTGCCCTTTGTCAGGGCTGCGTTTTCAAGGGTCGGGCTGCGTTTCTGGAGATGCTCAGCTCCGGCAGGTGCAGGCACCCGTTCACTCACAGGTCCGGTGGGGACCAGCCCTGCGGCTGGGGACGCGGGGGTCCCCGGGGAGGCTGGAGAAGCCTCCGCTCTGTGAGGGGGTGGGATGAAGCAGCAGAGCCCTGCAGCAGCCCCCATAAACGCCCCTGAGGCTGGGCTCGGTGAAGGGCTGCAGACCTGACCTGACCTTCCCGGCACTGGCTGGTCATCGGGAGCTGCTTAAAGCGCAGGGTGGCCCAGGTGCAAGGGGGCACGCAGGCAGCAGGGGGGACATGGCGGCGAGGACCGCCAAGCCACCCCAGCAAGCATTGCTTTTCCTTTCTTTTGGTTTTTTTCCCAGAGGCAAAGCAAGGGAGCCACATCACTATCCCCCCCCCATGCCAGCATCCCCATCAGGACATCCCCAGCTTGGCCGGTTCCCGGTGGCCCAGAGCCCCTCGCCGCTCGCCCCAGGGTGGGAGGGAGCCACGCAAAGCCTCTGGAGGAAGCGCAATCAGGCTGCTATTTAAGGCCTATTATCTCAGCTCTGCTACAGGCTTCCTGATAATTCCCTGAATTAGCCGGGCAGCTTTGTTCTCGAGTGTTTTTGTCAGATATCTTGGACTACACCGCAGGGAAGAGGGGTGGGATGGGACAGGGCCGGGGGGGTTGGGGGAGTGACGGACACCACTGCTGCATGTTTACAAGTTCCCAGGCAGGAACTACAAGGCTAATTAATTTCTCATTAAGGAAGAAGTTGAAGGATAAAGAAGCATAAAACCAGAGCTTTGGGAGACGCTGCGGAGCCCAAAGACACATGTGCACATCTTTCCCTTTCATCTGTGAAAATGAGGCCCCTTTCATAGAGCAAACACCTTGTTTTCTGGTGCTCCCTTTTATCACGAACACTCTGCCTTCCCAGAGACCTCCTCTTCACCACCCGCTCCAGGGGCTGCGGAGCAGGGCAAGCCGTGAATCACCACGGCCCCACAGGTCAGGCAAAACCAGGGGATTTCTGGAAAAATCTCGGCCAGAGTCCCGGGGGGACGTGGTGACAGTAGCTGGGATCCACATCTCGGGCACCGCTGCAGCTGCATCCATCCCCTGGCCACGGCCAAAGCAAGGCTTCACCCAGCCCCATCCTTCCCTGCTGCAATGTGTGAAAGAGAGGATGCCATGAGAGAAAAAGCTGGTATTGCTGCTGCACCACTGCAAAGAGCCAGGGACGAGCTGGGGACCCTTCCCGGGCAGTGCCATCCCAGTCCCTGCTGCCGTCATAAAGTCGGAAGAGCTCCATGAACCTCGCACAGCTTTCTCGAGAAGTCCCTGCCCGGGTTTGCACTTGAGTTCCCCTGTGCTCTACTTGTCCCTTGGGGGCTGCGCTGACCCCGGGGCGGTTTCCTTTTCTTGCAAAGGCACTGGCAAACAGGGTAGGAAACAACTCGAGTAGAGGTAGGTACACCCTTGTTGCTGGACAGGGAAAATTTGGGTGCTAAAACAGCACCCAGAGGTCTTGAAGTCTGGATCTCACTTGAAGTGAGATCATTTTATGGCCTCATGGGGAGATCAAAGCCCAGGGCGAGCTCCGGGGGGGGGCAGGTAAGACTGCAGCCCCCTCCCGCCAGCCACGGGACCTGGTCAGGCCACCGTGAGCTGCATCGCAAGCAGCCTCCAAAGCCGGTGCAAGGGACGGGCCACCCGGCAGGCAGCAAACCCCCAAGCCACCCCGCCCCAGGAGCTGGCCCCTGCCCCTGCCCAAGCCGACCACCCCATCTTGTCCGAGCAAAAAGAAACTCTTTGCCAAGGTTTTACTTCGCCTTCCTGTTGCAAATCCGCCATAAAGAACCCACGACCGCCTGGCTCCTCTGATGTGGCTGGAGGCTGCGGGCTGACACAAGCAGTTCAACGAGGCATCTTTCTTCTAGATGGGATTTGCCTCACGCCATAGATTTTAAGTACTGTGAAAATTGGCTCATTTTGCCGTGTTCGACAGATCGCGTATTTTATAAGATACCTTGTCTCAAACACATTAACTAAGAAAACATTACATTTTATCAAGCGAATAACGAATGAGAGGGTAATGGAGATATGTTTCTTACCTACGCTTCTTGGAACGCAAGAGGCAAGAGCGGGTGTTTCCTGAAGACAGCAGGGTCCCGAGGAGCTGTCGGTGGCAGAGGTCTCCTGGGACCGTGGTGGGGACGGTGGCCCCAGGGCAGGTTCTCTTCCTGGGGAGCTCCTGGCTGCCTGGTGGGGTGGAGTAGCACCCATCTGCAGGGCTGGGGGGCTGCACGGTGAGAAGGGGTGCAGCCAGCACTGAGCAGAAGGGAGGACTACGGGGCTTTCTCCTTCCCACCATCCCCAGCCCCCGAAGCTCACGAGCGCATATGCAGAACTCATGAAACAATTTCTTCTCTCTCATTTACAGGAGGGTTTTTTTTTCCCCAGCTTGGAATTCAGTTAGCTGCAGTTTTCAGGCACAAAGTGCCTGAATTGGCTGGAGTTAGGAGAGGTCCAGCCCTTCCCCGCTCCCCCAAGGTGCTGGGGGAAATCACACAGTTCATTTTTTCTGGCTGCAGAATGCCTTTTCCTTTGCATTCTTCATCTCTCAGGTACTTAATCACCATGTTTCCTATTCACATGTCTGGTCATTTCACTTGTGTCAGGGCTCCTTAACTAGGAAATATCAAGATGTTTTCACCCTAGAAAGCCGAGAAGCATATAATTAGCCACCCAGGTAATAAATTACCTGTGCTGGCGACAGCCCACTGGGAGAACCTTTATTCTCCATCTCATCCTATTATGCTGAGCCAATTTAGCACATCTGTAGTTGTTTTAAAATAGTAATTTAGATGGAATCATAGCAAAAGGAAGCTTATTAACAACTTCACTGCCAAGAGAAAGACGGAAGGGACAGAGGCTGCCATGGAGGGAGAGGTTTGTTCCTGGCTGGAGGACAATGCTTCAGGGGAAGACAAATCTTGCCGGTGCCTCCAGCCCCTTTGCTTGGAGCGCAGCACGGAGGAAGCTCCATGCTCCCCCTCCAGCCCACCCTGGAGCCCCCAGACAACAGTTACCAGGGCTGGGGAACCATGCAGGCGTTTGGCCGTCGCATGACCCACACCTTCTGCACGCGGGAGAGGACCAAGGGGTGCCGGCTCCTTGGACCATCACATTGCTGAGCCCTGGACAGAGCTGTGACCCTGCCGCACTGCGCTGTTCCACGGGCCCCCATCACCCTTGCTGGCTTACCACGATGTCAAAGGCAGGACAGCAGTGACACTGAGCTGGAGAGGTTTCCCGACGTCCCCAGCTGGCAGAGCTGTCCCCCAAAGCTGTCAGTGCATGGTCCCCAGCTGCAGGGCCCCAGGGCTCTGCTCCTTCAGAAGCCTTCCAAGCCTGGCACTGCTGTGTGGGGCACTGGGCTCTGCAGGTGAGGGTTGTGGTGGACAGCTGAGACCTCAGGCCACCAGCCAACTACAAAACACCAAGAGCAACTGCTGGGAAGAAAAGAGCAGCTCCAGCCTGGAGGGAGAAGAGAGAGAATTAATAGCAGTGCGTGTGCAAATAACAGCAGCCAGTGTCTGCCTCCGTGCCGCAGAGATGTAATCCCAATGCAACCATCTAGGTCAATGTTTGCAATGAGATGTTCTCCAAGCTTCCATGTAACAGCCTCAAACACAAAATCGCTGAAGCGCGTTCAGCAGAGCCAGCGTTTGCTCAGATGGGCACTTTGTCAGCCAGCACCCTTACTTAACGCACCATTGGCATCATTTGGGCGAGACTTGCTTTGACTGCTCCGTCGTGATCAACAGGAAGATTTTCTCAGCAGTAGCCCAGGTTCCCAGCACTGGTTACCGATGCCAAGTGCGAACCAAGGGTTCTGTGCCTTGGCACCATCTGCTGAGTAGATGAACCATTCATTTTACCAAGCAAGCCTTTCCTCCTCCCTCCTCAATCTCTTCGCTATCTGCCATCCAAGCCCTGCGTTATACACCCTCGGTCTCCGTTGCAATGGCCAGGACTCTCTTGGGAGCCATGCAGGATCTCTCCACCCCGGGCAGGAACGAGCGTGCTGCTGTGAAACCTCCCCATCCCACCTTCAGTTTGAAATTCAGTCCCTCCCCATGCCGCTCTGGGGCATTTCACAGCTATGGTAGGATGAGGGGGAACACACATCAATTTTTAGCCTAGAATAAGAAACAGAAGAGCCCTCAGCTCCACTTTGAATCCCAGGCAGACGTTCCGCTGGACATCACCACTCTCACGTGCACCTACATCAGTGAACAAAGTGGGCTAGAGCCCTTCCTTTGGCTCTGAGGCCCCTTCCACAGCTCAGCCCATCCATGCTAAGCTGAGCTTTCTTGTCCTTCTGAGCAAGGTGGCTGCATCCATCTCCTTTGGGAAGATGCTCGCCCCTGAGCTGTGCCTGTACAGAGCCTGGGGTTTCCTCGCCGGCGGGGTGAGCCAGGCGTGGGGACACCACCACCGTGGCAGAGGGCCACGGGCCAGTACCCTGGGGCTGTTCATGCGGCCAGAGCACCCAGGCCTCTCGGAGACTTCACGAGTGCCTGTGCCCTCTTAAGCAGAGGGGCTGCAGCCGCTTTTGTAGCCGACACCCACGAAACTCGGGGTCTGGTTGAGGTCTGGAAGGCAGCAGGACATGGAAAAGCAGGTCTGGCAGAGGGAGCCCTGCCCGCCCACGCACCAGCCCATCCAGGGACACTGGGAGCACTGGAAAACACACCCGAGTCCCCCGCTCCTGCCTCCCTGCCCGCAGGTGGCTGGCTCCAGCCAGGCCCCCCAGTAAGGAGAGCTCAGGCACCCTGCAAGAGGCTGTTCCCATGGCCCTTTTCCAACAGGACAGTTAATCCTAGCCTGACTCCTTGCAGCAAGGACCAAAACCCACATGAAAGATACTGTTTTTCCAGTTTCCTCCCCTGTCTGGCAGCCTGGAGAGCACATCTACTGTGAATAAAGCATCCTGGCATTTCCCCTGCCATCAGTGCCCTAACCACTGATTGCTGCTTCAGCTCCCTCCCTGCCTCTGCTTGCTGTTGCTGGAAACTCATCTGTGCAGGAGGACCTGGCTGGGACCAGCATTAACCCTTCCAAATAAACGGGCTATCAGTCATTGCTCAGAGCAGGCAGGGCTCTGAACTTGGTGCATCCTCCCAAGGCCGCATACTGTTGGTTTTTTCCTTCGAAAGCAAACCCTGGCACCTTTCAGTAACCAAGGAATAAAAAGGACTTGCAAAACATTTCACTGTGGCCCTTTCCAGAGCACTGCTACAAGTTGACATAGTCTGGCCACTGCTGCAGATTGCTTTTGTAAAGAGATCCCCCAGGCCGTGGAAACTGGATCATCCCCAGGTGGTAGCCTGAGCACGAACTGGTTCCTGGCTTGCTGGGACACTGGGGTTTAGGGAGAGCTTGGAGGCTGTGAGGGTGAGCAGCAGATTTGCCTAAATAAGGCAGAGCAAAGCACATGAGAGGAAGCTGTTCCCTGAAGTTTTATTTTTCTTTATTATTTCTTATTTACACAGGTTTTTCAAGCTCCGCTCTCATATTTTTGCCCTTTGCAAATGGAAAAGAGTAACACAACATGCCAGAGTCCTGACCCTGAATAACTATGTGCAATATCCCTCTATATCAACTCACCAAGCCCATATCCAGTTAACCAGCTCCTGAAAAACCACGTCACACACAAACATCTACTCTTTAGGCTCCAAAAAAATATTTTTTCATACATTTAGAGGCCAGCAAGGGCCTCTCTTCCCTTTCACCCAGATGCCTCGGCTGCGGGCGTACCCGTGGAGCGAGGCCCCACGCAGTGGACACGCCGTGTCTGAAGCCTCCAGAAGTTCACCTCCCATCCCAGTGGTGCCCATCTCACAGACTGGTGCTCCCACTCTCTCCTCTGGCCAGATGGCTCGCTGCAGCAGACCCTTGTCAAATTACCGCTTTCTGGAACTGCTCGGTGTTTCATTTGCCTTATGCTTTCATTGAACGGATCATTGACCCCACTTTTCCTCATTGTCTTTGATTACCCGAGGACATCCCATTCACTGCCTCATACAGAGTTCCCAAGAGGATCCCACCCCTTCCACACATAAATCAAAGCAAACATCCTCTCCATTTTCAGAAGTCTGGATCCGTCCCTCTGATGAATCATTCCTCTGTATCCGCATTTCACTAAAGGACAAGGAGTGGTGGAATGGCTGTGGGTTTAGTCAACTGTGGATTCATGAAAACAGAGGGGAAAAAAAAAAATCTACTTGACTCAAGCATTAGTTAACAAATCAAATTACTCTCCACTTCAGCTATATTATTTAGGCTTAGTTGTATTACTGGTACTGTAATACGGTGAAAATATAATTATTGGCGGAGAGACTGCAAGAATAGCGTCTTTAGGAAAGCAGGAAGAAAGGTCACTTGGCTGGTACTGACGAAGAAGGGGCTGAGAGCTGCCTGGTGCTGAGACAAAGACTTTCCTCCTGCAGGGATTCCAGTTCATATCCTAAATCAGGTTGCAGCTGATGCGAGCTGAAGGTTCTCCCTAGTCGCCAGATGTTACTCGATATTACTAAGCTGCTGCACAGCCGCCGGTGATTTGGATGCTGCAGAGGACCCGACTGAGGACGGGGTTTACCCGTCGGAGGCTCTATTGAACACCTCGTTACCGTGCCAGTACACATCTGGCTCTTCTACAGCATGCGGAGGACCAGAGGACATGCCGATCACTCTTCCACGTACAGTTACTGAACCTACCGTTGATTTTACCATCCTACCCACCATCGCACAAACCTTTCTGTCTGCGCAGTCGTTACCGCCGGGGACTGCCTTTGTTACTTACCGCTGCTCAGACGCCAGCAAGCCCGGGTCTGGTTCCTGCCCCTCCTGCAGTTACCCGTGGGATCGGCACGCTCCACGGCATCTCAACGAACAAGCCACCTGCCAAGGAGAAACATGGGTTTGCAATGAAAAAGGGCTTTGGCCCCGGGACCTGCCCGACACGATGCTTGCGGCACCACCTGTGAGACTCTGCTAAAGTCAGAAGAGAATTTCCTCTTCGGAAGTTTAAAGACAAGTAAGACTCAGAATAATTAAAATCCCTTCTGCAATGCCATTAAATATAAATACAAATGGTGTTAATATCTCTGGTTACTACGAGCGCATTCCCAAGCACCCTCTAATTGTCTAATTAAATCACTAAGGGCTTAGGTTAGTGACAATGTAATCCTTAATGGTGCCTTGCTTGTACATTTATATAAGGTACCGTACAAGATGGTTGTTTATCTAATTAATCCCCAAGGTCAGATTCAGAGCTGGTGTGCAAGGTAATGTAATTTAGGTCCCTTGCGTTTTGTCAGGCTTGCTCAGACCTACTTACACCCATTTGCTGCACCAAAGGAGGCGAAGCGATGCGGCGCGTGTGCGGCGGAGCGGGAGGGCGGCCTCGGAGCACGTTCGAGGAGGAGCGCTGTCACCTCCTCTGCCCTGCTCCCATCCAGGCCTTCCTTCCCCAGGCTGCTCCTGTCCTTGCGACGGGCCAGCACCAGGGTGGCCGGGGAGGGGCAAGCGGCGCATGGTGCGGAGTGGGGTGGGTGTCCCGAGGAGTCACAGAGCCGTCTCGGGAGCCTGTCACCTGCTGCACGGACAGAGCATGCCACCCTGCATTGCTCTCGTGTATGGTCATGATCTGGGACAGGTGGAGAACCTTTGTCCTGCAGGACAGCTGAAAGCAGGAGCAGATATTTTCATCCAGAATGAGCTGGAGAGGCGGAAGCCCCCCGCCGCCCACACATCCCCCTCCCACAGCAGGACCCCAGGATGCCCGAGCAGAGCCCCAACCCCAGAGAGCACAGACCTGGGAGGGAGCACCCGAGGAGGAGGAGGAGAGCACGGGCAGCGCCCAGGCAGGGAGCAGGGCTGGGCAGAGCTGCCCGCAGTGCTCTGGCTGCTCCAGGGGCACGGGAACATCCGAGACCAGGACCCTGCCCCACTTTGAAGCATTCCAGCTCCTGCTGCTCCCACTCCCGAACACCCTCTCTCACCAGATGAAGGGAGGCTCTAATGCCACTCATCACAAATGCCAAAAAAGAGGCAACTTTTCTTTTATTTCCCTCCCTTTGAAATTATGATTCCCCACCACCACCACCCCGCCCCGCTTCTAATGCTGGATCAGACAACGCTGATCGCTTTGGATAGTAACCGCTCGGTCTGAATTCCTGGGCAGGCTGTCAAGTTGTCACAGATCGTCCATGTGCAGCGAGTGGATGGTGCTCCATTGTCCACAAATCAGGAACAGATGTGAACATCCTGACAGCCACGGGCTCCTGCTGCAGCCTGCCGCCGCCAAAATAAAAGAGAAGCCGAACTCCCAGAGACGTGGCGATTGCTTCCCCCCTCCCCACTCCATTTCCTCACAATGAAATATGCAAAATGTTAAGAACAATGGGCACGTTATGAATAAAGATGTGCAGCTGGGCAAATAATAACCTCTTCCCAACCAATGCCAGCCTTGACCCCCAAATCATCCCCAAACTGGGCTGGCAGCACTGCTGCAAAACCCATCCCAGGAGAGGGGAAGGGAAGCTCCTTCCCCCCCCCAGGTGAAGGGCAGTATTTCCAGCACCTACATATAGCACCAAATTCCACATTGTCCTAATCCCGGCTGAATCCTGGGGGCAGCTATAACAAATTTAACAAACAAGCCTGGCACCATGCTGCTAGCCTCGCTCATGAGAAGCGGCTTATGTTCCCAGGAGCCCGGCTAGGAGCCCTTTAAGAAGAGTAGTTCAAATGTCTGGCCCTATCCAGCATGAGTCACCGAGTCAAAATTTGGCCCGATATAAATGTAGCTCTGCCGATGCTTTTAAGAGCTGTGGTGCCAGGGCTGCGTCTTCATTTCCACGGTCAGGGGTGTATAATTCCCTTTTACATTCCTAGGTTTTCTGCTTTCTTTTCATTTGCACCATTGTAAATTAGTATCCGCTCCGCTGAAATCTGTAGCAATGTAAACACTCTATTTGCAAGAAGAGGGCTGGCCTTTTTAAAAACTTCAACTGGTATCTTTTACCAGGACACATAAAGCAGAGAGCAGATTTCCGCTTATATTTGTTGTATTTCAAACAGAAGCAAATGTTTATAGCCGGGCTGTAAACCACGATAATGTGGGACAGATACTTTACAGAAGCCACACTCGTAGACAAAGGAAAAGTAGAACCCGTGGGTTAGGTTGAAAGTTCGGCTTGCCTCTGCAATGCTGCTCCTGCTTTTAGATGCACTTACCGAGCATCGGTCGCATCCCACACATTTATAAAATTACACACGCACTGAAGTCATACACCAACAAAAATACACATGGACTGAGTCACACTTCTGTGAAATTTAATTTGTGTCTGGTCCCACATTTATGCAATTTCACACACTCATGAATGGAGACCCTGGCTGCACAGAACCCACCGCACAGGAGCTGGCGCAGACCTCTCCACGCCACTTGCACCTCATGCATTCACAACATTCCGCTCCAAGCATCACCTCTATGAAGCGGGGTGCACACTTACACTTGCATCACCCAAACAGGCATCAGGACCTATGGGGAGATGCCAAGATCTCGCTGCCGTCCCCCGGATATCCTGGGAGACGGACACAATTCTCTGCGAAGCGCTAGAAAGTGCCAGCACCCCTCGCGCATCCCCGAGGCTTGAGCCAGCGCATCACTAATTCCTGCTGTCTCTTTGAGACCTTCCCTGACAAACAGTTTCAGTGACCCAGGAATGTTATCTTAGTAAATCAAAAACGTAAACATTTAGGTTCAGGACTGTGCTGAATGGATTTGAAAATGAGTTATGGTAGGAACCCGGCGAGGAGTCTGAGTTTGGCTTGGCAGTTGCCTCTTTTGCCTGGAACCTGCTTTTCAAGATTAAATACGATACTCTGCAATACATCCAAAATGTCAATTACTCCAAGTCTCTCAGGTTTGCAATTACAGAATGCAAGTCATGTTCAGCATTTTATGAAACTGCTTTTTTTGGCATGGACCATCTTTCTCTTATTGTAAAAAATAACTTTCAAATCAAAGCATTAAATCAAGGCACATACGCTAGGAAGGGACGCTGGGCTGAGGCTGTGCCGTAAACTCTTCCAGCGCCGTAACTGGAAGGGAGCTGCGCAAGCCAGTTTCTGGTCGGGGGAAGGAGATCACTGAGTGGCAAATCAGGGGGAAAGAATGTGGAACAGTCTCGGCTGAGGAACGCTTAATCCCACCATCATGGGCTTAAATCCCACAGTCGCCTTGTTATAACCCCCTGCGGGGCAGGGGGAAGCGAGCCTCGAGAAAACACCTCTCCCATCCCAGTAGAATCTGAAGAGTGCTGTCATGGCTTGGCTTTTAGCATGCTGCAGCAGCAGCTGCAGGCAATTTCTTTCAGGCTTTTCCAAGCTTTAGGTCTCCACTGCCAAAGGCACTCTGACCCCTTTCTTCCTCCGCATCTGTAGGGTGGGGAGGTGAGCCCATCGAATTTGGGAACACTGACCCCACCTTGTACTTACAGCGCTGAGCCCGGGGCAGGACACTGGTTTGCAAGTGGTTGCATCCTTCGAGTGCTTGATGAGCTGGGAGCAAGGCACGCTTCCCTGCGAAGGTCAGGCACCGCTTCCTACAGATGCTGCCCATATTGTAAAGAAAAGGCGAATTCCCTGGCAAAGTTGGGATTAGAAGGGAGTGTATTTGTCTCTGAATGGGTGAGACCTGCTTTAGGGGGGATCACCTTCTTTCTGTTGTGATTTTACTTGCAACTTCCCAGCACTTCAAGGCACATCAGATCCTCCAAGGTCAGGGGAAACCCTCAGTGCTGGATCTTTAAGGATGCTTTAGTTCACGTCACTCCCGAACAGAAAAGCCAGCAGACCTGGTAAGACCTGTGCTTCAGGAGGCACCTCGGCCAGACACGCCGTCAACCTCATCCGGGTTTTAATGAGAGTACGGACGCTGACACCCACCCCGCCTCCCAGCAGCCTGACCGGATTCCTGGCTGGGCAGGAGATTTCCCTCCTGCTCTGGTTTCGGTCCCGTTGATGTTCCTCTGTCTCAGCCGCTTACGCCCTGTTGCTGTGTGGGGTTAAGCTGGGGAGGCTCCACACCGGGGCTGGGCGCAGCCATCCCAGGCTCTGGATAAGCACTTTTTCATCTGCGTACACATTTCTTTCTTTCTGACGGGGAGCTTTGGCATGAGGTAGCTGGAGAGCTGCGAGATGCCAGGTTTGATGGTTCTGGAGCAGATTTGGTTGCTAAAAGCCCATCAGCAGCATCACTTTCTGCAAGCGCCAGCCTTGCACCAGGCATTAAAACCAGCAGTGCTTCTGTGCAGGGCACCAAGATGCCATCAGCATCCCAGCGCTTAGCTGGCCCCCAGCTTCCAGAGCTGCTGCTCAATACTTTTCAACAGCACTGGATTCATTTACTGTAGGATAAGGGAAAGGGAGCGCGCATCTGGCAGAGGCACAAGGAGGCAGGAACCAGAAGCCGAGCAAGGACTGAAGCTGGCCAAGGAGTCTTAAAAATCCCTGCAGTTGGACTCGCGAGCACCATTCCTCCGGACCCTGCCGCGGGCTTGGGCCCCTTTTGGATGCTCTTCCCAGGGATGCAGGTGCACGGTGTTAAGAGATCATTTCCTGCTTGCACCACAGCTTCAGGGATGGATTTACCACTGGGCTAAGTTCACCCTCCTTTGCTCTCTGAATATGTGGGGTTTTGTTGTTTTGGGTTTTGGGGGTTTTTTTTCCTCCTCCTCTCCTCCTTTATTCCCTACAAGCACCTAAAAACTGGGCAGATCTGCTGCAACACTGGAGACCATCCTGTTCGGCCGGGAAAAGCCCAGATGGTCTCCCAAAAGGCATGGTTCTCATCAAGGGAAGAGACAAACGGCTCCACGGCGGGGCTTTTGCAATAGATAAGGAACTGAGGGAATATTAGAAAATGCAAAAGGCAGAGCAAGCTGAAGGAGGGAGAGACAAGCTGGAAAACAGGCAATAATTCTCCCTCAGCTGAAAAGGGCTTTAATTGCCAATCACACAAAGGTGATCAGTAAAACCAGCCTGAAGTGGAGAGTTCATTTGAAACACATGCAGTGACTGCTTAAGTTGCCAATGGAAGTGCAATTAAGCACAGGAGCTGGGGAATGGGACCTGCTGGAGCCAATACAGATGGCCCCACATTACCAAGGCTCAGAATAAAAACCTCCCTAATTGCACAAGTTGAGGGAGAGGGAGAGATTTGCCCTCTGCTGTGGGGGGATTTTTTTTCCCCTGGATCAGCATGAATCTTTCAAAGGATAGGCCACTCTGACAACTTTCCTTGCAAAGTCAAGTGAACAACTCGATTCGAAACTTAGCAGACCCTTCGTCTACCTCACAGCAGCCTCATTCCCTGCCTCATACCGGTTGAACATCTGTGAAAGGAGAAAGTATTGTTTATTCTAAAAGGAAGAGTTTTGCGAGACCAAAAAAAAGATCGACCTCTCTGTGTCAGATGGAAAAAGTCAGTGCGGTCACACACGGCGATCTCTCCTTTCCCCTGATTTAACTCCCCCCTTGTGCCTTCAGTTCTTCTACTGGGAGCCATTTTCATTTCTAATTAGCCAGACATTTGGAATGCTTAGGCCTGGTCACTCATCTGCAATAATGTCTCTGCATTGCAAGAGCAGTGTAGTTTAATAACTATTATCTGATAGAAAAAAATGAATAGTATAATAAAAACAGATAGAATCTATCTTTTATATCACATTGTAATTTAGAGCATAGGTTAAGAAAACTATATTAAGAAGGGATGCCACATAAAAGGAAGGTATTTCTACAGTAAAACTCACCCGAGCTGTTTGTGTGTGCCAAAGGAGGAAGGCACCACCCCAAGTTCCCATTCTTGCTGGGGAGATCTGAGCAATTAAGTCACAGAGCATCCCCTGGGGTTTTGGAGATGTCACGCTCTGTCTGTACAGCATTGCCAACCTGGAAAATTTCGTGTACCACCCTACCGCCCTCTGAGAAGGGGATGGGGCCACGAGCTCCACGCAGCCCTCCCTGCCTTGCCGAGCTCTGTGCCTGCGGCAGGGCCCCCATGGGCGCAGGACCGGACCCGCTGGCGATGAGTGCGAGGGAAGGATCAGTGCTCCCTTTACCTTCTTTGTATTCCTGTGAGCTCAGTCTCCCTTTATCAGCAAAGGATCAGGTCTTAATGGCAAACCGAGTTACGCTCGGAGGAAACCGAAACCCCAGTAAAACACAGTGTTATCTCGCTGAAGACCAGCCCTCCGGCAGGGCACAGACCAGCAAGCCCCTGGTATTTGCAGGCACCAAGGGCTATTTTCCCCCACGCTGTCCTTTCTTTCCTCTTGGCAAGAAATTAGTGCTGGTGAAAGGTGACAGACCAGCAGCCCTGGTGACCGGAGCTCCCCCTGTGCACACAGTGTTCATCTGCCAAGAGGGGTGGTGCATCCTCCCCTGTGAAGCACCCCTGAGCGGGTGGGTGGGTGGGTGGGTGGGTGGCAGCCACCCTGCTGGGGCCACACACCCACCCAGTGCCTTGCAGTGTCCCCTTCAGGTTTGTGCAAGCCTCCCCTGAGGTCGCTTTGACCATCATTGGCCCACCAGCACCGAGCAGTGACAATTTTGAGCTCCATTTCCCTGTAACGGAGGACTTGTGCCTGCTGCGGATGAGACTGGCAGGTTGCACAGCCCAGCAGATGAAGACTTACCAGCGAGCTGCTGGGCTCCTTCCCACCTCAGTGAAGGACGTTACTGGCACTTACCGATCCTGGCCATGAGCAAACGGGTATAACCCTCACAGACCTGCACAAACCCATGGCAAAGGATCAAGTGTCATGGATGCTTATCTTTTCTGCTGAAAGGATGAAAATAAGCTCTCTTCAAAAACAAGTCCCCCTGTCACTTAGTGCTATACAAACCAGAAGGCAGCCATCCGTCTTATTTCCAAAAGTCTCCCCCGACACACAGCTGGTGACAGTGTGCAGCAGGAAGAGGAACCCTCAACAGAAGACACCTTCTAACTCCAAGTCTTTAACTCCTAAATCCGGCTTTCTCCAGCCCAGCACACAGGACAGCCCCATATCAGAGTTTCCTCCAAGCAGAGTGCAGGGAAGCAGCAGTGCCTTGTCAACCTGCAATCGCAGTCTCAGGGTTAACGGGGAGATGCTGGGGGGGCGGGGGGGGGCGGTAACCTTTTTCTTTGGTAGATGTTCCTACAGCGCAATTTGACTTCCAAAACAAAAATCAGTTCCCATTCCATGCTGCATCTCCAGAAAAGCTGCTCACGCAAAACCTACAGCCTCAAACCAGGGCTGAGACAGCGAGGTGAGTCCACCCTACCGCCACACATGTCCTTCCACCGTCATTGCCATTAGCTGTTGAACGCGGTCCAACAGTGCTCTAAGAGATGCCGAGAGCCTGTCACTTGCAGCATGTGCTCTTTCTCATTCACTCCCCAAGAGAGATAATTGTGGACGGAGTGGAAAGCTTTCCGAGTAAGGGTTTTGGTTTTTCTGTATACATGTTGCTGTGTGTCTACACTGGGCTGGAGAGGGTGTATTAAAACAGGGGAATACTGCATGCTCCTTAAGCATGTTATTACTAGAAAAGATATTGATACACCAAGAAGAGTTTAAGGGGAGGCTATAATGATCTAGAGACTGGAGGAATCCAGGCAGAAATGTTTTAAGAGCAGCATCTGCCTACTTCAAGCAAGCAGCAGCTAAAGAGAGAGATGACAGCATCCCGCAAATAGCTTGAGTACATAAACACTACAGAGAAAGGAGGCTTATGCTACAGGCTGCTAAGAGCAAGGGGATCATGTTAATAAAAGAAAACTTAAGCTGAATATTGTTAAACTTCCTGACAGTGAAGTTATGTTGAGATACCATCTCCCTCAGGGAAAGCCACATGAGAGAGGATATTCTGAGGTCTGCTGAACAGCATACTACATCTTCGGTGCAAGTGTTGGCCACAGCAAGAGACCTGCATACCTGAGCAGGGAGGCTGCGGGTCTAGGAGGGAGCTGAAGGGTTTCAGGTGTGCTCCTACCCTGCAGCAGGCCCGCTGCTGGCAGTGGGGGTGGGGTGTTATGACTAAAATAATACCTTAAGGAGATGGCATCAGGTGAGACTATCGTTGCAAGGTACAGAGGGATGTTCTACTCCCTCTTGAAAATTCACTTGTAATCCCATGGTAATCTCCACTGCCAGAGCACACCGAGCATTCCTTTGATTTTGGCACTTAAGGCCAAGTTAACCCTTGAAGTGAAGCTTTGCTTTTGGCTGGGCATTTCTAACATCCATCTCCTCCACAGCACCTAAGGAAGGGTAAAGCCAGGCCACAGCTTTTATGAACAGTCAAGAGCTCCTTTCTTTCTCTCTTCACCCAAACTACCCCTTTTATAAAAAGGTGTAAAAGCCTAATTATCTTCCATTCTTCTAGGCTGCTGAGGGTTTTGTTCCAGATCTGCCACCAATTCACTAGATGTTAATGGGCAAAGATGCAGACAAAGGGAAGAGCCAGGGCTGAGGGAGTGCCTGAGGGCAGGAAAGTGCTTGTCCTGGGCAACAGCCCCTCAGAAACACAGACAGACTTGCAAGTGCTTGAAGACCTGGAGGCTGAGGTGACCGTGTTCTCTTTCTTTCTTCTGCTGACCTTTTCATTTTCAGCCCAAAAATATTTTAATAAATTACAAGTTCAATTTCAAAAAAAAAAAAAATTGAAGGGAAGGTTCTGCACATTTGGATGAGAGAATCCCCACCACTTTCCAGAGGCGATCAGTGGAAATTAGCAATGCAAAACCATGCACAACAGCAAATCCACATTAAAGCCATCATCCTGAGCCGCTCGCCTTCCCGGGCCCTCGGCTGGGTTATCGTTTTGCTTTGCAAGCCTACTCAAACTCTTCAAACACCGTTAAGCACAGACACTAATACTGATACAGCATCACTGTTTGCACCAAGGGGGGATGCACGGCCATTTAGGACCCTGTTAAGTAAATACAGTGAAAGCAGGCAGTCATAACCAGGTAATAAAAACAGCATCAAATTATTTTTTTATAGTTAGAGCTACCAGAAACTTCCTGTTCATCCCAGCGCAAGTACTGTTCCCTAATGGTGAAAAGATTGTTTGGAGAGGAGGGACAGCTGCTGTCTTTCACACTTAATTATGAAGATTGGTTAAGAATTAATCAGGTAAAAGGAGGGATGTGAAAACCATCAGGACCAGGAACTACTAAATTTGTCCCTTAAAATAAGTTAACTGGCTATTGAAACTTGTCAGAGACCCAACACATGCATCCCCGCACAAATCCACAGCTCCCCAAAATGTTAATTTACAGCTCACTTTCTAACCCTAGACACGTAAGCATGCGCGATGGATTAAACTGAAGTTAGGCTACACGCCCAGGAAGGGCTCACAGGGAAAGCTGTCCGGCAGAAGGTTGCTCGCTCACCCCCTGCCCTGCAGAGCAGCAGCAGTGGGAGATGCTCAGGGAGGGAGGGACAGGAGCCTTCCCCCCGCCACCCCCGGCTCTGGGGGGGTGGCAGTTTGGCTGTGCCACCCCTGGCCTTCACCACGAGCTGCCACAGACACAGGAGAAACGCAGGTGAGAAGGGATCTCAGCCATCTGCAAAGGCTGTTGGGGTATCTACCCCCCGCCACCCCCTTCCAGGAGCAGCATCCTGTACCCGAGGGGATCCCGATGCTCCTTGCACAACCGCGATGTCACACAAGCACGGTGCCCTCGCCCACCCGCCCCACCCTGCAGATCCCCTCCACCCTTCTGTGTTCATTGCAGGGACTGCCAGCTGCGGTGTGAAAACTGCTCTTTCCCAGCCAAAGTGCCATAAAAGCCAAACAAAATTTCAGTCATCAGCAGCACAGAATCAAAACCCATCTAAACTGGCAGCCGTGCTCAGGAGCTGCTGGTCTCCGAGATGGGATTGATAAGATCCCTGGGAAGCGCTGCAAGATGGGAAGCCTGCGTGCCAAACACAGCCAATTAATGTCAGCCCTTTCCCATGCCAACCAATTAAGCTGTGTATGCTTGTCACCAGCAATTGGGAAGGGGGTGGAGGGCAGAGAGGACACGATTCCAGAGAAGCCTTGAAGATACAAAACCTGCTTAATTTATGGAGGGGAGGGTGAGGGCATAGACACCCTGCACTAATCCAAATGGGACCTGATTAATGTCTTCGCTAATTTAGGAGCTGCTTGGCTCTGGTGACCTGGTGAGGCTCCATTTAACAGAAACCAGGCTGGCATGGGAAGCAGAGAGCAGCTTAACAATGTAAGAAGCAACAGATGGGGTCTCCAGTCGCCTTGCCAAGCACCAAAACTGTTTTCTGAGTGCTTTCTCTTAAACCTCCTCCAAAAGGGAAAGAGCAATAATCACAACCATAAAAATGTGCGGCTTACCCACTAAGCAGGCAGGCGGCACAGCTCCTCTGCCCCAGCAGCGGCTGCGGGCTCCTTGGCTGGGGAAAGGCTCCCCTGGCAGCAAGAGCGGTGCTGAGCGGTGCTGAGCCACCCCAGCCCTGCTCCCCCCCGCCCCCCACGTCTGCAGAAATGACAGAGGCAAGAGAGACAGCTTTTGACCCACCTGTGCCACTAAAAATCACGGCTTGTTGTGAGGCAGAGGAGGGGGAAAGGTGGTGAAGCACTTGAACAGCTTGGGGGGGGGGGGGATCTTGCAGCATCAGAGGGGGTGGTCTTGAGCATGAAGATGCACCGACATGTGCTGACACAGCTACTGTCCTGGAAAACGCTGTCTCTCTCCTGACATAAGCAATGCTTCAAGGTGCAAGGAGTGACTTTGGAACCACTTGCAGGAGAAAACTTCACTGACAGTTTTGGGGATTTTCCCAATATCTAGCCAACCCTCCTCCTGAGGGCAAATCATCTCCCGCTGCCTCCCCAGACATGCTGCTGTGGGCTTGCTTAATTGCATGGCAAGGAATCTTTAGGCACAGGTTGGCAGTAGGCAGTCAGCATGTGGTGGCAAGTTACCTGGCTGACTGGCAAGGCAGATTAAAAGATTAAAACCACGGAGTTGTCAGTTATTTGCAGAAGGAGGAGGAGGATGTGGGTAGGCATGCAGCAAGCTGGGTGCAGATCCAGGCAGGACCCCTTGGAAATGCACAGGAGTGGGAAAGTCAGGAGCACCCGATTTAAACGTTAGACAATCCATTTATCAGACAGGGTAGCAGAGGCACCAGTAAAGCACTGCACAAAGCAAGCCTGTCTGTATCTGGAGCTTTTTAATAAAGAAACAGTAAAAAACAAATAGCAGAGCAGCCTCGCTAACTCTTGCCAAGGAGTTTTAGGAATTGCACCTGGCAGAGAAAAGCAGCTCAGACACAGTCAGGTCTCCTCAGAGCCAATGCTTTGAGGAGAAAAAGGTATCGTTCTCTCATACACCCCATATGTCAGGATGGAGATGCAAAAAATCCCACTAAGGTAGGTTTGGGGTTGGGTTTTTTTTGTTGTTTTTTTTTTGTTTGTTTGTTTTTTTTTTGTTTTTTTTTTTTAGAAGAATTGCCTACATTTTCACCGAGGAAATAATTTCTATCTCCACAGATCCTGTTGTACTGTGTCACTGGGATCCTTATCCAAATAAAAATAAGGAACAACCACTGACCATCTCCTCCCTTTTCTGTTTGCATTTCTGAAGAAACGTACATTAGAACCAGAAGATTATATGTATTGTAATTTCTTACAAAGCCTTCCTGAAACACCACGTAGCCTGAGGAGCACAGCAGCAAAAGCAGTGTTCAAAGTCAGGTCAGATAGTCTTGCCTCTATTTGAACAGAGGGTTTTTCACTTTTTCATATGAGTGTCCTGGGATAGACAGAACAATGCCTGACAATTCCCAAGCCAGCATCAGGTCTCTTTCAAAGCCTAGTCTGCAGATCCCTAAATCCGAGCCAAGTCAGGAGAAGGGAAAAAAGAAGTTCCCCTTTTTCCCCTGGATGTAACAGGCACAGCAAGGCCAGGTGCCTTTCCCCTGAGCTTTCTGATGCAGCAGGCACAGTGATGCTGTGGCCCCGCCATAGCAGGGCTCACCTCCGTCACCTGCCTGCCAGATTTTGGAGGCAGGACAACTCGAGGGCTGCAGGGCAACACATCTAAAACTCCCTGAGCTTCAGTGCCCAAGCTGCTGCTTGGCTCTGCCGATAGACTAGCTGAGCACCAGTAACCTGCACCTTTGCAGACCGACCATCCAGCCGCCTCCTGTTAGTCTAAACATACCTTTCAGGCTCGTTTAAACCCATTCTTGGTATTTACCTCTTCCCTCCACAAATGTAAGTCCTTTGGCCTCCAAGGTCCTGCCACAGCTTGAGCTGCTGCATTTCAAAGGCTTGGGAAAAGTGACAAGCAGCAGCTGCCTCTGCTGGGTTTGCTAAAAGCAGGGAGTGACATTACCTAAGCCTAAATAAGATGTATTTTTTAGAGCAATGGCAAAAATGCACGGCTGCCTGATACACTCCCTAGAAAAGGGCTTCGTCTTTGCTAGCTGGATGGGAGATAAGGATGCTGTGGAAAGAGAGGGGAGTGTTAGCCAGGAGTGAGGAATGGGCTACCCCTTCCTGCTCAGCTCTTAATTGATAAGGAGCAGCTCCTGGCAAAGGTGCCCTCCCCATGAGTTACAGACTCACCAACAGATTTATACGCAGTCTGGATAGCACACACCAACTCAGACATACCTGGTGAGTAATTTACAGCAGGGAACAGTCAGAGAACATCAACAAGCCCTGCAAATGAATTTCTGTTCTTTAAATGTTGCCTATTTCATCATGAATGTCTTATTAGAGAAGTCAGTGGCATTCCTCAGCACACAACGTAGTTTATTACAGGTGATTTATTAAACTGCTCTAACTTGTCAGCAGCCACTTGAAACATTCACTTTCCTTTTTCCCTTCAGTTTTGCTAATGTCTTTATAAATAGCTGAATAAATAGATCTCCAGCACTTACATCTGACTGTCACGTATCAAAAACTCAATATCAGCACGGATTAGGAATGAGGTGAGACTGAGCCCTCCCCACTTCTAACCAGCCCTATCTGTTGCGGCAAATTGATGGGGGGTGCACTTCCAAATAAAAGATACATTTTTTGCCTTCTCACAGGAGAGCTGGACTTGACAGTTCCTAATTTCTCCCAGTTATGGCCTGTTCTGTGGGTGGTGAATCCCCAAGCGACTGCTGCTACTGCAAGACTCCTCTCCTGCATCCTTTCAGCCGAGATGTTCGCGGGCAGACCCTTCTGGCTTTGCAACCTACTAAGCTAATACAGTTTTCAGCTCAGCTCCTGCTAAATAAATCTCTTTCCAGGATGGGACCCTTTTCTATCATTAGTTTAACCAGTCTCAGCTCATCAGCCTTAATTTATTTGCTGCAGAGTCACTGTTTTAATGGTTTGCTCCAAGTTGAAATTCTTCCTGCTCCCTCCTGAAATGTTTTCCCATGACAAAATGGCCCAAGAGCTGCTTCTGCTGGTGCCAGCCTGCAGAGGAGCCACCCGGCCCAGCTCCGCATCGCATACCTTGCACAAGTCAAACAGAGGGTTGGGGTTGTTTGGTTTTTTTTTTTTGTGTGTGTGTGTGTGGTTTTTTTTTTTTTCCCCCTTCCACCTCCAGAGAAACCCTTAAAGAAAACGCACTCACATCACCTCCCCGCACGCCCTTTCTCCTTCCCAGCTCACAGTCAGCAAGGGCAGAGCGGGCGCCCGGAGCCCACCGCAGCCAGCCCATGGGTGCTCTCCCTGCCCCAGCCCAGGGCTCCCGGAGCTCTTCCACCCATCCTCCCGTCCGGGTGACTGAGCTCAGGGCCGCAAACCATACGCTCTGGATGCGCCTCTCTCCTCTTGCTCTGGCTCCTGCCGAAGTCCAGGGAGATTCTCTGGAAGAAGCCACTTTGAATTTGTAATCTGATTAAGCCATTAGAGGCGAATAGAGCAGTAACTAACACAAATTGCCGATCGTTTCCATCAGCAAATCCCCCCAATTAATCCTGAGATTAACCCTGATTACACGCAGTAATGGTGATCAATGCACCCTAATGGGGTAAATCCGCCCACTCCACTTTCTTCCACATCCCGGAACGATCAATTTTAAGGCAGCGTGATTTATCCGGCAGGACCCGAGCGAGGCCGGCAGCGGAGATGGGGCGCTGCCCGCAGCTCCAGAAACAGAGGAGCGCTAGCTCGTTCAGCGAGCTGCCTCCCTCGGGGAAAAGAAAAACCAAACTCGGAAAAAGAGCTGGGTACAGCGAAACAAAGAGCAGGGGAAGGCAGAGGGGGCAGCGGGAACGCGAGACATTTCATCCCGCCTGCCTGCCTGCCGCCCTCCCTCCCGTTTGAATCCTCCCGGTGCTAAAAAGCTCCTGTGAGGTGATCAGACCAAACAGCTCGGAGCAAGGCTGCACTTCTCAGGGATTCCTCTGTCAAAGAGAGGAAGTCTGGCTGCAGAAGAGCTGAAAAAGGGGAAAAAAAAAAAAAACCCACACCACCTCCCTGCTTTGTGATCCGAGCCTCTGTTCTTTCCTTTGCTGCTAAAATCGAAGTTACCCCAGGACCATCCGTTTCCAAGGATCCCCAAGCACTTTGCAAGCCTCAGAGCCTGGCTTAGTTTTCACTTAGTTCTGTGTTATTTATAGAGCGGCTGATATCCAAACACTTGCTTCAATGGGGATTTTGCCTTTGTACGGTCTAAGTAAGAACTAAGTCAGAAGCTCAGGATTTGACCTTTGCTATACAGAAATCAATCCATCCTGCACTGAAATGCAGCCATCTCCAGGGTGAAATGCAGCAGCAGTTTAACAGTGCATGGCAATAAAGCAGGTTGATTTACAGAGCCTTCTCCTCCAGTGCTGCTTTCTCTACTTGAGGAAAGTTTAAGAGGAGAGAAGATAAAACAAACTGCTGGAACACGGGCTAAGCTCCTGCCAGAGGCTCCAGCATCTCGCTGCTGCCCACGGGGCAGCAGCTCCAGTGGCTCCAGGCAGCTTCGTACCGACAGGCTGGGGCCAGGACAGGAGAAATCACCTAAGCGATGGCTCACGGGATCCCCAGTTGCCGCAGCAGCACGTTTTGCAGGTTACTGCGCTGTGGGAAGGACCACCTTCAGGACTAGAAGTTCCTCATGCTTTGACCCAAACTCTGACCAGGAATATTTCAGGCGGATCCCTCCCCATAGTCCCCTAGCAGCTTGCTCTGTGTTGAGAGAGCCGTCTTCCTCTCATCACAGAGCATGGGCGCTAATCCCGACGTCGCTTCATCCCCGGAACTGCCTGTATTTAGGCAACAAGGTGAAGCCTGCAGAAGGACTACACTTTGTGAAATTCTCTGGGAGCCTTTGAGGCTCAGAGGTTTTAAAGGATCATAAACCATCATTAACACTCAAAGTTACTTAAGGCCCAGGTTCAAACTCTGCCTTGCACCCCCAGCAGGATTATAGGACATCATGGGCTGGCAGGAGCGAGAACACCTTCCTGTCCCTCATCTGCTGGATGAGGGGAGAGATGCAAGGGGACACCAGAGACACTGGAAAGCTGCCACATCCCCTGCTCAGCTCTTCCCATTGGGAATTAGGAAACGGGATGGGAGCTACTCTGAAGCCTGTTCTATCCCGAAAGCTGTCCTCTCAAGATCCAGCCATGCAAAAATTGAGCTATATTTTCCACGGGAAAAAAACGCCTTTGCCAGCCTGTTGCATCTAGGTCCCAAAAAGCTGGACAGGTTGGAAGCCCAGTCCTGGCACAAGCGTCACAGTATGTCTAGACCTGCCTAATGCGTAGGACTGCGCTGAAGGCACGGTGCACAGCCCCTGTGGCTCCGTTCCCGTTGCAGGACCCACACCTGGCTGCACAAACCCCGCTTTTCATTTCCCTCCACAGGGAAAACAAGGTCCCCCTCCTCTCAGAAACCCAGTGGGGATTTCTGTGCCCAGGCTGGGGCTCAGGAAAAGCGTCCTTTTTGTTCAGCAGCTCCCTCTGCCCACACCGCCTGCTCCAGAAACGCTGTCAGAGAGGAGAAAAACACACAGCGAGAGGCTGCCTAAGTATCAATCAGCAGTACAGTCCCCTGGGGAGGAAAGGTTTAGATCCCCTACAGAAGCAGCGGTCAATAAACATGGCACGTGCTTTATCTCCTGTCAGGGCTGCCCTCTCCTATCGACAGACCTGACACCGGCCCTGAGACAGAAGAGGAGTCAGGAGCCCGAAGCCCATCGGCAACAAACCGTTCCACTGTGTTCTAGCGGGAGCGGAGTTGCAAGCGGGTCCTGCCTCCTGCGAGGCAGTGGCAGATGCCCCGGGGAGGAGAGGTGCCCGTCCTGCACACGAAGGAAAGCAGCAAAGCAGATCCCTGAGCTGACACAGCACAAGGGCGTCCTGGGAGAAAGACTACCTCACAGAGCCCAGGCCCCGCCGAGCGAGGCACAGCTTCAGACCGACCAGTTTTAGGGTTTTAAATGATGCAGAGAGGTCGTCTTAGCCTTTTTCTGATGTTAAGCTAAAAAGTCCGGGGCATGTCAGCACTGCCTACACAGAACATAGGGAAGACAGTAGCTCTGATGCTCAATAATTCAGTATAATAAACATGGGAACAGTGACACATCAGCCCAGGGTTGATGTCCTGCTGAGACATGCCCCATAGCCTCCGTAAATCCATGCGACCCTTTGAATTCTGAATTAGGCTGGCAGTGCACAAACGGATTCCCCCGGTTCCGAGGGGTAGGATCCTGCGGCTCCCTCGCCTAGAGGGACCTTCCAGCTAAGGAGCGGGCAGAGCTGACCAAAGGGCTCAGCCACACGGTTGTCACTCGCTGGGACGTTTCTCCAGAGCCCTGCCTCCGCAGCCAGCAGGCTGGGTTTGCATCTTTGCGCAGGCAGCCTCGGGTGAGCACCGCAGAAAGCACACCCATGCCAGCAGTGTTTTCCAGCCAGTGCTACAATACCTGTCACCCAGGGCACAGAGTAGACCCCAAGCACACGTAGGTACATGCTGCAGACCACAGGGGACATGTTTTCCACCACTGCCTGTTGCCTACAAGGTGTTTTGAAGCACATGTGTTTCAGGGTGATGTGGAGGGGCCCGGTCCTTCAGCCACCCCCTCTTCCCCCTGACTCCTGCAGCCTCACTGAGGGGCTCTTGGTCTCCTTTGATGTGCAGATGGATCGAGCCTCAGCCGTGAGAAGCCCCGTGGATTTATGAACTCCTCCTCTATGATGTCTTTCCAATAGTAACCCCCAGAAGAGCATTTGCTCTCCCCTTCCTCCCTGGCTCCACCGAGCCAAGCATTCCTTTCTCCTCCTCCATCCCAGGCCCCTCTCCGCTGGCCCGGGGCGCGATGCTGTTCACCCGGAGCACACGCTTCAGAGCGAAAGCTCTGCTCTGCAAACCGGGCCACTTGTCAGCTGACTTTATATATTCCAGCAGGTTTGATGTCTCCTCGCTGTCAGCCCCATGGAAGGTAATACAGGCTCACTTGACAGCCAGAGATGAAATACTGCAATGCAACCTACTCCCACCCCAAATCATGCCACATCTGCAATTCTATAGAAGTTGCCGTAGACTTGAAAAGAAAGGAAGGGACAAATAACTGCGATGGAAACCATTCACTGGAGACTTCCAGGGGAAATTATACACCCGCAAGGGGAAAAAGGATCATTAAGAGGTGACAGGAGAAAACATTTGCATCGCAAGTCAAACCAGCTGGAAGCTAGGAGGGAAGCATTGTGGTCACTGCCCTCCCCAGTCCAATTCAATCAACTGCAACAATTGGTAAACCCTGAAGACAGGCCCTTTAGCTATTTGACCCAGATCCCCCAAACACAAAAGTCAACCTCTGCCTATAAACAGAAATGGAGTGTTGCAAAGGTCCCCCAAAGTTCACCTCCTGCATTAAACCCAAGCAAAAAAAAAAAATAATCTACGCATCTGTCTCCTTTTTAGCAGTCACCTCCACCTCGACAACTTTGAGAGCCATAACTGCATGGGGAGATTGCGTGGCTTGGCAAACAAACTGAGATTAAAGTGAGTTCACTGGGAGCATCTCTGTTTAGTTTCTGGACTGAGCATGCTGATAATGCAACGGCACGTTTAACTTTTCGATGCTTGAAACAAAGCACAAGGAGATAGAGGAGATGTAAAAATAAAGGAGAATTTATCTCTGCTCCGAGCATCAGACCAAAGATCCCTGTCCCTAAATGCAACCCAGGCTGGGCAACTGCAGGCAGGTGGGTCCTGCACCACTACGGCAGCAGTGGGCAGGGACAGGAGAGCCAAGCCCAGCTCCGGCAGCGAGCACTCCCCACATCCAGAGAGGGGGAACACACACAGACCCCCCAGGGAAAGAAAGCCTTCACACCCCACCCCTTGTTTTTCTGTCAGAGCATTAGCACAGACTTCCCCAAAACCCTTGAGAGACGGTTCGAGGAACAGGAGTGATGAAAGAGGGGCTGAGCATGGCCATCTTCCAGCCAGCTGGAGCAAGGACTCCTCATCAGCCCCCCGGGAACAACCGGCCTCTCATTGCATCCACACACAGGATGCGCTCAGAAGCTTTTCCTAACATTTGTACCTCGGCTTAAGCCAGAAGCACTCGATTTTGCCGCTCTGCCTTCCAGTCCCAGACTTCGGCTGTTAAACACAGGGTGGAAGTTTGCAAAGCTGCCGCCGGTATGTCCTCAGATAGCCACGCCGGCGGCGCGGAGCGGAGAGGGCTGGGCGAGAGCATTAGCAGTCTCTGCACAGCCAGGCCGGCCTGGAAGAGACAGTTCTCCCCAGTGGGCAAATAACAGGAGAGGGAGGAAGTAATATACTCAAGTGACATTTGCGCCTGGGTGCAATGATGTGTCACTCATCGCAGCCAGACCAAATAGCATCTCTGGGGCACCAAAATTACACAGCCAACTAAATCCTACAAAATCCATCTGCCCTTTTCAATATTTGGAGATAATTAACTTCTCCAAGCTGAGATATTACAAAAGAAAGCTGTTAGTGAATCTGTTCAGCCACAGGTCTGGCTAGATGTGGAGCTTGCCAGCACTGGGGACACCGAAAGGGCAAGGAGGACGTTTCATATTGCCACGCATTCCCAACACCTTATAGGAAGATTACGGGGAAACACACAATTCAGTGGGTCAGAAGAAAGACAGACCAAGGGCAGACTTACCAGGACACCCAAGACACCTCTGTCCCTCCATCAGTACCATCTGAACCTCGGTCACCAGAAGGGAGGCGAGCTCACACCAGTCCTGGTCCCAGCACCGCACCTACAGCCTCAAGGCAACCTACAGCCAAACCACCCATCAGCCCCCTCCCTGCAATAAATACACAGCCTGCAGCTGGCCCAGCCCTCCCACCAGCAAATCCCAGTTGGGCCAGTTGATTGCAGCATTCCTTAGCCAGAGGGAGGCAATTAACCCTTTCCCTTCCACCATTGCCCCAGAGCTATGTAACCCACGGCAGGGAGAGGCCAGGAAAAGCAAACGGGAGGGCGGTTCTGCTCCCCTCCGCACTCACCCCGCTCGCTCGTCTCAAAAGGCCGGAGATGGGTGATGGGCCTGTGCTGTCTGGGGGGCTGGCACTGCTCTCCGTGGGTGCGTGAAGCCAGGGGCTCCTGCTCTCTCCTGTGAATCTGAGCAGATGTGCAGGCTTATCTTTAAATTAAAAAGGGAGACACTGGCCACCGAACAGGGCAGGAGGGAAAGCACAGGCCCAGAGTGACTGCGCGGGGAGAGACACGTCCAGGCTGGGAGAGCGAGCAAGGGGTGATGAGACGTGCAGAGCCCTGGGTGAACCTGACGAACGTCCCCAAACGGAGACTTACACGCACATCTCCTGCTATGAGTGCATAACGTTGGTTCGGACAGACTTCTCTCACCCTGGGGCACAAGGGACGTGAATCACTCGCAGGCACAACTCCGGGGGCCGCGCGGAGAGCTAACGTGCTCCGCTAACGCCAGCGCTGCCTGAGTGCCGCCCAACTCCCGAGCCGGGGAGAGGATGGCAGGAGGCTGCACGCCCCTTCTGTGCGCCGTGCTCCCTCATCAGCTCGCCGGTGGTCCTCTCCCAACCCTGCACCCTGCAAAATCACAGCCTAAAGTCATTAGGAGAGAACCTGACAGACTCCGGATGAGGTCCTCAAACCAGCCAGTGAGGTTTTAATACCCCCTGCTAATTGCTGCAGTTGTGCAAAGACTGGCGATCCCCGGAGCCGGAGGAAGGCAGATGCCCCTCGCAGAGCCGCCGCTTCCCACCCGCTGCTGCCTGTGCTGCCTCCACGGGTCACCGGGGCAGTAAATATTTGCACAGGGCTGGACAAGGAGAAAGCAAACAGGGTTCCCTTATTTATGGGCCTTGGCAGCAGACTCCTTGGGCAGCTCTGCAGCATTTCCGTCCTTTCCACACCCCAGCTGGGACTCAGCCCCACCGTGCACCCCGGCCGTGCCGGCTGCTCCGTGGGGTGCTGCCGCCGTGCCAGGGAGAGGCGGGGAGCAGGCGGACGGGAAGCAAAGAAGCCTGTTAGGGATGTGAGGCCGAAGGCAGGGAGGACAGGGAGTTAAGTGTGAGTGACAGAGAGAGGGAGCGTGTGAGAGTCTGAATTTGCAGGAGCAAGTAAAGTGACATTGCCTGTGTTTGTTTTACCTGCAGGCTAGATGTAGGGAAGACGGATGCGTCTGCTGGTCTGGTTCCCTGGCAGTCCCAGGGGCCCTTTCGTGCAGTACGTCAGCGTGGTGAAGCCCCAGAAGGGTTAAACGCCGTTACGGAGCCCTTTCTTTCAGCAGGGGGAGAGTCCTGGCTCAGAGAGGCTTCCAAGAAGGTCAGCGAGACAGCCTGAACCCTTCCTGCATGGACATGCGTGTGCCTGCCAGGACATACACACGCGCAGGCGCACGCGTGTACACGTGAGATGAATCTTGCGCGGACTGAGGTTCACTCCCTGCCACCGCTGCTGCTGCCCCTGGCTCTGCGCAGGCCAGAGCTGGGAGGAGGAACGCGGGAGGAAGCAGGAGATGTGGGAGCGCTCCCGGGGTCTCTGGGTGGGAGGTCTGTGTCTCCCGCACGAGGAGTGCCCGGAGCACAGTCCTGCCCAGCGCCTGCTCCAGAGACACAAACCATGAACATACCTTGAAACAGCTGGGTGTCCCAAGCGTGCCTCATCTGCTTCCCATCATCCGCCCAGAGACGGATGGCAGGAGGCAGAGGAGAAGGAGCTTGGGGATCACTGACCCCTCTTTGTGCTGAGTGTCTGGGTTTAAGAAGGATTCAGGCTTATTACAAGCCTCCAGGGTTGTTGATTTCTTGGATTTCTGTCATGTCATGAGAAGCTTTCTCTGGGCTGAAAAGGGGAAGGGTATGTATCTTATTCCATAAACTCCTCTGAGATGAAGGTAAGCCCATGAGGCCAGGGGTTAAAAAGACCCGAACCAGGCTGGAAATAATAATATGAAGGAAGAGGGAAGGAAGGAATATGTGAACAACAAGATTCTGGTGGCTCTTCAGGAGGGTTCAAGATAGTTTGGTGGGGATGGACGATGTTTGCTATTGCACTGGTGTCCAGCGTGAGAAGCTGTGCTGAGACAAGTCTCATCCCTAAATTTCCTAATAGCCCGGGGGGGATAAGCTGTCCTAGGCTGTCGAGCCTGATGCTGCCCATCGGTTTCTACCGATTGACAAAGCGCTTTATTTACAAACCGTGACCAACACAGGCACTGGTCAGTCCACTGTTCACTCCAGCAGTACCAGCAAGAGAGATTCTCCTGACAGAGGGATTGACGGCATCCAGCTGGGGGTCTCTGTGTGCTTTAGGATTCCTCTCCAGGTAAACCATGGCGCAAATCACTTCTCTTTCAGGCAGTCATTTCACCAGCCAACGAATGCGTGAGAGAGGGTTTGTGGGAGATCAGAGCAACCAGGGCCATGCTGCAGAGGCAAAAAGGGAAAGCCAAAGCAGCGTCCGCTCTGCAGTGCACGTGGTGGGGTCACCTCACAGCCCTTGTGAGGAGCCGACGTCTTCCCACCGCGGGGTTTTGTGCAACTGCGAGGTCCCCACAGGCCGCATGGGGATCGCAGGTCTGTCCTCCAGGCACGGCCTCTCACCCAAAGCAGGCTGAGAAGCACACGAAATGGTCTGCGCTGCTGCATAAATGCACAAACCACGCTGCCTCCCGTCCTTCTGAACCTGCCCGCGCGCTGTCACTCACCCAGAAGTAGCTCCCCACCAGGGCTGGACCTTCTGGGCAAAGGGCTCACGGTATTTGTCATGAGGATGGAGGCTGGTGTTTCCCTCAGGGCTGAGGGAGGTAACATCCCTGAAATAACAGGGGGAGCGGACCAGGGTGTGACCAGGTTTGGGGCTGGAAAAGGTTCATTTGCAGAACCTCCAAACCGGCAGCCCTGGCTGGGTCTGACTCTCTTGCCTTGCTCCCTCTGCCGTAATTTATCCTGCAGCAAAGTGAGACTAAACGGTTACCATATGGATTCGATAGCACGCTGCACCTGTTCTCCACCGTTGATAACCACATGTGGTACAGCGTGATGGAGCGGCAGGGCTGTGTGTAAGCGTGTGTACACAAATCAATCACAAGGCCAGCCTTGGTGAGCCTCGGGGGTGGCTGGTGCTCCACGCCACTCCTCAGGGCTGGGCCAGCCGGGGTTGCTGGAGCGATGCTTCTCCCTTATGGAGCTGGCGGACCTGGAGAGGTCCTTGCGGGGTTTGATGCTCCAAGGAACAAACCCTAAGCCATGCAGAAGTGCCCAAGGGGACACCGCCAAGTCCTGCCTCGAGCTGCTGCCAGGAGCAATGCGGCAGCCTGGCTGGGGCATCCCAAAGGAACAGGGAGAGTGCCTGCCGAAGGAAACCTGCCCGGCCGGGGGACCGGAGCCCCCTCTGCCACCACCAGTGGCAGGAGAGCCAAGCACCCCATACCCATCAAGGGAAGAAGAAAGGAGCTCAGGAGCCCTTTTTCTCTTGCAGTCTATACGGTTTCTTATAGGGAATATAAATTTCCATAAGGAAATAAACAGTCATGGACCTATAGAAACCATCTGACTGAAGCCCCAGGAATCTTTGGGGTGAGTTTACAGAGCTCTGCATAAACATGGCAGATGAGGCGCAGGCTGGGGTCCAAGGCTGCTGCCCCCGGCCGGGGAGGAGGTACGGCTCCCACCTCTGTGCTGTTTAGGGATGCCACTGTCCTGAGTGCATCTCCCTAGCACAGAAAAGTCACCGGCAGCAGGCAGAGGGGCAGAGCGATGCCTCCATGGGCAATGCCAGGGGACCTCAACAGCAGGCAGGCTCCTGCCCTGAAGCCGAATCTGCCTTGCTGGGGGGCTGCGTGCAGGCAGAGCCCCCTTAGCCCTGCTGTGCCTGAGGAGGATTTGCTGAGACTCGCACTTTGGCTGACTTTTTGCAGTCGGAGGTCGTTCTTTTTTAAATGCCTTGCAGAAATAACAAGCCAAACTGATTTGCTTGACGCCAAAGAAGAGCCAACACGCATTCACTCTCCTGCTGCAAGCACGTGGCACTGACAGAGACGGAGCACCCGGCCGCCTCCCAGGACCCTGCGCTAGGGGCAGGGGTAGGCGAGCAGCAGCACTGGGGTACCCTCAGCCCCAGCACCAGGCAGCCCCTCGGGCAGTGCTGGGGGGCTCTCAGCAGCCCCAGGCTGGTGTGGCCCTCCAGCCGTTCACCAGGAACCCTGTGCCATGCCTGCCATCCCCCGGACAGGCTTCTCCTTACACTGCCGTGCCCTGGAAGGTGCAGCAAGGGATGGCATGGGTTACGTGCTGTTAGGAAGGACCACACGCTTGGATGTGCCCCACGGCTGCAGCCAGCCCTGCCAGTGCGGCACCTCCAGCACCCACGACAGGCAAGGTTCCAGGGGGCTCGGGGGCTCCCAGCCCGCCCCAGCAACTGGTGCTGGTTTTACAAACCAGCCTGAGGTCAGGAGGGGCTACTGGTCCTGGATGTCCCCAAGCCCCAGGTGTCTGCCGCTCGTGGAGGGGGGAAGACGTGGATGCTCCTGCTCTGCAGCCGGGGGGAAGGCCCTTTGGTGTCTCCTACCACTCATTTCCACTTTGACCCTCCCCAAACACTAAAATATTTATGTGAAAAGTAGACATTAAAATTTAAGGAAAGATAAATAGAAATTAAACTTGTGTATTTTGAGAGGAAATGAGTCCCGTAAGGTGATCATGCTGCTATGCACAGATGATTGATGTCGGTTTATTTATCTGCTACCGCTAAATGCTTGCAAAGGAGAGAAGAAAGGAACACAGCCGAGCTCTGTGGGGCGGGCGTAGCTCCAGCAATTTTGGCAGTGTCCAAGACGAGAGCTGGGCAGCCCTGATCAGCCGTGGTGACCAACCTGTACAGCAAAAACTGAATCAAAGCCCTGGGACTTCCACAGTGCGGATCCTGTTCCTTTTCCCTTTTCCCTTTTTCCTTTTCCCTTTTTCCTTTACCCTTTTCCCTTTTTCCTTTTCCCTTTTTCCTTTTTCCTTTTTCTTTTTCTTTTTAATTTTCTTTTCTTTTTTCTTTTTTCTTTTTCTTTTTAATTTTCTTTTCTTTTCTTTTCTTTTCTTTTCTTTTCTTTTCTTTTCTTTTCTTTTCTTTTCTTTTCTTTTCTTTTC
>JAVKLA010000039.1:23295092-23305923 GCA_034782735.1 Sagittarius serpentarius | reverse complement strand
TTCTTTTCTTTTCTTTTCTTTTCTTTTCTTTTCTTTTCTTTTCTTTTCTTTTCTTTTCTTTTCTTTTTTCTTTTCTCCTTTCTCTTTTCTCTTTTTCATTTATCATTTTTCACTTTCTTCTCTCTCTCATTTTTTCTTGTCTCCTTTTTCCCATCACTGTCAAGAAAATCACTCTTACCCACCAGAAGAGCCTTGATAGCTTCTTTCACAGACTCTGCCCCTCGAGCGGGTAGCACCCCAGTATTCGCTGGCTGTGTCATTATGCAGGTAATCTCTCTCTCTCCCCTGCCTGGAGATCCCAGAGCTGCTTTTGCTGCTTCTGTTCCCCTTTCCTTATGAGGCCGCTTTGTTGGCCTGGCTACTATTTGCATAATGGTGCCCATAATCACTTGAGGAGGAAATCATTTCCTTTCACTGGAACTGGGGACCTTTTCATTGCATTTATACATATATATATACATTCCTGAAAGCCATGCACTGACAGATGCTGGAAGCGGCCGCCCCTTGCAATGCAATCAGACACCCCTCCGCCCCGGCCTTGCCGCTTCCTTTAACAGTCCTTTTTTTTTTCGCCAGCAGAAAACAAGGATTGCTGATTGAACGGTTGGTGCTTTTGCAAACGCTGTTCATTGGGTCCCAGCCATCTGTTAATGCGTTCAAGGTTATCCAGGGGCTGACTCACCCTCGTGTCTCTCTCATTCTCTCTCTCCTCAAATCCTGCTCTTCCCTATTTTATACTTCCTTGGAAAGAGATCTGTGACATGGTATGTTTGACACCCAAGGAAGTGTTACTCACTGCTTACCCCAGTTGCTAGGTGACAGTGTCCTCCCGCTGCGCTCGGCCACCCGTGTCCCGTGTCCCGGGGATGCCACCCCTGGGGATGCCATCCCTCCGGCTCCCCTGCGCCGTGCAGGGGGCAGCTGCTCCGCGGAGCCGGGGCGGACGGGGCTCCAGCCCTCCCTCTGCGCTTCAGCTCAGGGAAAAGGAGCTCTTAGGTATCACCACCCTCTTCCAAATTCGTTGCGCCGGTATCCCGGTTTTGTGGGTAAATAAACATGTATTTACAAACAAATAAATACGTATTTATAAACAACGCCCTGAGAAAGGGAAAGAAACCTCTTGCTCCAGGAACGCAGAGTCAGAGAGAGCAAAAAAGGGGGAGCAGGGGAGAAAGGAAGAAGAGAGACGAAGAGGCGTGAGAGGAGCGGTCCCAGCAAGGTGTAAATAAGTGAAACCACGAGGCCACTCCTCAGCGCAAGTGTGCAGACCCACAGAGAGGAAAGTGCACGAGCAGTTTGCTCTGCACGCAGCAGACCCCTGCTCACGCGGGAGGCTCTGCCCACCAAACCCGCGAGAAAAGTCTGGCAAGAATCCGGCTGATTTCACCCAAAAGGACATCCCCCGAGAGCCTTGCGGGACCTCAGGCAGAGCCTCACCAAGGACAGCCGTGTGCTGCCGGCGAGCGCTTGGACCAGACCTGCCTGCGTCCAAGGCTGGGCTCATCCCAGCAGCACCGCATCTGCCCGCAGAGCTGGGGGTGCAGGAAAGCTGCTGCCCGTTCCGGGACAGGCAGGGGCTGAGGCACCGGCGACCCGTGCGGGTCCTGCCCTGTGCTCGGGCACCTATGGCACACGCTGCCGGATCTGCTCCCAGGAGAGCAGAGCAGAACAGAGCAGGGAAGCTCAGAGCAGGAGTTGGGATGGACTTTTCCAGCCAAGTGGAGAGAGTTTGGGGTTGGTTTTGTTGTTTGGGTTTTTTTTTCCCCTGGAAAAACGCTGATGTGTCAAAACAAAGTTTTTTTGCAGGAATGTACTAGTTCTGGATTAACTCTTTTCAGTAATTTCTGCTCAAAATTGAAAAGCAACAGACGGCTCCTGTCCCATCCCATCCCATCCCACCCCATCCCACCCCATCCCATCCCATCCCATCCCATCCCACCCCATCCCATCCCTGCTGCCCTGCCAGCCGTGTCCCCCGTGAGCTGCCAGCCCCGCGGGGCACAGAGCCGGGGGAGCAAGGACGAGCCCTGCCCGGGCTGGTGCCCTCCTGGCTCTGCCGGCAGCCCGGCTGTCTGGGCACGGGGCTGAGGGCAGGCGAAGGGTAGATCTCTCCAGATGTGGTTTTGATTAGAAATTTTTTGAATAAAAAAATGAGCAAGTAAAGCACAAAACAGTCTCACTGACATTGCTCTACACTTCCTGTAAATGTTTCTGTTTTGATTAACCAACATTCCTCATGAAAATCATCTCCTTCCCCTCCCTTAAAAAAAACCAAACCAGTTAGAGCTGTTCGAGATTGCCCATGCCACAGAGCAGGGCGGTGGGTTCAGCCTCCCAAAAGGAAGGTGCGGGTGTCAGCACATGGCTTTTGTCCAGTGAAATACAACCCCCCGGCATCTCTGACCGCAGTCCGTCGATGCCTTGGATCCCCCATGCCTGGAGCAGCCGGGGCTGCTGCAGCGTGGGCAGCAGAGACTCACTTCAAATGAGTTTTGCTGCGAGTTACTTGCAAAGGGAAGGTTTAGTGGTCAGTCCCAGCAGAGGAGCACCGCGGAGAATTCAGGGAGATGCCTCCAGCCCAGCCAGCTCCCCTTCACCCTCCTGTCCCCCAGGTCCCGGGGATGAAGGGGCTTCCGTGCCCGGCGCTGGGCTGGCCGTGCCAGCGATCAGAGGAAATCTGCAGCCCTTCTAACTCCACTTAAGAGACTCGAATCCTATTTAATGAATGATCATTAACTGGGGACATTTCAGATGAGAAAATTGTTTTAGGAACGAGCAATTAAATCCTAATGCTTAGATCACGTAACTCATTTCTAATTAAACTCACTGTAAATTATAGCAACGGTATTTATTTTTAATGAGAAATAAAACTGAAAAGAAATTGCGGCCCTTCAAAAAAATGAAATGAGCAGGGGGAAAGTAGAGAGGGAGCGAGCGATGGAGGGGAGAGGAGCAGAGAGCAGCAAGAGAGTTTAAAAACAGGCAGAAAAAGGCTATTAATGCCCTCCCCACCGGACCCCAGCAGCAGCCAAGCAACAATCTCCATTCCTGCTTTGTGCCTGAGGACCTCCTGGCAACAGCTATTTATATTTCTGACCTTTCCCAAAGGTGGGTAAACCTCCGGAGCTGTGGCTCTTCGGGGTTTTGCCACTGGGAAGCGAACCCTCTTCCCTCTCTCTCCAGATACAGCTGCGGCGTGACAAGGAAAAATGGTGCCCATATGGAGACATTAATGATCAGAGGTTCAAAGCAAGCACGGAAGGATCGACTGCTCTCTGAGCATATATTAATCACATCCATCACGGCACGGCTCTGGGTAGCGGCAGGAGAGTGGCAGGCGGCTGCTGGCGGGGAAGCCCAGCAGCGGGATGGGGAAGGATGCTGATGGGGATGGAGAGGGGTGTAACGCTGCAGGCTTCGTTTGATGGAAGCTGGGCAAAGAAATTGGGGCTGGGCTGTAGGTGAGGATTGTCCTCTCACGGACTCAGAAGTCTCCAGGGGCTTCTCGGCTCGCATGCCATGGGACCTTGTGTACAGGGCACGGAGGAGGAGGAGGAGGAGGGGAAGCATCGGCATCTGAGTGTCCGTGGCAGGTGGAACCCGCAATTAACTGCGTAGTTAGGGGAGACAGAATACCTTCCGAGTGATTAGTGCAAACTCAGCAAGGATGTGTAGCTGCGTAATAGACATCCACGTGCGAGCACACATCTGTTCTAACTCGAGTAAATAGTCCCTTCCTACCCAACACACCAAAGCCCTCCAGGCCGATTACACGGCACCATCACAATCATGCTCCACTGGCGTCTTTCACCCAAGGACCTCAAAGCACTTTACAAACAGCAATTAATTCGAACCACTACCTTTCCAGTATCTTGTTTATCCTTAATTTTCGGATGGAGAAACCTAGGTACAGGGCTGAGGTCTGACTCACCCACCGGCACCCACAGGAATGGGGGCAGAGCCCAAGGTGCTGCCCTGGGCTGGGTGACCCAGCCATCCTCCTGCAACCTCCCAGACCTCCCCGGGCACGCCGGCAGCCCCCGCACCGCACCCTCCGGCACCGCGCCGTGGGTGCACGAGCTGTACGTAGGGATAGCCCCATTCCGTGGGCCAGGAGTTTATTTTTAGTGGAAAACACGCTGGCTTGCATCCAATAATGATGGTCTTAACCCCACAAAGTCGAGTTCATGCCAAGCCTGCTTGGAGATTCATAAAAGTTTAATGTTTTTCAGCAATGTTTCTGCTCTCTCAGGGCCGTCTGCACCTCTCCAGGACAGAGCCGGCGGTGCAGAGGAGCGGGCCGGTCTCCGGCTCCCTGCCGCGGCCGGAGCAGAGGCACTTTGGGGCTCACCCAGGCTCCCACTTGAGCCTGAGGGGAGCGCAGGGTGGGGGCAGAAAGGGTCCGGGCTGAGCGATGCCTGGCTGAGCCCAGCCCAGACGCAACCCCAGCTCTTGTGCAATGAAGGCAATGGTGCTCCCCTTGCTGGAGGGGAGATACGGGTCCTGGGTCTCACCCCTGAGCTGGAGCTGGTGCTGCAGAGGGGAAGGAGCATCGGCCGCTCACCATCCCCTAGCTCACTGTCCCATGCCGGGGCTGTCCCGCTGCACCAACGCAAAGGCGAGGGGTGCAACACCCCGGTACAACCCCTCGTGGGTGCAGGACAGGGAGGCCGTCGCCGAGAGCATGCCGAAAGCGGAGCCGGAGCTTGGAGCAAACATGTCTCCTTCAGCTTCCCGGAAACATTCCCACAAGGCCCCCAGGGAGCTTTTCCTTTCGCACTGGCTCTGTTTAAACAAGTTCAGTGCCTCGGCACAATGGTGCACGCTCCTTCCCCGAAAGCCTCACTAATGACTTTTTAGAAGGGGCCCTCTCAGGCTGTTAAGTCAGCGTCGGATTTAGTGTGCGTGGTGTGGCTTGCCAGCTGTCTGTACGCAGATTTAAATCTGATCGGCGTGGAACAGCGGCAGCTCCGGCGCTAGGCTTCGGACAAAAGTCATGATTATTCCCCTCCTCCCGACAAAGCCAGCTGTGTCCGAAGGCTTCCTGGCCATCGTGCCGCTGCTGCCCGGGTGCCGAGCTCCCTGTCCCCACCGGCACTGTCTGTGAAATAGCTGCACGTGGACGCTGGCATTGCAAACTCTTTCCTCCGTGGATATATACTCGTCAGACCAAGCTGCGACTAAAATACTGGCGCTAGCAGTGGCTGCGTTAGGCCAGGACAGAGATGTGTAGCTGGGGAGAAAGAGGGCGATGGGGACGTCTGTCCTGCCAGCAGCTGCCTTTACGCCATTTGGGGAAAGAAGAGAAGTCCTCGATACCTGGGCCCACGCACAGAGCATCTCCCTCCCATGGGACGTTCAGAGTCCTTGTCCCTGGCTCTGCCTTTGCTTCTTTGGGAAATCACATCACCCCTGTACGGCGTTACAGGACGAAGTCAGGTAGGAAGCCACCTCAGGGGTCACCTGTGCCCACCTCCTGCTCAGCGTGCCTCGACTTACCCCTGCACCCTGGGGCTGTGTCAGACCCCAAATGCTGTGGGTCCAGCACTTACCCAGAGAGCCAGTATGCATAAGGCTCTACATAACGTACCTGAAACCGGGCCAGAACCAGCATTTGGCATGTTCTGCTTTCCCCACCAAAAAATCAGGCGAAATGGCGTTAACGGGCAGTGACGCACTTGCTGCCCTGCAGCCGGAGGCACGCAGGTCCCTGCAGCAGGCAGACAGCAATGCACCACGGCATGGCACGTGTGAGAGAGAAGGCACAGTGCAGAATCAGTCCCATCTCTGTTTCTCACCCCAAACCCCCATTAAAAGAAACACTGATTTGAAAGATCCAAAGCACCTACACCCCAAATTTCAAGTGGAAATGGGGCCATGCCGAGTCTCCCCACCCCATCTCTGACCCAGCACCCTCCAAACCTCTCAGGGGAATCTGACAAGCTAGAGGACATCATTTTTTCATCATCCTCTCCTCTGTGTTTTCTGCCACCAGATCTCAGGTGGAGGGTTTCTTCTCCTGTTATAACGCAGTGGTACATCCCCACCTGGGATCAATTTTTTGTTTGAGCTATGAGGGCTTGGAAGGCTGTCACCTGTAGTTGTTCTGGGTTATTTCCAAACATGAAACAGCCCCCGAGCTTTTCTCGGTCCAGCCACATTTTCCCTCGAAACTTCCTCCTGTTCTGCGAGCTAAGCAAGGCAAGATGAGCATGACTCTCTGATATCTGTCCCTCACCCTTTGAGTGTTGAAGCCCCACACCCAACGGCAGGCATCTTCCTCTGATGCCCTGGGGGTCATCTCCAACCCCAGGCATGACCTTGCCCGTGCACAGACCGACGGAGGGGTGACTCCTACCCGTGCTGCCCCAGAGGCTTCCGCAGGGATCATGCAGATGTGGCCAGACTATCCGGAGCCAGGGCTGTTCCCAGGAGCGTGCGTGCATGTGTGTGTGTGTGTGCGTAGGAGGTGGCAGAGAAGTGCCTGAGCACCCGGGTCAGGGCGGGTTCAAGTGCGCACAGCGTGCAAGGGGAAGCATTGCCTTGCGCAGGGGCTGCTCTGGAAGGAGCATCGCAGGAGCGTCTTGGCAGGACCTGGGCTTTCTCCTCAGCTGGGAGACTCAGAGAGTCCTTCCCGCTCCCCTCCAAACCCCAAAAGTCCACGCTATCACATGCCTAGTTTTAGCACCTGGACATTATTCATGGTGGTTGTTGTCTGGCTGCTCTTTAAACCAGGAGATTCCCAGCAAGCAGGTTTCATCCTGCCCGTGCTCCTCTTCGTCTTTGCTCCACCTTAGATGGAGGCAGCAGGAGATACGGCCCGGCCGGCAGTGAGGTAGCCAAGTCAGCACTCCAGCTGCCGAATTTAGCCCCGCCGTTTCTGTCTGAAATGGCATGTGCACATGGCTGCGGGCTGCCTAACCAGGTCAATGTTAAACACATGCCCCTTCAGAAAGATTATATGGAGCGTGTTTTCCACGGCCTCAGACAGCTGTGCTCTGGCAGTATCATCTGTCTTTTCACGGTGCCCTGCAGAGCTCTGAAGTTGCCACTATTTAGGCACAAAGGGAGGAAACAAAGTGAGCAAAGGAGGTGGCAGCCGGAGGAAGCACCGGACCCTGCCTCCGCCGCGTTCGCACAGGCAGTCCCTTACCCGATCCTGCTCCTGCTAATCGGGGCTGGGAGAGGCAGCCTGGCGTGGCGGGCGACAAGGGGAAGGGTCATTAGTGAGGGAGTAGGGCTTCTGCCCTTCTCATGGGCCCCCGATGGAGAAATGCCCCATGGAGCAGCCCTCGCCTCCACCAAACACCAGCCCAGCCCCCGTAACGGGAGCCTAGGCAGGAGGACAGGTTGGAGCCTAATGACTTCCAACTCCCAGACTAAGGAAATGGCAATCAAAAGGCTCGTCGCTGATGTAAAGAGCTACTGTGCTGCCCTGACACCTTCAGCTCTTGAACTGCTTAACCACCTGCCTGGGGAGCAAGGAGAGGCTTTGGTACGGCGCTGGCTCGCAGGCACCGGGTCTCTCCTGGCCCCGGGAGTGGGATACAGCATCCCTGCTCAACCGCGGAGCATCCTTGTTCGGGTGCGGCTGCCTCCGCCCTGCCACCAGCCGTGCACCTTGCAGGGAAGGACTCCTGCGGGATGGGGACAGGGAGGGCCCCACGGGGTAGTGGGTGGGTCCCCGTGCGAGCCTATTCCCCTCTGAGGGTGTTTGTCCTCTGGGCTGTGCATCCGAGGAGATGGCAGCTGGGATGCTGAGGAAGAGGGACATGTGGAGGCAGAGTGATGGGGAGGGATGAAGACGTCTAGGGAGCACTGGGAGAGGAATTCCTCCCTGAAACGGATGATGGTATTAGATCCAGATCAACCCAGGAGCTAAAACGTCCACAGCTCAGTCTGCGGTTTGGAGACAGGCCCTGTAGGAGCTGGAGCGTTAACACCCACACCACCGTCCCACTCGGTAAGCCTGCCCATCCGCATGTCTCCCGGCCAGGAGGCACAAGGGCCTTCCCCAGCTGTACGGAGCTGCCCCAGATAAATACCCGACAGCTGGAACAGAGAAAAATGGAGCTGGTCCTCTAACTGCCAGCACGAGCCAATCCATCACACTGGTCCTGGCACCTCTTTTCGGAAGGGAATCAAAGGGCTCCTTAGTGAGAAGGGATGAAATGACAGGTAGAAAGGCCAGAGGATAAATCCTGCTGCCTACTGGGACTGTTAAATATTAGGAGAGATTAGTGTCTGACAGGGGAGAGTAGGGCAGCAGCTCTGCTAAACAGCCAAAGAAATGCGTGGAATTCCTGCTCCTTTGTCAGTGGCAACTGCTCAACACTCAGGGTGGAATAAAAGGAAGAAGAAAAAATACCTTTCCCAGATTTAAATTAAAAAAGGAGCCAGTGCAGGAGCCTGTACCTCGCTCAGTCCTTCCCAGAGCAGCCTGGGACAGGGCAGCGGCAGCGTGCAGGCGCTGCTGGAGGGGGAGCGGAGAGGGGGAGCACTGCTGCGGCCCCACACCCTCTGCCCAGCATCCTCCCCCCACCCTGCTTCTGCTCATCACCTGCTTCAATCACAGCCCCTCTGAGGGGGGAACCTCTCTGGGAAGGTGCTGGCACAAGAAGGGAGAAGAGGAGGATGGATGCAGCCAAGCATGGTGCAAAAGGCTGCCCAGAGACCTCTGCTTTTCTGTCCCTCCTTCTCCCCCTCTCTCCCCAGGTAGTCGGGTGCTTCCCTCCTTCCCCCACTCCCGAGGCGCAGAGGTCTTTTAAAAGTCTGGGGTATTCGCCCTGCTGACCCACCACACACCGAAGGCGAGGGGAGCCCGCAGCCATCTCTGCCCCAAGACCATTCCCGAGGAGCACACGGGCATCTCGCAGTATTTTCAGCCCCCTCTCCAGTCTCTTTTACACCCTGTGGTAGAAGTCCTCCCAGGAAGCGATCGCTTTTTCTTGTTACAGAGGAATGAAAGCAAGCTGTGCTCACAGGCTGCAAATCAGGCACCTCGTCACGAGCAGCTCCAACAACCGCTGTTCAGCCAGGGAGGCCACAACACCGCAGCACCCGCGGGACAAGCCCAGGCGCCATGTTACAGGGACAGGGGACAGTGGGATGAGTGAGCGAGGGGGGAGAGAGAGAGCTCCCACCTTCCTTTCCCTGTACCCCTTCAGCTGTTCCTGAAGGGGCTGCACCAAAAGACGGGATGCAGGCAGGATTTTCCCGCTGCCTACGACTTTGTGCGCCAACTGCACCATTTCCCTCTGCACAAGCAGCATTTGTAGCACACGCAAGGGCATAGGGGCAAATCCCGGAAAGGTGAAAAGAGAGAGACCCCCTGCTCCTTGCTCGGGGGGCTCCCCTGCCTCCCATGTTTCCTGCCTGTCCCTTCCTTTGGCCATCATCCTGCCAGGCAGGACATCGGCCGGTTTGCTAACATCATCCCCGGCGATGCCACGCTCGCGCTCTGGGTACTTTTCCCACCGGGCAGCAGAGGCGGGAGCAGGGGAAGGTGGGTGCTGGGAGGAGGACGGGTCCGGCAGGGAGCAGAGGGTCAATCCAGCGCAGGCAGCTCATGCAAAATGATAGTTTCCATTTCCTTGCTAAGGCGTCATGAAGTGCTTTGCTCAGACCAGTAAAGTATATGTGATGGGGCTTAAGATATTAAAAAATTGGCCAATTTTCATACTTTCGATGTCTGGCATGTCACGGTTTATTAACCAGCTGAAAAGCCCCGTGTGGCAGGGACAGGTGAGTTGAGGGGGGGCTGCTGTGCCCAGTGCAGGGCTGCACGTTGCCTGTGCGGCCGCGCAGGGAGGGGGAGAGGAGTTTGACGCGCAGGGAGCAGAAGGGCCTTCCGCCTTACACAAGAGCAGCGAGTCTTGGGCTGAGGCGGGACTTAGTCAAGAGGGCCCAGGCTGTCAAATTCAGCCCCATCCTAAAATGAAATTCAGAAATTTGTCAGACTCCCATCTTGAACTAGTTATGTTTCTTCCCTCAATTACCCCGCTGGAAAGCTATTTTATAAACTCCCTCATCTGATGATTAGGAGAAACCTCCTTCAGTTTTTAGCTGACATTCATTCACGACAGGTTTCTACCAATTTATGCTCATGCCAACCATGCCCTTCCACTTACAGAGTTCCTTGCATTCCTGGGTGCTTCCTCCCCAGTGTATTTATAGGCAGCAATCATAAACATCTTAGCCTCTGATTTGTTTCTAGACTAGAGAAGCAAAACTCTCTCAGAAGCAGTTGTCCTGTCTGTGCCCACTAAACCATATTTGCTCCTCTGTTTGGGAAAAAAACCCCACAGCTGACTTGTGTCAGCCTCAGATCAGTAAATCTCATCCCACCTCCTCATTTTCAATAAAAAAATACCAAATCCATTGGCCTAAATACCATGGTATCTGCTATCCTTTTCAAGCATATTCAATGTAAGGTGAGAGCTGAATAGATCAACCAGAAGGCAGAGAGTCTTTTTCCAGGAAGATCATAGGGCTGAGCAGCCTTTTAGCCCATCCACATTGGAGTAACCAGGCCCAGGAGAAGAAAAGCTCTCTTGGAAAGGAACACCGCTCCTATGAGGAAAGGCTGAGAGAGCTGGGGTTGTTCAGCCTGGAGAAGAGAAGGCTCCGGGGAGACCTTATTGTGGCCTTTCCATACTTAAAGGGGGCTTATAAGAAAGATGGGGACAGACTTTTTAGCAGGGCCTGTAGCGATAGGACAAGGGGTAATGGTTTTAAACTGAAAGACTGGACATAAGGAAGAAATTTTTTACAATGAGGGTGGTGAAACACTGGCCCAGGTTGCCCAGAGAGGTGGTCGATGCCCCATCCC
>JAVKLA010000039.1:23217373-23294441 GCA_034782735.1 Sagittarius serpentarius | reverse complement strand
TCCCTGGGAACTTGCGGAGCCCAAGGCTCTGGTGACACCGCAGCGTGGTAAGGACCTTCCGTGGCACAGGGACGTGTGACCACAGCGCTCTTCTTCTCACCACACTCTTGGGGCTGTCGCCGAAGCCCGCTGGGACTAAGATCTGGCCAAGATGCATCTCCCAAGGCTTCCAAAGCCGGCTGTCTGCGCCCACAGCGTGTAATGATTGCTGAGAGCGCTTGCTGAGGCTCTGCCGAGGCATTTGTCATGGGCACAGACCTGAGACAACCCGTAGGTGTTTCCTTTCCAGTCCATGAGCTGTCAGAAGCTCCTCGAAGCCGCGGGAAGGCTGCAGGGAGCCCGGCCCCGTTCCAGCCCAGTCTCGGGAAGGATGTGCTTCGGGAGCTGAACTTCCCAGTGCTCAGGAGCCCTGAGCAGGGCCGTCAGCAGACAAACAGCAGCTTCTCCAGGTCCTCCCGTCTGCTGGCTCTGCGCTGCTTGCTCTGGCTGCAGCAGGTTATGTCACATCTGAGAGAGCAGGTAAAGCAAGCGCTGCCATTCTCTGCAGCTGGCAGCAGCCCCTGCGGCGAGCACGGCACCCGCGGTAGCTGCGGGCTGGCAGGTGCCCCATCGTCGCCACTGGCATTGCCAGTGTTATCTTTGGATGCCAAACCCGGGGAAAATTGAGTGCTTGGAAGAAGACGGGCTCTCCTGGGTCAAATTAGTCATTCCTTGTTAGAAAAGCCCTGCTGGTTTCTTTGTTTCTCTTGCTCTCCAGTGTACCTAGATAAATACATTTTCTAATTCTCCAAGTCCCACTGAATAGGAGAATGGCAAGGTGAGAATATTAAAGCTGCAGATTATCGAGTGCTTCCCGTGAATTAGCCTCCAGCAGAGGAATGAGGAGAGAGGTTGGGGGGTAAACTGCAGAGAGGGGGAGAAGATTGAGGAAGTGAAGGAGGGAGGCAGGAGCAGGAGAAAGAGGAGGATGGAGCGGGGAATGCCGGAGGAGAGAGCGCACGGAGAAAACGGAGAGGGGAGACGGCTGATGGAGGGGAGCAGAAGGGGGAGAGCTGGGCTGCGGAGAGGTTTGGCAGCTGCTGAAAATGTTACACATTTCAATTTTTAATGATTCAAAAATACAACCATTAACATGTCAGAGGCAGAGGTAAATGGCAGGGCTTTTTTACAAGCCTTAATGTCTTTGAAGAACAAATGCCATATAAAAGGGAGGCTTTTAAAGCATTTTGGCTGAGCTGTGCTGCCTACCCCCTCCCTTCCAGGGCAGTGCTCCCCCTCCACGATTGCCAATATTTGCATCATTTTGTTTTTGTTGGTTTTTCTCCTTTTTATCTTTCCTCCAATCTCTCTCTCCATCTGGGATCTTCCAGTTCGCGACACAAACCTGTGAAATCAGGGGCATTCTGCTCTTTGCTCTCAACATCCCCTGGCAAACGGATTTGCATCAGGTGCAGACAGTGACAAACTTTGAGCCATTGTTCCCAATTTCAGCTGAGAACTTTCCCTCCCGCCTCAGTGATTTAGCTTGCTGCTCTCTCTGCCTGCTTCTCTCCAGGTCCTCCTCATTCTCTGCCTTGTCATCCTATTGCTCTGGCTGTGGAGACACTTGGAAGACTGAAAAGGAAGAAAAAAAAAAGGCCAAGTTATCTGTGTAGGAAGGAGAGGGGGGAAAGGTTCTCCAGAAGGGTCTCTCACGCAGGACCCTCTCAGCCACAGCTCAGATCCTCCGCTCGGGGTGATGCAGCCGGCTCCGATGCTTGGGATCGCATTACCCAGCGACCGCGGGCACCGGCAGCAGATGCCATCGGCCGGGGCAGGTATACAGGTATTGCTGGTGCGGAAGCTGCCTGGACATGGGACTGCAGCCGGGGTGACAGGTGACAGGTATTTACCTACCGCGTGGCGTGGCGTTCCTGCCCGACCTGAATGACCAGGGGTGCCGATCCGAGCCACAACACTCTGGAGGGAGGAGGAAGAGGGGGAGCTGTGGAGCTCCCTTCTAATCTGTCCCTTAGGAGGTGGAAGCAGGAGGGGGTGCTGGTCAAAGCAAGTCACTTTGATTGCCCTTGCCACCATCGGTTCTGGCACAGCAGGGCAGGCAAAGTACAGTGAGCCCTTCTGCCAGCTCCAGGGCACGTCTTTCCATACCAAATAAATGAGCTAATGCAAAAATAAATGAGAACCCGAGACATTTAAAATAAGGAAGGGGGTGGCGCATGCCAATCGTGTATACAAGGTTCAAGTCTCTTGCATTTATCCCGTGAAGGAAGCATCAGACTTTTTGAAGCTGTGTTATGACCATGGGAATAAAATAGCACCGTTTTGGATGGGGAATTTATTAGATCCCACAAACATTCTCCAGGAAACACTGAGATCGAGGAGTGATGGGCATCAGAAAAGAGCCCCTGTGCCCGTGCACAGCATCAGACCTCCTGTGTCCTACAGGTGCTGCTGCTGATCTGGAGACGTACAGGTTCCCGACGTGCTGGGAGCGGAGTCACCCTGCCCCTGCGGGCTGCCGGCACCAGCACGGGTGTAGACGACCCAGGCGTCCCGCTCTCTGAGCATGCTGCAGGTCACCAGAACTCTTGGGTCAGCGTCCCCCAGGCAGGCCCCAGACAAGGACTCAGCCAGGAAAACGTAGAAGTGGGGTAGCCCATGGAGTGACCTGTGGCCGGGGGGGCACACGGGGGAGCGGGGCCCCTCGCAGAGGGCAGAGAGGAGCACTCTCTTCCTTCCTTCTCCCCAGCAACAGCTCCCCCCACACACACACTTCTGCGGATCTTACATTTTCTCTTCCAGCTGGAAGTCTCAAAACAACATCTCAGGGGTTGTTCTCACAGTGTTCCTGCCCTGCTCGGACACGGGAAGCAAAAGGAGCCTCCGGAGAGAAAAATTCCTGGCCAGAGAGCCCTGCGCAGCCTTACCGACCCCAAGGCTTTCAAAGCGCTGAGGAGTCTGCGAGGGAACCCACCACCGGTCCCTCGCAGGGCTAGCAGACAGACAGATAGCTGGATCTTTGCACCTTTGAGAGAATTTCATCACTCAGTCTTAGACTGAATACATATTCATCATTTATAGATTTCTTTTTAATGGATAAAATATCTTCTTTTTAGAGAGAAACCCTACTGCTGATGGCACAAACAGCTGTGCAGGGAAATATCGTCAGAGCAAACCCAGTCAATATCCCTCCCTGGGCGTCCCGGGGAATCTAACAGCTTTTGACTTTTAAAATTGCTCTGAATGCAAAGGAATTTCAAAGAGAAGACAGAAAGCCCTCTCCGTCTGCTCAACCACATCAGCCGGGCAGTCTTCCCATGTCTCTTCCCGTCCGCCCGGCGTTCCTGCCCCTCTTTGGTGGGCTCTGGGTCAGGGTGAGGTACTTTTGCCCCAGCCTCTCCCGGAGAAGGTGCGGTGGATGCTCCCGTGTGCCGGGGCAGGGAGAGCTCTCTCATTTTCATGAGCAGTTGACTCAAAGTCAGTCTTCCCAACTGCACCCCAGGGAAGGAGCTTCTCAAGCCTCCCGCCACCGCCCCTCGCGGACCCTTATTGAGTTTGACATCTGTTGTTCTGTTCCTGATGGATCCCGGGCCACTGGAATATCCATCTGATAATCAAATAAAATAGCCAAGCCCCCTGCGTGCTGCATATTTTATATGCTGCTCCCTGACTTCCATTGTTCCACATTGTTTAGACTATTAGTCAGAACAATTTGTCATCCTACCCCTGCTGCCTAGTGGGATTGGGCTTGTTGTGGGAGAAGGCGAGCCCGTTCACCACTGCGTGCGCTGCCAGCGGAGCAGCCGGCAGAGACGCAATGCTCAGGGGCGGCCGAGCCCAGCCAGGCTCACGCTGTGATTCATTACCGCTCAAACCCCCTTGCACCACGGGGCTGGTTCATGAAACCTGGAGAGAGGCTCATTCCCTGCCCCAAAGATCTTGCAGGCTGAGAAAAACAAACCGCGTGAGCTTCGGGGTAGGAGATGAGGGAAGGAAGAGGCTGAGGACTACGGGCAGGAGCAGATGGGGAGAAAAGTTGGAGCCGGCTTCAGAGAGGCAAGGCATTGACTGACAAGGGGAGAGAGGGGTTTTCTGGCATGGCACTGCAATCTGCGGGGGGCTGCCGAGCTCCCAGTGCTGCAGGAGCTCCTGTCAGCTCCACTTCTCACTCCTCCTGCGTAAGAGCCTGGAGACCGGCTTTGCAGGCAGAGCAAGCAGGCAGCTCCGCTGGCTGGGCTCCACGCGCCGGCTCACAGGCAGGAGTTCAAGTCCAAGCAAAGGAGCTTCTGTTCCCATTCCTGCTCAGATCCCTTCAGGGGTTCCTCGCATTATAAACACCTCCTCAGGAGACAGTGATTGCTCTGGCTGCTCTTATTTTGTCTGTCGAGTTGCCCTGTCAGCTCCGCTTTGCTGTCGGGAGTGGTACGGTTCAGGCTTGGAGGGAGTCTGTGGGCGAAGCAGCAGCAGGGAGCAGGAGGCCCGCAGTCAAGGAGGGACCCAGCCTGAGGAGTTGTCCCATCGCGCTCTGGTCCCCTCCCGAGGAGCCAAGGGGATGATTCCCATGCTTTCACCAGTCCCAGCGGGTCAGCCAGCTGGGCAAGCTGGAGGCAGTGGGAACCACCGCTGATGAAACCTGTTGACCAGGGGAGCAAGTCCAACTGCCAAAGCCCAGCTCTACGCTGCCGAGACGTCCCGGGGCCGTCTCCAGCCTCACCCCGGGCCCGCGCAGCTCCCGGAGCCCCTGCTTCTCCCATCCCTCCTCCCTTCTCCCAGCACAGGCTGAGCAGCCGCCCTCGTGCCTGTGTCAGCCCAGGAGCAAAACTCACAGCTGGTTTTCATCCAGGCACTAAAACCTCCTCCAAAATCTTTCCTGGCCTTTACGACACTTTTTGCTGCCTCGGCTCTGCCCATCACCGTGGTCTCTGGCAGCCGGCGCGCAGGCGGGAGGCTGGGCTGTGTTTGACAAAACCTGTCACCTGCCTGCTCGTGACCTTTGCCTGCCGACTTCTCGCCGCGTGTCGAGCTGCCAGCGCCAAGCGAGCACGCCGATGCCTGCCTCCATCGACTGCTAAACTCACTTAAATCTCCTGTCCTGGGAAATCACCTCTGGCTGCCAGTCAAGCGCCGGGAGCAGAGGCTTGGCTGCCAGAGGAGGCTGCGCAGGGAAGAGGAGAGCATGGCACAGGCTGAGAGCTGGGTGGGCTCCAGAACCCTGCAGACAAGGGGCAGCCCGGCTGCCTGTTGGGCATCCCATTGGGGAGCACTCACTGCCTGCCTGGTCATTGTGTTTTCTCCCCCAAAAACCCCTACGGCCCCCGCACGTGTGTCCTGTGGGAGCAGGGGGTGCTTCCCCGGGCTGGACCCTGCTCGGGCGCATAGAATCACGGGTTCATAGAAGGGCTTGGGCTGGAAGGGACCATCAAAGGCCATCCAGTCCAACCCCCCTGCGGTGAGCAGGGACATCTGCAACTAGATCAGGTTGCTCAGCAGCTAACACGCTGCTTCCCCTGTCTCCCATCAGTCTGGTAATGGAGCCCTGGCATCGCTGCCATTGTCGGTGATTTATTTCAAGTCCTTGATGCTAATCTGGGGGGGATGACTGTAAATTGCTCAAAAGCACCCAGTGTTACACATGGCTGCTACGTGTTCCCCAGCTTACCTAAGCCTGTGTTGATGTGTGTGGCCGTGGGACACGCTCCCGCCGTGGCTTTCCTCGGGGAGGGCAGCCTGTGGCTCCAAAGGGAGCTGCTTCGTCACCCCCACCAGCTGTGGGGTGTCTCGCAGTCGTGATTTGCGAGGCCACCTTCCCGTCCCTGCCTGGCAGCTATTGCCACCTGACAGCCACCCCTCTGCTTTGCCTTGACTCTGGACGCCTGCCTTGGGGTCATGTGCTACAGAAATTTGGAAATTCCTCGGGGTGCAGCGAGCTGCCCTGCACTGGAGACGTGGTGTCTCCATCTCTGTTGGCACTGGCTTCCTAGTAGACTCCAAGGTCGAATTTCAGGAGCTGGTGGTGACCTGCGGAGCCCTCGCAGGGCTGGCAGAGAGGAGCCATTCCCTGCCCGGGCACTGGAAAGGCTGGAGCTGGAGTCTCCTGGGAACACAGGGAAAGGGGTCACCACTGAGTCACCCCCTGGAAGATTTCCATCACCTGGACGTAGGTGCGGCCGTGAGCAGCGGCAGACCTGAGCGCCGGCCGGACCCTCGCTGTGCGGGCACTGGGATGGGGCTGGCGGTCACGGGAGAGGGCTTCCCAGCCAAGCCGAGGAGGGAGAGGCTTCTCCTGGTCACGCGCTACCCGAGCATCCATCACCTGCTGTGGGGCCACAAGGCTCCTGGCCCTGGGAAGAGCTGAGTGAGGCAGGGGGCTTTGGGTGGCAGAAAAGTTGATCTCTGGACCAACCCCTAAAGCCTTGCAAAGATGCCATAAGGGCCGGCGGGAGAGGAGGAAGTTGCGAGGAGCTGCCTTCTTTCCCAGACGTCCATCTCACAGCAAAAACGTGCTGTCCAGATCAATCGCTCGCAGTCGAGCCCTTCCTTTTGAGCAGGTGGCTGGCCTCCCGCTCTCACCCTTTATCTCCAGGCTGCTCATCAGAAGCCAAGCACAGCATCCCTTGGAGCTGCATCCCAAAGCAAACTGGAAATTCAGGCCTTGCCTCGGAGGCAGAGCAAATCCCCATAAAACCTCTGAATGGAAACAGAAGTGTGTGTTATTTTAAAAAAAGAGGCGGGAGGGGAGAAAGAGAGGGAGGAACCTTCCTCTCCATCCATGCACACAGACATGTCCCTACACAGCAAAAGCCCTTTGCACCTGCCAGATGGCCCCCTTGCAGCACAAGGAGGGGTGTCCCAGCCGTGTCCCCACGCCCAGGTCCTCCCCGAGCATGGCCACGCTCCGGCCAGGCTCAGCTAGCCCACGGCGGGCGAAGGGGTTAACTCCCAGCAGCTGCTCCCCAGATGCCGGTTCTGGAATTCACATTTGTGTAATAATAAACCTTGGGGTAAGCGGTGGTGATGGGGGGGGGGTGGTTTGCTTTGTCCCCCCCCCTTGCTCCCCCCTTCAAGCAAGTGGGCGGCTGCCAAGCGGGGCGGCTGGGAGGGGGAGAGGGGTAGCAGCCCAGGTGCTGCGGGATCCCTTCCGACGGACTCACAGGGAGATGAATTAGGGGGCCGCCAGGAAAGCCTGGCTATTTTTCATATTGCTTGCCCCCGCCGCGCTCGCGAAGGGCCGGGATGTCCCAGGGGCCGGTCGACCCCGGGGGGGCCAAACCCGAGTGGGTCTGCCTGAATGGGGCAGGACTGTAGTGTAATTTGTTTCAGGAGAGAGGGGTGAGGAGAGACAGACATAAATTTTATTTAGAGGCTTTCTCTTTAATGGCTCCCGTCGCCTGGCAGGGCAGCACACCTGCTTCCAATAGCAGCCCCGAACTTCTGCTGCCCGCGGGGGCGAGAGGAGAAGGGCTGTTCTGCCGTCACCTCTGCCCGGCCACGGGCGTCCTGCCCGAGGTGGGAGAGGAGTTTGCCCGTGCTTCAAAAGGGATGGCGATGCAGGCCGTCAAACCCCGCGCCTTCCGCTTCCCTGGCGTGTACGGGTTTCCCCGCCGTCGCAGCTCAGCAGCCCCCCTCCCGAGCACCTCAGGGTGCCAGCCGCCCGCGCAGTGGCTGCTCGTCCCCGCAGGCGCGGCTCCTCCGGCTACGGAGGATGCTATGGAGCCGCGCAGCCTGACCCGAATAGGTCACAGACCTTGGCGAGCCTCGAGCAGAGGTGGGCAGAAGGCTCCAAAGCCCTGCCGCCCCCGTAGACGTCTCCGGCTTCACGGTCCCGGCTCAGACCCGCAAAACCCCAAGAGCTATGCAGAGAGTTGGAGAGAGATCAGAGGTTTCGCTGCGAGCGGGGGCCGCGGCAGGAAGAGGGTTCGGGGGGTCCGAATTGAGCCGATCTGTCACTCCATTTGGTCTGAAACCCTAAACCGGGTCATCTTTCAAGGGAGGATTTCTGCTGCCAGCCACAATGCCTTTCTTCTTATCCCGGTGCCGTATTTCACACAGAAGGGAAGATGGGAGGTGGCACCGAGTCAGAAAAGCCTTCTGCTGACCGGGACTTGCTCCCTGCTAAGAGAAGCCCACGCAAGTCCCCGGGTGACGGAGGGGTCCCAGCTCAGCGCCTGCCTGCAGACCCTCCCGCAAGCCCCCCGGGAACCGCCTCTTCTCGCGAGAAGGCGAGGACGCAGCCTCAGCAGCTGCTGGTGGAGGAGAGGGAAAGGCGGGAGGATTTCACACCTCTCCCCAAGCGCTTTATTCGCCAGCGCGGGGAAGCGGGGGGGGGGTCCGCTCCCCACCCGGGCTCACCCGGAGGATGGGCGTCAGCTGCGGCGGCCCCGGCGACGTGGGTGGGTTCGCAGCCCTCCCGTGGCCCCTCTGATCTCCGGCGCTCTGGAGCATCTCTGCTTCCCCCCGCACGGCCGGGGGGGGTGGTGTGAGGGGTTGAGGGGGGGCTCATCCCGCTTCTTCTGAGCCACTCTCTGGGGCGGCCTCATCTGTTCCTGCTGTTTGGCAGCTTCGCAGGCAGTGCTATCCCAGCCCACCCCAAAGGAGCGGGGTGTTCGGGATGCAGCTGGGGAGAGCGGTGGGAGCGGGAGAGCCTTTGAAATGTGAAGAGCCGGTGGCGGGGGGTACGGCGGGGGCAGTTGCTCTTTCAGTGCAGGAACCCTGGCTCTCCGGGAGGGTGGATGTGGAAAATATCCTGCTTTCCTTCCCAAAGAGCCGAGGGGGACAAGAGATCCCTGTCTGTCGCCAGCTGGCACCTGCTTCCCTCTCGAAAAGCATCTTCCTGACAACATCTATAGATGGTCCCAGGTCACCGAGGATGGAAAAGTGCTCGCTCTCCTCGTGGGCAGCTTGTACAGCTCTGCGATCCTCACTCGTACAACAAGGCTCTGCGATCCTCACAGCCTCCGAGAGGGGACTATTTCCACAACCACCACCACCACCTCTGAGGGATTTCTGTGCATCCCTGGGGAAGCCCCTGGGAATTTCCCCCAGCCTGGCTGCGGCCAGCCGGGGAGCTGGAGGGCTCCCAGATTGCTCTGGGAAAACAGCTGGAGCCAGGGAAGGGGCAGGAGGTAACCCACGCCTGAACCCACACCCAAACCCACACCCAAACCCACGCCTGAACCTGTGCCTGAACCGAGGACTGCAGAGTTCAAACAGCATCCACGCTCCTCCTCGCCCCACGGTCCCGGCGCGCCGCGAGCACATCCAAACCCGGCTTTGTTGTGCCGAGCAGGGCTAGAGGCTCGTGCTTCTGCCGGGATGGAGCCCACCACAGGTGTAAGGAAGGGGGGAGCATTTAGAGGGAAAACTAAAAATTGCAGAGCTTCATGCCAGTGCACTAAACTCCCAGCCCCGACCCAGCCCACAATGGGCAACCTCCTCGTTTTCCTTGGCTCACATCCCTCCTGTTATCAGCCAGCAGCACCAGCCCACAGCAACGCAGGCACCCTGATGCAAGGGCTTCAGCCTTGCTCTCCGCTCCCGGGAATGGCTTTGCCGTGCCACGCCGGTGGCACTTGGCCACGGCCCCCGGTGCAAAGAGCGGCGCAGGAGGCTGCCGGCAGGGCTGGGAGACAGCAACCACGTTGGCTGCCTCTCGCTGCTCTTCCCAGCCTCCTCCACCCGCGTGTCTCCCCCTCGTCATCCACGGAAGGAGCGCGGATCCTCCCTGTCACCCCAGCCTTGCTGGGACCCAGCACCGGCTCGGAGTGGCGTCTGGGCGAGGTGCTGGCACACCAGCCTGGCACGCACCTCGCCAGGAGAGCGGGCAGCTCCAGGGGAGAAAATGCGCTTTGTGGTGAGCCCCGCGGTGATGCTGCTGTTGAATCTGCTGCTCCTTCCCCTGGGCAAAGTGGTTTCTCTAACAGAAAAAAATAAAATATGAAAAAAAGCGACCCAAGCCTCCAAACTTATCTCAACAGGCCTCGTTATGACTATTTTATTTGCTGGCTTCAGCCCAGCAGCTCGCTGGCCAAAGAGCCTTGATTTCTCCCTCCAACTCCAGCTCTTTGGGGGGAGCAGCCTGGCTGGGATCCCGTGCTCTGGATTCAGAGGAGCCTGGGTTTCCTTTGGAAAGCACCGTTAATTGACATGAGAAAATAATCCAAGCCTCTTTCTCTCTCAAGCAGCAATGGTTCTCCTCACAGGGCGTCTTGAAAAGCAGCGCTGCTTTTTGGGGACTGTGCAAATGCATCAGTCAAAATAATGCTCCCCAGGCCAAAACTCTTCCCTGGGGCAAGGCCATCAGCTTCAAAAGACTTGCTCCGGAGATGCCTGCAGCCACTTGCTTTTCAGATGTGCTGTGGACCGGCTCCAGCCCGTCAGCCTTGTGTCCCTTTCTGCTCCCCTTCCTGCTCCCGCTGGCACCCGCATCCCCTCCGGCCACTCACCCGTCCCCCCCCCGGGCGGGTGCAGGATCCCGCTGCCCTTCCGCCCTGCCTCCAACACGGCTCCCCGGCGAGCAGCCCCGGCGAGCATCCCCCACGAGCATCCCCCACGAGCATCCCCGGCATGTGCACGCTGCCAGCAGCTCTCTGCCCACCACCTGCCCGCCGTGTGGCACCCGTGGAGGTGCCCAGGCATCGGCCCTGGGGACAGCGAGTGGCCCAGGTCATCCTACCCTGGAAGCCACCGGGAAAGGCCCAAGGAAGAGGGAAAGGGGAAAAAAAAGCCATCTGGGAGGGTAAAACCGGCTGGCAGAGGGAGGGAGGGACTGGGGGAGCCCGGGGACTCCGGGGGGACGGCACAGGGGGGGGATCTGCCTGCGGGAGGTTTCACACGGCGCTTGCTTGTCTGTTGGCTGCCCAGAGTTTGTTAGTCTTAGAAACAGCTTTATCTTACTGGTGCAAAAGCAACAGAGGCATTTTACAGGAAAAATAAATCCTCCCCCCTTTCTCCCCACCGACACATCATTAGACCCCCAAAACTGTATGAAAAAAAGCATTGGGACCCCAAGACGAACACGTGTGGTTGGGAGTACCTGATGTGGGTTTGTCTGCAAGCCCATCACCCTGCCGCTGCGGTGGGGTCCGCGGGGGGCTAGGCTCGCTCCTCCCAGGAGGAAGAAGACAGGCGAGGAAGCTGATGGCTGCCCAGCAGCGTGGATGCCTGCCCCCGGGGCGTTCGCAGGAACCAAGGGCTGGAAGCGCCCCGTGTGCATCCATAGCCAAGAGCAGGAGCCAGAGCCATCGGGACAGCCGCCTCCGCACGGATCTGCTGCAGTGTGGCCCCTGGCCCATTCCCCTTCCACCCCTCCTGGCCCATCACCCCGTTCTCCCTGTTTCCAACCTCAATGTGTTTCTCGTTAGGCTTCACTTGTAATTAAGTTGGTAGCACTTCGAGCGAAGCAGGAGCTGCCGGCCGCGGGGGGCTACGAAGGTTCTGCAGAGACTTTTTTGCCCAAAGGCTGCTGCTTTAGTGCTGGCCTGGGCGGGTTGTGCTGACGGCTGCTGCTATCAGATGGGTGCTCTGAAGTCAGTGCTGCCGAGCTCCGGCTTTCCTCAAAAAGTGTCCCCGGACCAGGAGCAGCCCCCGGTTCAGCGGGGACTCGGGATGTGCCGAAAGCTTGCAGCTCAGGGTAACTTCTACGGGTCCTTTGCCGAGGCAGAACTTGCATCAGCGAGCCCCTCCGGCGCTGGAGGTAAGCAGAGGGCTCTGCCATTAGCGCTGTGAGCTGGTAATTTCCACCAGCGGTAAAATTTGCTTTTACATTTGTATGAAATACTCTTAAGTGCATGCTAAATGCAGAGCGAATGAGACAAGAATTGCAAATGGAGTGGATGCCATATTGATTATTGAGGATTTATTCCCTGAGGTTTAGGAGGTTTGCCATAGACACAGATCTCTTTGCACATGGCTGTCGTTAACACTCATGAAATCAGCTATTAATAGTTAATGGATAATTTAATAATTAATTAGTATTTAACAAACGGAGAGCAGAGGAGCAGCCTGTCTGCCACCAAAATGGAATAATAAAGAGAAAAAGTTTACAATGATGCCGTCCAAGTGATTTTTTGGTTTTGTTTTGTTGGCTTCTGAGGCTGTGAGACAAACCCCTACAAAAAGGGCTGTGGGAGCCTGTTGCCCCCCGGCTCACCCCCACCACCCGCCAGGCTGCTTTGGGACCCCTCACCACCTGGTCAGGCTTGCAGTGACCGAGGGCACCGAAAGTGAGACGCCGCGAGTTACCCGGGGCAAGAGCCTCCCCCACGCAAGCGGCTGATCCAGGACACGCTGCCAGCCCCTCTCCCCGGCCACCCTGCCGCCGAGCCCCCATGAATACTTTATGATTACAAATGGATACAGCCTTTGCTGCCGCATGCTTGCTAATTGCTTCAATTGTGTATTAAACAGGCACTAATCATTTCATAAATATTGATATTTGCAGGGTGGCATTGGCGGGGGGGGGGGGCCACCAAGGGCCACCACCCGCCGGGGACCCTCCATCCCTCCCCGCAGCCGGCAGGGCAGAGCAAGGCAGCGAGCTCCCGGGGCCACATTGGGAGCACCGGGAAGTGATGGAAGACTGCCTGTCCCGCATCCCAGCCGCCGCTCGTCCACCTCCCCGGGACGGGGGAGCGATGGGGGGGGGGGGGAGGGGGGCGGTGGGGAGGGTGTCCCCGGCAGGTCCAGGCACGGGCGTAGCACCAGCCCCTCTGCCACAGGACGTGGCTGCTTTGAGCCAGCCTTGGGCATTTGTAAATTAAAGGCTTATTATTAGCAGTACTTGAGTTGTACATGTTCCGTCTCCCTCGGGATGTTCATTTCGTGCTGATTATCATATTTTTTAAAATGTAATGAATTTATGGAGATAATTCAATCCCACTGACTAGGAATGTGTCTTACTTTGCCACAAGTAAAGATGCTGTGTGTGTGAAAATGGAAATTGCTGCGGCACTTTCCACGTCTTTTGCCTGTCTTCCCCTACCAAAGGATCCCAAAATGCTTTGCAGACCCTATCTGCTGGTTAGATCGACCAGAATCACATCACTTCGCAGAAACGTAGTCACCTCTAGGCTGGCACACAGAAACTCTTTAACTAGAAGCAAAAATATAATCAGATTAATTAAGTAAGTACAATTCCAAGGCGAGAAAGTCAATTAAATGAATCCTACGTCAATATGTAAATAAAAGGAGCCGGCTTTGAAGCAGGATTAGAGATAGTGAGAATCAAGAGTGACGCTTCTTGCAGAGCTTGTTCAAACGTCCTCCAAGAGCGGCTCCCCCGCGTCTCTCCCGGCAGGAGACAGCAGCCAGCAGCAGCAGCGCCGGGCTGCCTGCGGCCACGGATGGGCTCCAAGCGTGCACCAAGCGTGTACCGGGCGTGCACCAAGTGCGCACCAAGGGCACCCCAAGCACACCCTAGCACCTCTCTGGGACGTGTCCTCCGGGCCACTGGTGTTTGAGGGCACCCAGGGGTGCCTGTGCTCCCTCCATGTGCATGCGTTTGCTCCCGCACGCTGCTGAGAGTGAAAGCTTTCCACGCCCACGCGCGCGTCCGTACCCACGTGAGTGCGTGTGTTACCGCGCAGAGGAGCAAGGTTGTTTCCCAGCCAAACCCAGACCTTGGCCGTTCGCCTCTGTGCTGCCTCGCTGCTCTCCATTCACGGCTCTGGCTATCCTTTGCTTTTCCAGCACGTTTCCTTTCCTTTCCCTCCTTCCTTTCTTTCTGCCAGCGAAGACTCCCTGCCACGGATGTCTTCCTGCACCCATAAATCTTTTCCATGGGCTGAAATAGTGTCATTGAAGAAAGATCTTTTTTTGTGCAAATTTCAATAAATGCCACTGGAACAAGGCGGTAAATGATCCTGAAAATACAAGAGCAAAAAGGAGAGAAAGAAATGGCAGCCGAGGGGGAAAGAGAGTGAAACGCTTGGATTTAAGGCTGCCAAACAATGCATTTAAATAATTCAATTTGCAAAAGCAGAGAAGAAAGGGAAGAGGAAAGAAAAGGGGAGGAAAAAACCCAGCTTGTGTAGCAACCCAATAAATAACCTCGGAGAGCATGAGGCTGGGAATGCAGGACCGAGATAGGCCTTCTCCTGTTTATAAGAGTTTTCATTAAAATGCCAGCAAAAAAAAATATTTTGATAGATTAAGGCTGTAATTTCACTTTTAGTTCCTGAAATCCCCACAGAGACATGGTCATGTCACCTTCCCAGCCTGCGCCTCGGCTCTCAGATCTCTCCCCCTCGCTCTCCCCTCGGATGCTCCCAGCAAGGCTCCCGGGATAACTGGAGGGCTGAGGGCATCCGGAGAGCTCCCGCTCCAGCCGGGCAGGTACCTCTGCAATGACACGGGTTGGAGCCTCGTTAGCCAGCGGTTAGAAACCCTCCCGTAACAAGCAGCATTTTGTAGAGGTAGGGACACACTTAAAGCACTGCAGCTCCAGCGGGTTTGAAACAAGGCACCCGAGGTGCGCGGGAATCTCATCGCCCCTCCGACAGCACCGGAGCAAACGCTTCCCCCCGTGTGACTGACGGTCTTTTTGCGTGGCTCCCTGTTATTGCCCCTTAATTACCGTGGCTGGCAGCCAGCGTCATCACCGGGACTAACTAGCTAGCTTGGGTTTGCAAACGTCTCTGGGAGAGAGCCTTTCCCTCCTGCCAATACCTGGCTATAAATCCCTATTTATGTCAATGGTGTTGGGAAAATGAATCAAACTGTTGATCACTCATTGCCTTTTACCGGTGAGCGCAGTCCTGGGGCAGCACCAGCCAGGTCCTCTGCAAAGATGTCAAAGACTCAAGTGGAAAAATAAGCAGGAACATCCCAAAACAGGCTGAGGGAGAGGAGAGATCCACGTCAGGTCTGCTCTGTGCTAGATCAGCATTGCCAGGGAAACCACTGCTCCATCTTAAAACCAGTGTGCCACCCGGGCCCCGTTTTGGCATTTGCTGCTGGACTCTTCCCGCTTTGCTCCCTGCACCCCCGTGTCATGCTCAGGGCCCACCCGTGCCCTCCTCGGAGCAGCATCTCTCACCCTCCAGCCCTGCAAAAGCCCTGCAGCACCCGCCGGGGCGTCCTGGGCACCCAGGGCCGGGCAGGGAAGGAGGGGGAGCCCCCCAGGGGCAGTTTGGACTTGGCCTCTCGGGCTCCTGGGTGGGACAGGCAGCAACCGGCAGCTCCAGGTGGGCGCATCTCTCTGCCTGCTGCTGCCTGCGAGGAGGGAGGCTGGGGGGGGGGCAAGCCAGCCCAAGCCGTGCCCAGCCTCCTGCAGAGCGTTCCCTGAAGAGACCAAAAGGCTTTTAAACTTAGAAAAGCCACATTTTATGTGAATACAGACGAGAGGCCTCCCTTTTCAAAGGGAGAAAACTCAAAGCAACCAGGGAACAGAAGAGAAATAAAACGCTCTCCCCCTGCCCGCTGCATCGGCGAGGGCAGAGCCTTGCTTCCACACTTGGATTCAATTAGCTTCATGACTTGCAGAGCTGCGGCAAACTCTGCCGAAGCCCCTCCGGCTGCTGGGACGTCCCCTCTGCCCGTGGAGGCTCCCGGTCCCCGCACCCTCAGCCCCGCTGTGCACCCTGAGCCCCCGCCGCAGCATCAGCCCTGGCAGTGCCTTGCACCTCACCTGGGCTCCCTAAAAGCACATAGAAATGAACAGCTCGGTGTGCATTGGAGCGGGGGGCTTCGGCGTGCCAGGGCAGCCATCCCAGGGCTCGGCCGAGAGGATGTTTGCAGAAATCGGGCAGCATCGGCCCCACGGTGCAGGGTGGGCTGGGGAGCACTGCGGGGGCTGCAGCTGCGTGTCGAATCCTTCCCAAGGCCCCTGCAGAGCCTCGGGACTGGGGAGCCATCTCAGCCGGGGGAGCGACGCTAGTAAGAGGAGCAGTTGGCAGCAGATCAGCCCAACAAACCCGCTCAGACATGAGGTGAGGAGGAGCACGAAGGTGCGAGGTGGTGCCCGGCCTGAGGCAGCCACAGCCACAGCCACCGCCTGCCCCCGAGAGTCCTGACACGCTGAGCCTCACCCCCCGGCACCCCTGTGCTCCCTCGTCGTACACAAAACACCGGTGCCCCTTAAATAGGTAACGTTGGTCATATATTTGGGAAATATTAAACTGCGAGGAAGTGTTTAATTATCTGTTTACTGATGCTTAGAACATGCTATAAATATTGTTCCGCAGAGGAGAGCAGCGCATGTTATCTCCTCCCAGCAGCAGCTCCTTACGCCGGACGGTTTTGTGTTAGTCACAGAATTTAGGTTCTCGTTTTGTTCCCATTCACATCCCGCTGAGGTCCCTGAGCTGGGAGAAGAGGCTCATAATCAGGAGCAGAAAAAATACCAGCAGCAAATGGGTGCCGGCACCAAAGATTCAGAGACGGGCTGCAGCCTGGGGAGTGCAGCGGCATCTCTTGTTCTGGGTCCCAGCTTTACGGGTCCCACATTTCACCGGCTTTAAAGTGCTGACGCTTGCACCCTCACTCATTTCTGCGAGGGCAGCCCATTTCAGGGCTATGAGCCTTCGAGAGAGCTGCCTCTGACTCACTCGGGGAGGAGATGTATATCCTCCGCCGCACAGCGGTCCAGCCCCTCGCCTCGGCGGGCAGGTCCCCCGTTCCTCCTCTGCTGCTGCTCCCCAGCCCCGCTGCCAGCTCTGCACCCCGATTTCGGAGAAAAGACCCCTCTCGCAGCAGGGAGGCGATGCTCCAGCCTGCTGGAGCTCCGCTCTGAGCCCAGTAAGCCAAGCGGAGCTGTTGCGGATGGGGTTAGCATGGCGAGGACCTGCACGTGTCCCACGGGTCCCTGAGAGCCAAACCCAGTCTGAGTGCAGCGGGGTCTTTCCCTGAGCAGATGCTGGGCGCGGATGCCGGTTTCAAAGGGTTGAGGAAAGCCTATTTCTGGAGAGGACAAAGTGCCATTTCCTGATTTATTTGCGGTTGAAGTGGGTCTGCAAAGTCCCTTTTGGGGGTTGCTGGGGAGGGTAGAGGGATTAGCCCACAAACAGCTGTGATGCCTTCAGTCCGAAAATACTCTCTGAAAGGGGAGCCTAGCCTTATGGCTGAGCTCAGCGAAGAGCTTCCAATTTATTGTTCTTTTTTAAAGCACCTGTGCTGTAAAATGTCATTTGTCTCTGTCGAGGGGACGGAGCAATATGATTTAGGTCCCCACTGCCGGGCAGAGAAGGGGCCCTGCACATCCCTTGATCCCTGCCGGCCACAGGTGCAGCTCAGCCGGGTTTCCCGGTGTCGATCCCAAGCGGAGCCGGGCTGGCCGGGTGGTGGGAGGCAGCAGCCCTGACGCAGAGAGGAAAAGGGCCAAGGCAGAGGGTGGGACCCACCTATTACCTATTGGTGCTCAGAGGGGCCGTGAGCAGGGCAGAGCCGTGCTCCTGCCGCAGGGGAGCTGGCTCGGGGGGAGCAGGGGCGGCATCCCCTCCAGCCCGTGCATCCCCAGCAAATCCCAAGGGTCACCTTTCTAAAGCCCTTCCGCACCACTGGTGCTGTGCCCCCGGCAAGCACCCCTAGTGCCCCTGGTTTTGCTGTGGGCAACGGGGCGGAGTCAGAGCACTGAATGGTTCCCATTCAGGGCAGCCCAGTCATCCAGCAGTCAGGCTTTGGTGAGTTCCAAGCACCTTCCCCCCAAAGAGGAAACCTCCCTAGCAGCCTGGGCTCAGAGCCCAGCCCCTGGCAGCACACCTCAGGGGACATTTCTAGCTCCAGAGGGTTTCGCAGCAGTGGAAGGGAAGGAGAAGAGACTTCAGATGCAATGGCTGCATCATCCCCATCACACTGTCCTACAAAAACCTGAATCTAGGTGTGCCATCACGTCAGCCTCTACTCAAAGAGTAGTTAGTCTGGAGTTGGCTTTCAGCAAACGTTTACCAGGGCGTTTAGGTCCCAGATGCTAATTCATGTCTTGTCTTCCCTCCGTATTTTCTCATGGGATCCCCAAGCTCTGGAGCAGGTCCCTGTCACTGAAGGGAGAGGTATGAAAAGGGATGTGTGAGCTCTTCAGGTCCTACGGAAAGGTCCTGCCCCTCGTGTGCCTGAGTCCCAGGGTCATTAGTGAGGTGCTCACTCCCACAGGCACCCATGAGGGGTCTTGCAGATCAGCTTTGCACGAAGAAGAAAATGATAACGTCCCCGTGCTTCCCATGCAATTCGCTTTCCTCACCCTCAGGAGAGTGAGCATATACTCGCTTTTCTTCCAAAAACCTCCAAAGCTTGGATTTCAGAATTAATTACTGCTTTTCCTTCAGCAGTAGCATTAATAGGGTTCCTCATGGGGCCAGGGCATGTTACAGCCCAGCTCTCCTGAGAACATGTCCTGAACATCAAAGCCCTGATGGCTGGTCTTGCCATTGCCTGCATCTGCGTGACCACAGCCCTGACTGGTGGGTCGGAGGCAGGGTAGGAGCAGATGGGAACTTCGTGGCGAGGCTGGTCCGGGCCAGGCTGGACAGGACAGGGCAGGACTGCCTGGGTCTGCTGTAGCATCTGGCCTGCAGTTGGCAGACACGACACTCAGCAACTTTCTCTGAGCTGAGGAAAGAATAACGACGGAGTAAAAAATAGTCCTAGTCCCCTGTGAGTCTCGTTTGTTAAAAGACAACATGTTTTATGGCTCACGCGTTCTTCTCTTGGTGGTTTCCCCAGAACGGGACTCAGCCAGATAATAAGCGAGGCTCCACAAGCCCTCCGAAACCATCTCCCGAGCGCCGCGCATGCGGAGCCATAACTCAGCCTCTGTCAGCGGCCCCATCAGTCCCACCCCGGGACCACCCGAACTGCTGATTTCCTCCACCCTCCTCTCCGCTGCTGACCCTCTCCCACTGCGGCCGCGGGGAATATGAGCTCACTGATTAGAAATCAATAGAGCTTCAGCTCACACCTGAGGCACAAGCGCTGCCAGATGAGACGTTGCTTCCTACCCCGCACGGCCTCCCGGCTGTGCCAGCTCAGCAGATTTCAGCAGCTCTGGCATACGGAGCTGCCGAGAAGGTGGCCCTGAGGAAAGGCTCCCGCTTGTGAAAGGAAACCCCGCGCAGCGCCGTAGTGCCGCGCTGCAGCTGGTGTTCAGCCCCCGGGGACGGCATCTCTCCAAGTCTCCGCCGTGGGTCATGGTCTGCTGAGCCCCAGAGCCCCCTGGTCCCAGCAGGGACAGGCTGGCCCATCCTCAGGGTCCTTTCTCCACACCAGCCTTCAGTCAGGCCACAGTGACCAGAGAAAATGGGAAGCAGAGAGCTCTGTCACGTTGCACAAAGGGGCAGGATCCTGTTGGCAGACCAGGAGGTGGGGATGCGAAGTCTGTTGTGGGTCTGCATCATGGGGAGACGACAGCAGCCACCAGGTAGATAGAACTGCTCGCCATACTCGTCCTCCACCGCTCTCTTCAGAAGGGCTCCTCCACCCCTGCAGAGATGCGGTCGGAAGGGCAACTGAGCAGATCTGTCCTCACTGAAGCACTCTTCCTCCTCCTGCCACACGGGTAAGGATGGCCCTTCAAGGATGGCCTTGCTCCGTGTGCCGGTGGAGGTGGCCCTGAGTTCCCAGAGCTGCCCTGCACCAAGAGCTCAGACCCATCTTCTGGTGCCACCCGCCTTCCCCTTCCTACCCCAACAGTTTCGCGCTCCAGCAGAGAAACCAGGGCGTTGGCAGCCGTGCGGGGTGCCTTCCAGGCAGCTGCAGTCCCAGGGTGGCTGGGGACAGCTCTGGGGCCAGGGGAAAGGGAGGCTTTAGGGAGTGAGAGGTTGAGCGGTGCGTGCCCCTCATGGCTGGCGCTGTGCCTCTGCTCTCCTGCCCAGCCAGGTGGATCCATGTTTTGGCTTTATAGCTCAACAGTGGACTCTAGCCACAAAATTTAGGCCTGAATTTCCAAATTCTACCTGTTCAAAGTCCACTGTTAATGCTGAGCTCTGTGAAGACCAAATTACTCCGATTACCTCCATCTTACACCCACTGCCTTCTCCTCCAGCCCTCTCCTTAGCTCTGAAGTAGCATACTGCAGCTTGGAGGCCAAGGCGAGACATCAGGGCTAAGTAACACCCCCAGACCCTCCGAGGGGGTTTTACCTGCCTCTGCACGTACCGAGAAGGCAGCCGACAGCTCGGTCCCGCTTCTCAGCTCTACCTTCTCAGCGTCAGCTTCACGTGTCCTGCTCAGAGATGGTACCTGCCCTTAAGACGCAGCATGGGAAAAGTCTGCCTGGTCATGGACTTCTTCACATCGAACAGAATTTGCATTCTAGGATAATGATGGGCCAATTGCTTTGACAACAAATCCTCCCCGAGGTCTCCCAGACGACTAGTTGATTCTTGTGGCCTGCTCTGTATGCAACATTATGTAGCTGCTGCTAACCCCTCCATAAACATGTTTTTAATGTTTGGTTTGCACCTCACTCACATTCAATAACTGGTCTGGGAAATCTAAAGTGCATCTTAAAAACTGAGCCACAATAATCATTGAATATTAGATGCCATCATTGGAGTATTAAAAACATATTTCTGCATAGAAACAGAGTTTGAACATACAGTATGGGGCTGTACCACGCACACTGCATGCTGATCACCGAGAAAATGCCCAGTCTCCTATCACACTGACAGCAACGGTTCGCATTTCTGCTGCATTTCCCGTCAGGAGGATCCCAAAGCGCTTTTCATACGTTCACAGTGCATGCAGTCTCTGCTTCCCCACAGAAATGCAGCACCTCTTCTCCCAGACTCAGCACCTCCACCAGCAGCTCCGGCAGGAGAGGGATGCAAAGTGGGAGCAGCTTTCTGGAAGCAGGCGGCACCGCTCAGCCGCGTCCATCACCTCGATCCCTGGGCACGGAGTCCGGGACCGCTACGAGATGGTTGAAGGCTCTTCCCTCAGAGACCAAACCATGGGAACACTGACCTTTTAGTCCAAGCTGTGGGTAGCCACAAGGTGAATTTGTAAGCCCAGCGATGGGATTGGGGGGCATAAGTGGAGAAATGTGCACCTGAGGGGCCTCTCGGCTGCGTTCACCCTCTGCTTTACCTGGTTTGCTCACTCCATCCCAGCGAGCACACAAGCAAACGAGACTTGCAGCTGAGCAGAATCTTTTCAAAGCCAGCCCCAGTTAGGCTTACTCACAGGATTAGTGTACATATTTTAACAATGCAGATAATAATAAACATAGGGAGAACATGCATTAGTTCCACCTAGGGCCCTGCAAATACTCAGAATTAGCGAGTTAATATAAGAATAGAGTATGTGACTATTATTTCCCCATTCTCAAAATTTTCATTCTCTGGTGGATGCACTCAAGGGAACCATTTGAGAGTGTCTCTGTAAGACACTTTCTTAGTAATTTGACTGTAAGGTTTTTGCTTCTGTGCTCCCAAGCAATCGGAGGAGAATCAGCACTTCCCTTGATCATGCCAAACTTTGATATCACGAGGCAGAACTGCTGCACACCTCCAAGACCTGCATGTTTTACGGTCACAGAGGTGATCATCGCAGACCCCATCAAAAGAGGAGCATCGCTAAACAGAGAGATGCTGTGATCTGTCACTGGGGTCCCTTCAGACACCGTTGAATCAAATCTCCAAGGTTTTAAAAGCAAGCAGGCACCGAGGCACTGCGCAAGCGTTCAGTCTGAATGGCTCTTCCTAAGGCCAGAGCCAGCTTCAGGGAGCCGATCCTGCCTTAGTCTCTGAGCTGGAATACGAGTTTGGGCAATTTATTTCATTTTACTTCCCCTTCCTTCCACGCGGGTAACCTAACAGGTCTGTTCCCACGTGGGTACTTTTGCAGTTTCCTATAGAGGACTGGTTTGGGGGGTGGGAATTGAAACCCACCCGCCCCATTTCTCTATTTTACCTTTCCTGGGTTAGAAGCAAGCTCGTTTTGCAGAGGAAGAAGCTTTGGTACAAGGACAGCGAGGGAGCTGCACAGCACTCACCTTTTCCCTCTGTCAGGACTGAGCTGAAACCCCCAGGTTTCCCTGCAGTCCATTAAGGTTAATAAATTGGCTTTTCTCACAAAGGCAAGATTATCCTTTGGGATTGATCGCCACAGGGTTTAGCAGCGGCACGGCTACAGACAGGCTCAAATAGGTGCTAGATAAACTGCTGGAAGAGAAGTCCATCCCAGGCTGTTAGGTGTGCCAACCTGGATGCTCTCTCTGCGCAGGGCGTCCCTGAATCAGAAGGTGAAAGAGCGAAGCTCGTCCTATTCTGTCCGATTTCTGCGTTACCTCCGAATCGGCCCTTGGGCTGTGTGGCAGACGGGGGGCGGGCGAAGGGGGCCCATGGACTGACCCAGAAACAGCATTTTCCTGGTCTTGTCATCCTGGACAAAAAAAAAAAAAAAAAAAAAAAAAAAAAAAAAAAAAAAAAAAAAAAAAAGCAAGGCAGGATGTGGGGAGGTGTTCGTGGGGCACATCAGGGCTGGTTCCCAGCCACCCAGCAGGTGACAAAGAGAGACCCACGTTCTACTGTGTGGCAATATCTTTATTCCCCAGCCCTCCCAGCACTGAACACCGGGGTGGGACTGGGACCAGCACAGCACAGAACAACCCGCTCTGGTCCCGAAGCTGAGCGGCAGCCTGCAGAGCCAGGCTGGCAGTCGGAGGGGAAGCAGCAACTTCTGTGCTATTTCAGTCCCAGCAAGAGCTGCAAAATTCATGAAAAACAGAAATACTTGACAGCAAGAAGCAAAACTCACATTTCTGCAAGCTGTTTCAAGCCTGGGTTTGATGCCTGGGGCTGGCTGCGTTGCTCACCCGTTTCCACACCCTGTGGAAAGCCGGAGGCCCGGCTGGAGCGTGCACCGTGCACCGGCTGCGGCCGCAGCCCCGCTGTGAGGGACGTCCCCTGCCCCTCGCCGGCGCTGCACCGGGCGCAGGCAGCAATATAACCAAACAGCATTTAATAGCAGGCTGTCGGAGTCGGTCTGCAAAGCTGTCAGGGAATCTGAGAAATCCAAGTGTAAAATCAGCATGTTTTGTGGGACAGTGGGCACAGACTGCCCATATGTTACCCACACACATCACCAGTCATCTGGGAAATGCACACATGTTAAAGGCTTTCATTTCGCCATTTTTCCCTGTTGGACTTGTCAGAGAAATTTCGCTGCCAGCCCATATACCTTTGCGAAGAACGCATGGCTCAATCTTTCACAGATGGACTTCCCTCACGTCTGGGCTTTGATCAAGGAAAGAAAACAGTGGGGGAAGGGGATGATTACCTAGAAATGTGTCTGTGGAAGCACTTGTGCGTGCAGACACGCAGCCGGTTCATTCCGCCTGTTCGTTTCTCCGTGCGTGTACCTGCGCTGCCGTGGCTGCGAGCGGATGCTCGAGCCTGTCGTGGGGGTACCCACGGGTACCGCTGCGGGGCAGCTGCACCCCGCGGGGCTGCCGCTGGTGGGCACAGCTCGTGCCACAGCATCGCTCCAGGTAGCCCAGTACGGGAGGGTGCTCGCCCAGCGCATGTGATGCAAACCAACCCGAGCCTCTGAAGTGACCTTTTGCCAAGCCGTTCGTTCCCCCTGATCAAATCGCCACCGCCCCAACGCCTGAGCATCACAGCCAGGTCTGGGTTTCCCCCATCGGACGTGAGGTGCAGGCAGCCAGCGAGGTTTGGGGGTGCAGGGAGGAGGAGGAGGAGGAGAAGGACTGGGGGGACCAAGGCTGGGTGGGGAGCAGAAGCTGGGGACAAGCCATGCTGCTGGCATTTCTGGGGAAGCACAGACAGTCGGTAACTGTCTTTTTGCAGGTTTATTCCCCTCTCATCACTGCAAGGGAGGAAAGCACATTGAAAAGACTAGGGCCAGGACTTTGCCAGAAAAAAGACGCTGGAAACACTGGTCTTCTCCGATGGTCTTCTGTTCAGGGGGAGCTGAGACAACCTACCTCCTTTTTACTCCTCTCATCTTTCCGTCAGGAGGTGGAGAGGATGGAAGTTTTCAGCACGGTGTTTTCACCGGGATCCTCGGAGCCCTCCTGAATACCTCATCTGGGCTCATCAGACCGGCTTTGTCTGTGTGCTCTGAATTAAAGGTGTCAAGGAAAACATTTTTAATCCCAACTGCCAGTGCCGGAGGAAAAGCGCCGCCCCTCCAGTCCAGGGCACGTGAACCCGAAAAGGAGGCAGCTCGCTTGGTATCCGGCAGATAGAAAGGGAGAAAAAGCCGAAAGGGATGGAAACATGGGTGGGTCTAAACCATGGCACTTGGATGCAGACCGGTTCTTTAGATTTGGGAGGAGTTCTTGGATGAGCTGCTTTGTTTTGTTGGTTGAAAGAAGGGCATGTCATGAAAAGCAGAAAAGCCGGCGAAGGCAGCAGGGATGGGAGCTCGTGTATGGGAGAGGGGGGGGGGATTAGTTCATCGAGCGCCACAAAGTTTGTTTTAACTTTCCCAGGAGGCTGAGCGGAGGCTGGAGCTGGTTATTCATTAGCAACCCTTTCAAAAGTGAACCCTGCCCGGCTGCTGCCAGTCAAGTCCTGGCAGCGGTGACGCCGGTGTGACACCCCGCGGCACGAGGGGAGCCCCGGGTCGGCACCTCGGCTGCACTGCGCTGGCCGGGAAGCGCCTGCCTGCTGCGGGCGAGAAGGGCTCGCTCACCCCCGGGAGGATGCACATCCCCGGGGGTCCTTCGGGATGCAGGCTCCTGCCAGGGGGGGATGGCCACGCTCCGGGGACACCTCCCGCGGCGGGGACCGTCTCAGCGGAGCGAGGCAGGCTGCTGGCGGGGAGCTCTGCTCGGCCGAGCGATGCTCGCGCTGCCAGCTCAGCAGATCTGGCACCTGCTGAAGGCAAGGGCAGAGCCGGCGCGTTTGAAATTTAATGAACGGAAAACCAGCCGGAAACTGGAGTTTCGAGCGGGGACTATGTCCAGCAAAACAACAACAACAAAAAAGTGGGGGTAGATGAGAATGGAAAAAAAAGTCCCAACAGCTTAATTTGCCCTCTCTGAAAGAGCTCTGCTTTTCACAAAACCTGGAAGCCTTTGCCTCGCATAAGCAGAGCGAAGCCTCTGACTCTCTGCCTTGCAGGTCGCATTTTTCAAGTAAAATTGCAGGGCACATCTCAGAAGGTAGAAAAACAGTTTAAGAGGATGAAATAACTGGAAAACACCAAGCACGAAGAAAACAAAAATTTGATAGTGACCCAGACTGGTTTATTTTTTATTTGGCCGATAACCCCCCGCCCCGAACTCCTCCGACCTTTTGTGAGGACGTGGCAGCCCCGCCGAGATGCCCTGCGCAGACCGGCCGGTGGCTGCGCCCCGCGCCGTGCCACGCTGTGCCGCTGCCTCCGCGCACCCTTTCTGCTGCCACGGCCGCTCCCGTGGGTGCAGCAGGACCGGGGACGATGGGTCACCTTCATGGCCCTGCTTCCCACCACGGAGCACTTGCAAAAGCGATGTGCGATGCGCAATACGCGCTGCGTCTCTGACGCGGCACCCTTTGCACGGCTCTCCCCGGTGCAGCCGGGGCAGGGCAGGGCAGCCTGGCTGGGGGGATGCTGCCAGCGAGGGTATGTCACGACAAGCCCCAGGAGTTGGGGTAGGCTGTGGGAAAGGCAGCCAAAGTGAAATCCAGTGGCGGCTGCAGAGCCGAGCCGTTCCTCGCATGCTCAGACCTCGTGTTCCTTCTTGTCTCCCACCCGCAAGCGGGTTTGCAGCTTCAACCAGGGCCCCTTCACCCCTTTCCTGCCCACCTCAGACCCCCCCCGGCAGCCAGGCAGAGCAGATCGGGCAGGGGAAAAGGCAGGAGCCAGAAAAATCCCCTTGGCACCATGCACAGGCACACCAGGCACAGACGGCATGTGTGCAGCCCCGTCTCCCCGATGCCAGCCCGTCCCTCGAAGGTGACCACGACTCCTCACCCCGCAGCCGCCAGCGCTGTCGGGTCCTACGCACCCGTCTCCGGCGTGACATTCCAGCTCATTAATTTACCCCGCTGGAGGCTCCAGAGGGAGCTGAGGAACTCGGGTGTGATTTTTCTTCCCGGTTTTCAGCCCCTGAGCACATGTGAGAAGAAACACATGCAGCCCCCCCTCGCTGCTTCCCTCATCGCCGGCGTTAGGGTCTGACCTTTTTGCTTTCTGCCCTGATTTCTAAATAATGTTTAAAATTTGTCACTGGCCCCCTGTCATTCTTCAGCCATGATCCACTTGAAAGGGACGGTTTGCAGAGCCAAAGAAAACACCATGCGTGGGACCTACACAAGAAATGCCAGACCCTCTCGCTCGCCTCAGTAGCGACGTGCACCGGAGACCATACGTCCTGGCTGACAAGAGCAGCTCCAAAAGCAGCCTTGGGAGAAAAATGTCCCGGGAAATACCCCGAAAAATTAATTCTTACATGTTGCCGCCTCCAGAATAAATGAGATAACGTCTTTAGCTCTAATTGGGTAAACAGAAACTCTCTTTTCCACAGGGAGTTTCAGCTCTGCACAAGGAGCCATTAATCAGCAGGGGAGCGGGGAGCCCCGGAGCCACGCGGGTCCCACCGGGACGTGTCCCGGCGCCCCTGCAACCGGCACCCCCGCCAGCGCCGGCGGCTGCCAGCCCAGCCCACGGCCCCGCTCGCCCGCGGGCCACGGCCTCGTCCAGGGCAAGCTGGGAGGAGATCAAGCCCCGGAGTGAAACGTGCCTCTGTGAAGACCCCCGGGCAGGGGACGGGCGGGAGGGAATGGGGAGGTGCCGGCAGCAGTAGCAGGCTGCTCTTGCCTCGCAGTGTGATCACAGGCTGATAATCCCCTTCTTGCCCCGTTTCTTAGTCTTTAAAACAGGGATGGATTCGCAGCCCTGGGACTGGCATCATCAGTAAATTGGGATTTTCTTTAGTTTTTCCTTAGAGAAAGCTGTGGAGAGTCCCATGGGAGGGCTGGCATGCTGCTCTGCCACCTGGCTCTGCCATTCCTCTCCTCTCTCCCATCACCCAGCCTGCGTGGGCACCGTGGGGGCTGCAGGGGGGCTCCCTGCCCACCATGCCACCACCTCACCATCCCACCACTCCACCATCTCGCCATCCCACTGTCCCACCATCCATCCCAGTGTCCCACCGTTGCGTTACTCCACCACCCCACCATCCCAGTGTCCCACCATCCCATCGTCCCACTGCCCTACCATGCCACCACCATCCGCCTGCCCTCCACCTGCAGCACCCCTTCATCCACCAGCCCAGCTCAGACTCCCCACAAGCCCCGAGACCATCCTCAGCACGGCCCCCCAGTCCCTCACCCTCCCCTGGGCAAGAAGCAATAATTGGAGCCTGACATCCCATCTGGAGCCGATCAGCGCCGGCTAACTCGGAGATGTCGCTAATGGAAACTTCAGTGTTTTATTTCCAGGGGCTTCTGTCGCTTCCTCCTTCCAGAAGCGATAACCGCTTTGCAGAGAGGCTGCGGGGCGGCCCCAGCCATCCCTCAGCAGTAGCAGCTCTCTGAAGCCATCTGCAATGCTCAAACACAGAGAGCCCCGAGACGCGCTGAGCCCTCCCTGCTCCTTGTAATTAGTGGCGCAGGCCACTGGCTGCAAGGGGTTAACACAGCTTCTAAAGCTGTTTGCAATGCTGGGCTTCACAGCCCCAAACACACACACACACACACACACACACACACACACGGCCCCTCTGCTGCCCCTTCTGCCCCCTCCTCCCCCTGCCTGGGACTCAAACTTGCTTTTTTCGGCGCACACGCGCACATGCGGTCCTGAAGTATCGAGGTCTCGGAGATTAAAAGGCACCATTATGGGAGTCAAACATAAATTCTCCTTTTATTAAGCAGAGTAAATGTCATCAGTGAAAAAAAGCAGAGGAGGATGGAGGGAAGAGGAGGATTTCATTCCAACTTCCCTTTGCTTTCGTTCCTGCTCCTGGCCCTGGCTCTGTGCAGTTGTTTATTTAAAAGTCCGGTAGGGAAAGCTCATCTCTTACCTGCTTTCTGTAGGGATTTTCTGCGCCGTTACCATAATGAACAGCATAGGCAGTGTCAGCGCTGGGGGCTGGCTGCCGAAAGCCTGGGTCGCTGCCTCAGTATGGACTGGCATGGCCAAGGGGACTTGTGATGGGAGCGTGGTGCCTGTGCCGGTGCTGGGAGCAGGAGGGTGAGTCGCTGCCACCCGTGCCCACGGTGGGCACCCATGCCATCCCTCGGCGGGTCTAAGGGGGTGCCACATCACCCCAAACTGCCCCTCCTGCCAGGTCCTGGGGCTGCAGACCCGGGCAAAAGCGCTTCCCCGGATTATTTAAGCATCTCCAGCTTCACAGCAGCATCCCCAGGAGCAGGAGCAGTGGCTTGGACCGGGGCTGGCAGCAGGGCAGGGGGGGATCCCCTGCAGCTCCTGCCTGCTTCAGTGCATCCTAAACATTTCCTGGCAGGCAGGCAGCCCCTGCGCTGCAGCCGCTGGACCCGCCGCCCGCAGCGGGCAAATGAAAGCCACCAGGTAAAGGCTGCCGTGGCCAAATTCCTCCCGGCTTCCAGGGATGGCCAGAGAGCAGCAGCTCCTGCACCCAGATGAGTCCTGCCCGGCCGGGCTGCTGCAGGGCGGTGGGTGACGGGGAGAGCAGTGGGTCAGCCCCATGGGGATGCAGGTACGGCTCCAGCTCTGCTGCATCGTCAGCTTCCCGGGGCTGGGGCTCCAGGGAAGAGCTTTGGTTCAAAGGCCAAACCCCCACCAGGTGAGCTGAAGAGTTTCTCTTAACTTGATGAGACAGAACCAAATTTGTGTCACATACTCGCCTCACCTAATTGCCCTGGTACGGCGGCTTTCTGCAGACCCTGGAGCCAGCACGGGGCTTGGAGATCCTCGCAGGCACGACGTGCCCAGACAGGACAGCTCTGCAGCTCCTAACACTCCCTTGGCTCCATCCGTACCCTTCCGGAGAGCCAGGGACCTCGGAGGCCGACACACGCCGTGACAGCAGAGGGCTGCTCGAGAGCAGCAGAGGCACCAGAGCAGCCAGCGTTGGTGTTAGACAGCATTTGTCAAGGCACAAAACTGGGAGTCTCAGAGCTCATGGGAAGTGGTTTTCCTCCTTTCAGGTTTATTTCTTCTGTCAGGCACTCGTCTGAGCTGGTTTTATTCGCACACGGCAGCAGAGAAATGGCTGAACAAAGGGGCTCCTTTTTTTCGGCTTCTTGTTATCTGTGTAGTCTCAGGAATGTGGCTGAATCTAATGGATGCATTACCCGGCCGCGCGTGTGTGCGAGCGTGCACGAGCGGGAAGGGGAGAGGGAGGCTGCGGAGCGGCAGGGACGCTCGCCTGAGGAATACTGCGCGCGGTGGTAACCACTTAATGCTTCAGGTGAAGTGTTTACTTAAGTGGGCTTCACAATATGGGGGGAGCACTCAGGACACATCTTAAACAAATAACAACCGTGCACAGTAAATCTGCTGGTGAGTGGGTTTACTCTACTGCCAGGTGCTTCTTCCGAAAGAGATTTTCATCCTTCTGCATTTAACTCCCGTGCCCTGTAGTTTGGGAGAGGCAGATTTATTCCAGCACCAAGCCTGCTAATCACCGCATTCCCCCGGGACTGATTTAAGGGGCGGCTGTGCTCAGCCTGGGCTCCTTGCAGCACCCTGTGCAGGCAAACCCCTCAGTTTTTAACCGCAGCCTTTACGGAGCGAGCCCCAAGCCGGGGTGAGACTCCCTGCCCTTCTGGGTTTACCCTTTAATGAGCCACAGCCGCGAGGCGGGCAGAGTCCAGCACCTCCTTACCCCCACTTGGTCCTCTGCCTCCCGCTCGGGACCTGAACTTCAGCTCCTCGCTCCTGCGTAGCATCGACAGCCGTTTGTGCTCCCCAAGCTGGGTGGCTGCATGGGGCCACTTAGGACCAGCCAAAACCCCTTCGAGTTTGTAGCCGCAGGGACCTTTTCCCGAGAAATCCTTCCTTAAGAAACATAGTATGAGCCCCGAGAAAAATCATCTGGCTCTGGTTATCAGGACACCTTCGTCGCACTTAGCCTTCTGTATTTCATGTCCCAACCTCTTACTCCAGCCCCAAGTTCAAGGTGCCTTAGACCTGCTCCTGGGAGCAGCAGCTGGGGCACAGCCAGGCTGGGGGGCTGCTGGTGCCCCTGTAGCCCTCTGAGACATCTCTCCATCACCCCCAGCCAGCTCCCTCCTCTCTGTCCCAGTTCCTGGAGGTACAGTGAACTTCACCATATGATTTATCCTCACACGGCAGCTGCTGACGTCATGGGGATGGTCCCTCCCTGTGCCTCTGGACCATCCCAGGAGCAGAAACCAGACCCACCTGCACCCCATGACCCATCCACATCTGCTGACATCCCTCATCCCCATTGGCATCTAACCATTCACCCAGTACTCAGCATCAACTCAAAATCAACATAAAATCAGCCTCCCTCTTCCTTCGCCACCCTCCAGAAGAGCAAACAAACCCAGCCCCGAACCACTGTTGCGGTTTCAGTAGTTGCAGCGCGTGTGCTTGAGAGGGTCCAACTCACTGCGAGCGTCCGCGTGGAAAGGGCCGTGGCAGGGGAACCAGCACCGTGGGTGGCTTATGAAGATGATTACTATCAAAACTCCTTCCGAGAGAGGGGATGGATCCAACAAAAACAAAGGACAATGGAAGGGTCTGTCCTTTGAGTTTATTACTTTTTTAAAACCAGCATCATGTTCAGGATCTCTCTCCACGGAGGGTCGCTGGGCGAGTGCCATGCGACAGGCACATGGCAGAGGGGATGGATGGGCTGAGCCGGCACAGGCTCTGCCCCATCACATCAGCCCCCTGGCCCCATCAGCTCCTGCCGAGGCCCCGTGGAAGCTTTGCCCAGCACTTAGAAGCATGCAATAAATAAATAGCTAAATCATGCACCGTGGAGGATGACCTCTTCCCTGACCTCTGAGTAAATCACCTCATTCTCTGTATCATGACATCTGATCACTCCTACTGTGGTCTGCACTCCAAAAGCGGTGCAGCCAGCACGTTCCAGGCTTCCGTCACCCAACCCGGCTGTCACGCCGGCGGAGCCTCCCGAATAACCACACTGTCGGCATCCCTCCGCCTGTCAGCCGGGTCAGGGAGAGCGGCCTGCGGTCCTCTCTCCTCCTGACTCTTCTCCATCAGGAGAGGAAAGGCGATCATCTCCGACGCTGCAAGGCACGCAAGCGTCGCGTCCCCTGGCGCGGGGCTGAACTGCACGTTGCGGCTGCTCGCCGCGGCGGGACGCGGTTCAAAGGGATGGCAGCAAGTTTGTCCTTGGCCCTACAGCCCGGGGAAGCAAGGGCTCCTTTGTGCATCTTTGCCCTTCCCCTAATGAATTCCCCCAGCACTCACCCCCTCTCCTTTCTGGCCCCCCCCCCCCCATTTCTCTCTCACACACGTACAGCTTCCTTCTGTTATCTTTGTCAGCAAAGAGAACCTGATCCAGTCCATTAGCTCAGCCCCACTCCCCTGATGTCCCCCCACTGACGGGGAACATGACACTGCACTGCCAAGCGCAGATGCAAGCTCTCCACCCTGACAAGCATGTGTTGAGAAAGCATTTTTGACCAAGTTCCATATCCAGGGCTAGTGTCAGACAGCGGAGGTGGAATGAAAGGACCTCTTGGCTGGAGACACTGGAGATAAGCAGCAACAGGAAGCCTGCAAGCGAAAAAAGAAGCTAGCCCCAGAAATGTTAGAGGGGAGAGCAGCAACACAAAATAATTGCTGAAAGAATGCAGCTTGATTGCAGACAGCAGGGAGAGTCTCAAATCCTGTGCGGAATGAAAGACCAGGATGATAGCTTAAGGGGAAGAAAAGTTATCAGGCTAGGAGGAGTGATTTATTCAATGAAGGGAATTAAGAGTCCAAAAGTTAATGTACGTAATGTAAAACAGGATGGCTGAGGACTCTGGGAAGGGGGATGCAGGCGGGAGAGCTGGTGTTGGCCTCACCAAGCCCTCTGTCCTCAGCACCCATCACGGGGCTTTCTGCACCCCTCCTGTGGGCCGGCTGCGGAGGGGGAGCAAGCCAGCCTGGAGGGATGCAGCCAGGTACGAAAAGACTCTTGTAGTCTGGACCTGCAGGTCTGGGTGCTCACTGATGCCAGCAGGAATTTGGCTGCTGGGCAGTTTTCGTAGAACCACAGAACAGTTTGGGTTGGAAGGGACCATCAAAGGCCATCCAGTCCAACCCCGCTGCGGTGAGCGGGGACATCTGCAACTAGACCAGGTTGCTCAGAGCCCCGACCAGCCTGGCCTGGAATATTCCCAGGGACGGGGCATCGACCACCTCTCTGGGCAGCCTGGTCCAGTGTTTCACCACCCTCATCACCTCTTTGGGGGCAAGGGCTTTGGTGGGCTGGTGGCTCCATGGGGAGACACCCCCAGGCCCAGGGTCCTGGCCGTGGATGGTCTGAGGGGTGCCAGGCACCACCATGGCCCATGAAGTGAGGTGATGCATCGCTAGGTCTGGGGGAGGCCAGACGGTTTCACCCCTCCCTTCCACGTGTAGATGGAAACCAAGAGCGAAGTCCCCGGTACCAGAGGATGCTCTTCCCCAGCGTCATGCTAAGAGCCCATGAAATGGGATTGGGATTACAGAGGTGTCACGAAGCACACAGCAAAAGGCGTCTTCCCTGGGTAGGAACCCCAGATCCCCCCCACGCTCTGCTCTGCTCCTTCATCTCTCCGCAGACTGTCAGCAATGGGCCAAATCCTCTGCCGGCTCAGCCCACTGGAGCCGGTGGAGCACTGCCAGCAGCACGGGCCAGCGTCCCCCCATTGTTCATTTAGTCCTTCCTCTATTCATCCCTCCTCTCCTCCCAGGTGCCTCGCCAGAGAGGGAGGGAATCCTGTCAGTCGCTAACAAAAATACTGTGCAAATCATATTAAAATAAAAGGCTCTTGTAATTTTTAGTGTTTATTGAAGTGGTTTCTCTTTATTTCTTTTTCTTTTGGCTCCTTGAACATTTTGGAGCACAGCTGCCAAAAATGAGATGTTTGACCAGCCCCAGTGACGCTTCTATTGGCCTCTTTCCCTTCCTTTCTCTCTCCCTTGCTCACGCTATGCTCCTTTCACATCACCTCCTGCTCATCCTGCCCCTGCAGCCGCGCCGTCCCTCCCAGGTCCTCTTGTCTTCTGCTGTGCCCCGTCGCTCCCCGGTGCAGCCCCCGCGCAGCACCTGCACACAGAGGTGCTTCTTGATGCGCAGAACTGCCCTTTTGCTGCTTTTTCCACGCAATCCCACTTCTGATGACATCTTCCTTAAAGCGCCTCACCCGAAACCCCTGCCCCTTCTCCCTGCCCAGCCTCTGGTTTCTCCTGTTCCTCCAGTCCGGAGCGGGAGGTGCTGGAGGCAGGGGCTGGGAGCCCTTTGCCACTGCAAGGGCCAAGGGGAGGACCGGCCGCAGGGGCCAGCAAGGCGAGAGGATGCCCCACGCTTGGCTATCGCTCTGGGGAGGAAGGGACCAGAGGAGAGCAAGCAGCAGGGTTTTCCACTGGTGACGGGGCGGCGGGGGGGACACAGGTTGTCACAAGCTTGAGTTCGTCATCAGAAAATGAGCGGTAAGGGGCAGCGAGTGCAGAGAAAAAGCCGCTTCCCGCTGCATGGGAGACGTGCAGTCACATCACCAAGGCACAGTCACGCTGCTGCCACGGTCACCTGGATGGGGCACCAGTGCAGTCGGTGCTAAGGGGAGCGAGAGTCCCCTTGTTCTTCCCCAGTTCCCTCTTCCCACTGGCTCTTACGGATAACATCATTGCTCTCCTGCTCTCCTGGAGCAATTCTCATCAGGAGATTTCAGCAGATGTGGGACTAATGTCTTTGTGCCCATCTTACAGAGGAGAAAACTGAGGCTTGGCAGAAGCAATGCACCCAAAGCCGTTTCTCCCGAGGCTCTGTCCAGCCTCTGTCCCATGGCTGCCCTGGCAGGGCACCAACCAGCCCGTTCATACTGGTGTGACCTTGCTCCTGGGCTGCACACATCCTTGCACAATGCAGGGTTGCAAGAGGACACCAGATTCCACCATGCCAGCGTGTGTCACGTTGCCCAGCCTGGCTCCTTCCCACTTTACTGTCAGCGTGTGATAGATACACACACACCCGTCTGCTTCGCTGGGATGAATGCTGGCATATTTAATCCGCTAATGGTATTAATTCCCTATTAAATTAAATAGTGCAAATATGTTGCTGGTTTGGTTTGGGGAGGAGGGGGTTGTGCCTCTCCCTCCCTCACCCTTTGATCCTGGTAAAGACACTGGAGCATTTGTTAGAGGAGAGAGGGGGAAAAAAAAAATCCAGCAAAGAATTGCAGCATTTATGCATATATATATATATATATATATATATATATAAAAGAGGCAGATTATTTTTCAAGAAAGCTGAAGAAAACTCCCCTTTTTCTTGCAAACAAGCTGCCTTCTCTCTGGGAAGCGGCCCTCCGCCCCTCAGCCCCAGCGTGCTGGGAAGACAAAAGCCTTTCCCGGCGGGACAGCGGGGCCGGCGGCGGCCGGGGGAACGCCGGCAGCTCGCCGTGCGGTGCGATGCCCAAGCCTAGCTCACATTTCAAAGCTGTTGTTTTTAAATTGAATGTCCTTTTTTTTTCTTTTTCTTTTTTTTTTTTAAATGCATATATGTATTCGAAGCGAAGTTATGACAAAAATCTGACATAGAGCTGAAAGCGAGGGGTTGAGTTGCATTTTGGCACAGACGGGGCTCATCCCTTCTGCGGGAGGCTCCTTGCCAGAAGACATCTTGGAGGGGAAGGAATTGGAGAAATCAGGGGGTTTTGCATATTATTGGGCTTTATTTGTCCCATTGAGGGAGGTGAGAGGAAGCGTGAGGGGTTTGACCGTAAAAAAAATCTGGCCTGGGATTTACCTGCGAGTGAGGCAGGTGCAAAGTGTTGGATGATGGATTCTTCCCGGTGAATGAAGAGACAAAGGGGAGTCTCTTCCCTGTCTGACACTTCGGTAGTAGCAGATTTTCAGGCAGGGGAGGAGAAGTGAAAAATCTGGTCTGGATCAGTGTGCTTGGACCTCGGCAGATGGACTCTGCGATGCCATTTCAGATAAAGGCGACTTGCAACAAGCACCTATAGAAAACACGTGGTGGGAAACGTCTCCCTGTAGCTGGAGCTGTTTGATAGCGGTACCAGCTTGCACCGGATCATCGGCTACAGCTGACTCGCTGCCTGGGAGAGGATTTTGTCCTTGCGTTTGTTGTCATAGTCTCCTTTTTCATCGCTTGCTGCTCAAGACGAGCATGAGCTGAATGCTTCCAAAACTTCTCCCTAGGAATTTCAGATGACGTGCCCCTGCCCTCCCAGGAGATGGGCTGCTGAGCCCAAATTCACACCCCTGATTCTTTTGAGTTTCCAGGAAATGGCTACGGAGAGCTGAATTTGAATTCAAGCACGTGTGCCTGCATCACTCAGCCAGCTAGGAAGGAGAGGTATACTGTGTTCCTCGGCTGTCTGATTAAAATTAACCAATCCTGATCAGATTTTCAAATACTGAACGTTTAGAGGAAGTATGGACAAATGCATAGTGATGATTTGTTAATATTGTTCGGAGACTCACAGCCCCTAATTAATGTTATTCATGAAAACCACACACGATGCAGGTTGCAGACAGAAAAACAGGTGGAACACGGCGATTTCATTATTCATGAATTTCTGGTCACAGCCTCCCCAAAGCACCAACGTCTCTGCCATCCCCACCCGGCTCAACTCCGTTTGCCCATCAGCGGCGTGAGATGAAGGGCTCTTAGGACAGGCTGGCGCTCCTCACCCCGTCCATCCCCGGGCTCCCTGGTGCTTGTGCCACCCTGGATGCGGAGCTGGCTGTCCTGATGATGAAATCCTGCCTCCCGAACGCCCAGATTAGCTGCAGAAGAAGAGCAGAGCCTCCCTGCCAAACGCAGCAGCAGCTCTGAGCGCGTGTGGGTTCCGGTGCTCATTACCTGCTCCCGCCCCAGGGAAAAGGGTGGAAATCTAAGCCTAAGTGCAAACTTATACCATGGCTTCTTTGAATGGGACGTAAATGGCAGTTCTGGAAACAAAAAAGAGTGAGTGTGAAGTTGCCTGCCTGTGAAACGGAGGCCCGCAGACGGGGCTGTCCCTGTGGGGCGCGGGCCTGTGGTGTTTGGGTATGGCAGGGGTGACAGATGGTGAGCACCTCAAAGAATCTCTTCTCCGACCCCGAGGCGACTCGGGGGGATGCCGTATTTCAGAGGAAGACCCTGAGGGGCTCAGGCTGGGGGTGCAGGAGGGGAAGGTGATCCCTCAGTCCCTCCGGCTGTCACCTTCGTCCCACGTGAGATTCAGGTGCTTGGGGAGAGGCCACCACCGAACTCTCTCCAAAGTCCTTCTGTTAGGGGACAATCAAGTGCTGTTTCGAAGGGCGCGGGGGAAGGTCAGAAAAGTGCATCACAGCAGCAGCGTTTACTTGATAACATTCCCAAGAGGATTTTGCTCACAGTTCTTTGCTAAGACCGTGGCTTGCACCAAGCACATGGTAACAGCAGATCTGAATTGCTGGTTAGTACAGAAATCGAACTAAGATCAGTGTCCAGACTACTGGAGTACAACGGGAAAGTCAAGCCAGGCCGAAGACTGCCACATGACAGCAAGCTGCCCGGGGGACAAACGCTGCCCTGTGCACTTGCGGCAGACCTGAGGATCATCATTGTGTGAGCTGGGATACAGAGAATCCACCTGGGCAAGCGAAAGTGAAAAAGAAAGGAGACAGATAGCCTCTAATAAACGGAGCCCAGGCACTTCCCTAGTTGGGCAGTCCTAGTAATTGCCCTTTATCATGTGTATTCCTTCCTGTTTGTGCCTATTGTCATGTGTATTCCTCCCTTTTTGTAGAGGAAAAGGATTTTGCAATGTGTACAGCTGAGGGCACTCCAACGGGCGAGCAGTGCCCGCTCAGCCAGGCTGTGTGGGGCAGCTGGCAAGGAGAGGCAGACACAGAGAAAGGCCGGGGGGGGGGGTTGGGGACACCCTTAGCATCCTTTCTCTTGGCAGACCTGTGGCGAGTGGTGGGGACGGAAGAGCGGAAAGGAGATTTTTTTTTTTTTCCAGGAAAGTCTTCCAAAAAAACCAACTACCTGCCATGATACTGTGCATTCAAGCCTGGCCGTGCAGCAAATAACAGATGGGCAAAACACAAGTGGAAGGAGCTGGCCTAGCTCACAGACTATTAAGGCTTTGGGAAATCTCTTTCTGTTAAACTGCCAAAGGATGTGGGCAGGAGGGGGAGAGCAGGAGCAGACATCTAAGTGACACTGCCCTGTGAGCGTATCCTGCATGGTTGACTTACTGGCTGTGATTAAAGTCCCACGTCCTTTCCTGAAGACTTAATTTGGGTTCAGACAACCAACTTTGCCCTCAGTTTGCTCTGCAGGGAGGCAGGCAAGTATCTGAGTCAAAGGGGAATCCCAAGGTACGCAGAATTAAAAGCCAGGGTGGCAAGTGTCACGAGCAAAGATGCTCTTTGCTTTCTTTTCATGTAGAAATAGAGAAGAAACGAGGTGGTCACCCCAGAAGCATTTGCAGGAAGATGACTAACGCAATACCTGAGAGAAAAGGACGTGGGACTAGCCGGTCCCCAAAGGACTTCTTTGGAGGCTCTGCACCAGAACAAACACAGAAGAACCCACTTTCTTTTTGGCTCTATCTGTATCTTATCCAGTGGACATTCATTTTATGTGAAATGAAGTATGATGTCATTTCATGTCATGATACCAGGAAAGAAACTCCTCTCACCTAACTTTAGAATAGCCATCTAAAAGTTAGGTGGCAGAGAGAGATCCAGTTCTCAAAGTCAGTGGTAGAACAGATGCTCTGAGGTGTCACTCCTGGACTTGGTGAGGAGCAGATGACATAAATGACATTTCATAAAGGCCATCACACAACAAGCAGAAGCAACGGCTTTTTGCGCAAAAGTTTTTTGCACAAAAGTTTTTTGCAGTGGCTTTTTTTGCTGACCCCAGACACAGTGGAACTTGAAGTGAGTACCCAAAAGCGGAAGGTGCCATGACATACGAGCTGGGGAGCTTGTTCTCTTTTGAGTCAGTGTAGCTGAGTCCATGGAATAAAGGACACTTTAATTACTGTTGTAATAAATAGGATCGTAAAGGCATATTATAGGCATTGATTTCACGTGGCAACACATTCAGTAAACATGCTTTGCTCAACATCCTACTTCAGTTGTACTCATTAACAGACTAAATTAACAGCTAGCATGGGCGCGGGGTGACTGGAGTACGATCTCCAAAACTGAAACTTCAGAAAACTTTCCTTGCACTTTACCATTCCACCGGAGGAGATCATCTCTGTAAAACATTCATGAGCAGCTTTAAAATAATAAAAAATTAAACAACCTTTGCTATAAGGTATGAAATATTTACCATGCTGCTGTAAGCTAATTGCATACGGAAACGACGAAGTGCCTGGGCTATAGGCTAAGTGGCACCACCGGCATCCGACGGCTGCAGCCCATCGTTGCTGCGCTGGTTCCTCTGCCTGGTGGACCGGAGAGGGGAGTCGGGGTGGGACGAGAGAAGCCACCAGCCATTGGGGTTTCCTCGTCATCTTCTCCCAGTGATGGCAGGACGCAGCCCCGGGGCAGCGAGGACTAACAGGACGGCCGCTATCTCGAGGCCGGGGCGTATGGCCGCTTGTGTGTCCGAAGGCGTTAGCTACAGCAGACTGCACGCTCAGCAAATGCTCGTCAAGCTGGAGCCTCATCATACTTTGTCACTTCTCCTTCTCATCCCAGTTGCAACCCTGAAGTGCACTAATGGAAAATAGCAGAGCCGGCTGAACAAGTCGGTGCAAATGATATATGTGACAAATTAAGCCTATGATTCTGTTCGCTTTAATCATTGCAATTTCCTCCAGTTTTTCTTGTTGTTTGGAAGTATTTAACATCTTTGGGAGGGAGACTTTTCTTTTTTTTTTTGGCTTGATTGCAAACAGCTCGCCGCGGGTGCTCAGCGTTCAAGCTGTGTTTTAGCTGGAATCACAACTGACCGGGTCAGTCACCTGGTGCTGCGGGTCGGCTGCCGAGGAACCCCAACCCATGCAAAGCCGAACACCGGCTTCAGCAGCCACTTCAGCGGAGGGACCGAAACACGCTTTCTTTGAGATAGGTAAAGAGCAAACACACAGATGTTTGCAAAAAGCAAGTAGTACATGAGTGGGATGTGTCTGGAGATAAGGAATTGGCCTTTCCCGCTATCCCTCTTCCTCCGAAAAACCAGGCGTGCCTGTCCATGCCAGCCCTCCTGCCTGCCCCCCTGCCCAGGGCCGTACCCGCGGTGACACAGCCCTAGCCCCAGCAGATCCCCAGACCCCTGTATCCCACTGTTTCCATCAGCGAGGATAAACCCCCTTGGTCCTTCGGGGCATTAAAAGGTCGTTTTGCTCCCTGACGCCACAGCTGGGATCCGAGCGAGCGGAACCGCCGAGAAGGAAACAAATAAACAACAGGCGCAGAAAGTATCCGTTCTTTCCATTATTATAGGATTTATCTTCCCAATATACGGGGAGCGTTGCCTGGCAACACCGGCTCTCCCGACCTCTGCCATCTCCCCCCGGCACAGCCCAAATGAGCTCGAACCGCGTGGAGCCTTCTCCGGCACAATCACCAGCTGATTTACACGGCCTTGGTGAGTCCTCCGAAAGCACACTGCTCGTCTCTCAGTCTCCAGCCCTTCCTTTCTTCTCTCTGGTGGCACATGCCCCCCAGGGAGGGACATGGCTCAGGGCAGCTGCCGGCTGGTCTGGAGGGAGGACGACCACGGCTTCTTCACGCCGGCATCTCCGTGCTGGAGAGCTCGGCCGTGAGGCTGAGCTGCTGCCGGAGCTCGCCAACAAACTCCAAACAGCATCTGTGCCTTCAAACACATCCATCCTTTGGCAAAAGCCCCACAGACAACTTTCAAGCAGAAGCCACTGATGGTGCATCCATGGATGTCCATCCAGGCTTTGCTTGTGTTGCTTAAAGTTCTCCACAGCACTTAGCAGAGATGCTCCAGGACCTTCTCTGTCCTCCGTACACAGCCATGGAGCACAGAGAAGGATCCTTCTTGCATTGGAGATCCTCCTGAAACGGGTGGGTTTTCTTTTACGGAACCACCCAGGATTTTCCACAACAGCAGCCGCTTTCCCCGCATCCTTCCATCCCTCGCTCCTTACTCACCGCCCCTAAACTTCTTCCCGCAGCTTCCCGATTGCTCCAAGCTCCCTAAAGCTGGTGCACAGCAGGGCTGCCCTGTGAGGATCGTGCCCGGCGTGACTCTCCCGGCCCGGGGGAGTCACGACGGGCACGATCCTCACTGCAGCGAGGCAGGATCCGGCCCAGCTGTGGCATCGGGTAGGAATTTGGACAAGCACCGGCGTTTCCAGAGACCTCAAGCTCTCTTCTGTCTTGGCTCTCCTGATGCTCACAAGCAGCCGGTTTTGGTCCACTGGCATGTTACAAGCGAAGTGATTTGTTCAGAAGGTGGGAAAATCCTGCGGGTATTTATTGGAGGAAGAGAGAAATGAAAATACCCCAGCTCGGGCGAGTTTGCAGCAGAGCAGCTGCGCTAACTTTTAAAAACCTCTTTCCAAATTCCTCACGTCTCAGTAACACAGTAACCTTCTCGGGTGCGGAGATGGGCTTGAATGTGATTTACCCCCCGTCCCGTAGCCCATCAAACCATTGCGAGCCCTTTCACCGGGCTGTATTTGCGGAGCGGCAGATGCCATGGTTACTATCTGTACAGCCGGGACGGGAACCGCTCCTGTTCCCCTGACAATAGCAGCGTCTGAAACTTTATTCTTCGCTTGGGACAGCATTAATCACTCACACGTCACCGGAGAAAGGGGGCTGTGGCAGAGGGGACGTTGGCCCTCCTGCCCCAGGGAGAGCTGGGTGCTGCAGAAAACCGCCGCCGTTGCAGTCTCGGTTGTGGACATGTTTGACACTTGTGCAGATTGCATTTTCACTAACCATGATACTCACTTTTTTTCGCACGCTGCCCCACCCTGGGATTTCAAACGAAGGAGAAAAGCATCCGTAATGACAGCGGAAGAAATCGTGTGCTCAAAACTACCATCCGAGGTGCGTAGCACAGCCTGAGCATACAGGTGCAAATATCATTTGAGTAACTGCAAAATCAGCTCAAGGTACGCTGAGGTGCCGCTGGCAAGGCTCGGCTGAGGGAGGAGGGACGTGGGAAAGCAGGGATGAGGAAAAGGGGGAGCAGTGAGGGTTCGACCGGTGGGTGTTTTCCCAGGCAAACAGCTTGTAAAAGCAGACCAGGGATTTTTGTGACCTCCTCCAGCTGAACCTCTCGTGTTGGATGGCAACCTGCCGCCCGGAGAGGCCGCAGGGCAGGTCTGTGTTAACAAGAGAGCAGTCGTCTTCGGACTCAGAGACTTTTACTTTAGAAGAGCCACACTTCTCCGCTTTTGCCTTCTTTAACACTAGCGCACAGCAAGGTGCATAAAGAAATGCCCCCTCCCCTCCACCCCCCCCCTTGCAGACCCAGAGAGAGGAGGGGAGGACAACCAGAGAGGAGCAGGCATGGTGCTCGGTGGAGAACAAGGAGCTTGCACAGATACTATGGTGACGCGCATTGTGTAGAGACCTGAATAGACCAGAATAGAAAAAAAACTTCAACAGTATCACAGCCAGGATCCAGCGTGGCTCCGGGAGAGCCGAGCCACTGCCTGCGCTTGTAAACTTGAGGGTGGGCTGCTATTGTAAAGCGGGGAGCTGGCGGGAGAGGTAGGGGCAGGGAGCGCTGGAGTGATGGAGAGAATTCAGGTGAAAAAAGGTTAAGTGCAGCCAGATATTTAAGTGAGACGGAGTCGCCCATGAGAGCAATGCAAACAGTTCATTGCAAGGAAACCTGATCCAAGGCCATTCACAGCACAAACCCAGAGACAGGCAAGTGCCCCCTCCCCTTACGCTCCATGGGATCTGGCAAGGACAGTGCTGGCTCAGAGTTCATAAATTCTTCAGCAGAAAATACTTAGATACTTAATCAAGGGCTCCTCTGTTACTCCAGAACAAGTTTACATTCTTGGGGGGGCGGGGGGGAAGCACCAAACCCTCAACCAAACAAAAAGGGTCCTAAATAAAGAGATAAAGTAGTATGACAGGACAGCAATAATAGCTTTCAGGTGTATGTTCTGCATAAGATTTCCAGGCAGTTGGTTTAGTTAATGGATTCCCTTAATCTTTCAGCTGTCAGCGTGCAATCTATAGTCTACTGTTTCTTCCACACCGTATTTATAGGGACAAATTCAAACTTGTATAAACAGACAGGAGTATCTATTGTTGTGCAAGAGCCGGACACAAAGGCAGCTTGTCACCGATACATCACAGCTGTCTGAGAGCGGTGCCTGGAGAAGCCGGGAGTTAGGGGGCAAACGCAAACCAGGAGCCTCGAAGGATGGGGAAGTGTTGGGGGGTGTGGGAACCAGGGCAGCAAGGGCTGCGCGGGGAGGGCAGGGAGCAGGCAGGGAGCTGGGCAGGGCCCGCTCGCCAGTAAGGGAGCGCGGGGGTTTAAGCTGCTTCTCGGGGCTCTTCGGGATGCTGAGAGTATCGGCGAAGCTCTGCCCTCCTGCTGCAGGTCCAGGGGCAAAAGCAGAAACTTTAATTAAAAAAATAGGAGCTGGCTCGGAGCTTGAGTTTTCTAAGTTGGTTTGTAACCACATCACGAAGGGGAAAGATGGGGGTAAGGTGGCGGTGAAAGGATGATAAAAATAAGACGTGCTTGTGCAGGGAGCGCATCCTGGGAGCAGCAGCACGGCAAGGGAAGGGAGACCCGCCAGGCATATCGCCCTCTCGTTTCAGGTCCAGCTGTCCTGAGCAAAAAATCCCCTCACGTCGGTGGAACTGGGATACGTCTACATTAACGGGCAGGGGTGAAAAGAGCCGTGAACCTGCAGTAACATGTGTTTGGCTGGCAGGGCAGCCTGGCTTGAAGGGGAAGCACTTCCCAGCCTTGGAAGCTCAGCTCCTGCCCCTCCGCTCTTATTCTCTAACCCTCTGTCACGGTGTCACCAGCTGCTTTTTGGGGGGGGGGGGGGGAGAAGGGGGAGCATTGGGGTCACTGCACATCGACACAAGCTTCTCAGGGCCCCCAGACCAGGAAAACATCACCCAAACCTAGGGACAGATGACAGAGTCAAGCCAGCAAGAGGTGAGGGTGAGAAGATAAGGAACAGGACGGGAGCAACGGGATGCCTAGATAAGGAGGAGAGGGTCTGTGAGTAAAATCCTAATTATGCACAGAGGAAGGAGAGGAGGGAAAGCCGCGGTATCCTGATTACCACCGGCTCGCAAGGGATGCACGCGGCACAGCCGGCAGCTGGAGGGAGCAGGAGATGTCACGAGGCCGTCGCAGGCACTTGCTGCACGGGCTCTGCTCCTTTGGGTATTTAAATCGTGTGGCACGGCCCTGTGTGGAAAAGCTTATTTTTCCTTCGATAACTCCCGTTGGAGGCAAGGGAGGTATCTCGCCGTGCCCTGCAGCAAACCCACTCCTGGCACCGGTGGAATACAAATAACCAATAACAACCGGAGAAGATAAGTTGCCGCTGTAAAAGTTTGACAGAGCCCCGCTGAAGGATGCTACCCAGCGCAGCGATCGTCGATACGTTTATTGGCAAAATGCAGACCAAGGAAGATAGGGCCTAACTCCTCGTGCTGGTCTGCTTTGTGTACTCAAGCACTCACGGAAAACGCACCTGAAAGAGTTCCCCTCCAAACCCATCCCTGTTTGCCTGCTGCTGGTTTATTTAAAAGCAAGGCTTTGCAGAAACGGTCTCTCCCTCCTCTCCGCCCCCCCGCTTTGCCCTCTCCCCGTCCCCCGAGCCTCTGCAGGGTTTCTCAGGGCGGGCACAAGGCGTCTGCTATGACTGATCCAGCCTGCCCCAGTTTCAACTGGGAAACCATTCCTCCTCCTGCTGCTGCTCTTTCTCTGCTCTCCGGCTAACGGAGCAGCGTCCCTCCGGCAGTGCTGCTGGCAGGGCTCCGCAGGAGGCTCGCGGTGGTGCCTGTCACAGGCTCGGGCCCCGGGGCAGCACCGGGGCCGTCTCTCATGCAGCGTACGTGGGGCTTTCAGGTGGTTCTGGAAATGATGAGCAAGAGATGGGTGGAACAGCTGCCGCACTGCTGCGCGGCTGAGCCCAAGAGGAGCCAGCGCTGCTCCCTGCCTCCTGCTGCTCCCTGACCGGGTCCTGCTTTCTGCCCCAGTGAGCTCTCAGCCTTGTTCAGCTCCCAAAGGAGTGCCAGGAGTCACCGTCATCCATATGCATCTTCCACCTGAATGAGCAGGGCTGGGTGGAAGACACACACAGCGCCTTCAGCCAGCATTCGGCACTGGGGAGGCCAGTAGGTCCCAGCAGCCGGTTCCCCTGCCCCGGCACTCCCCTCCCTGGCGGGGAGCACTGAGGTGACTGGGAGGAGTCAGCAGTGGATGGCAGCCTTCAGCTCCCAGGGAGCCGCAGTGATTTGAATATATATTGAAAAATTTCCCAGTGCGTTAAATAGGCAGGAGGGTGGCAGGGTGAGGGCGTGGGAGGGCCGAGCGGTGCAGCTGGGGCAGCGGGAAGGGTGTCACTGGCTTAGCACCGCTGCCACCTCCGCAGCAGTGGAACCGTCCGGGAGATGCTGCATTTCCCGGGACGGAGAGAGCAGCAGCCCAGCCAGCCGGAGCGAGCATCACGGAGGCAGGCAGACATGGCTGGATGTGGTCACGGAGGAGGAGGAGGAGGAGGGGGAGGAGAGGTTCGTGCAACAAGAGGCAAGAGGATGCTCATCGTCGGAGGGGCGGCTAATGGTTTATTAAGCGGGAAGGGGTCAGGAAGGCGTCATCAAGCCCTGGTGCAATTATGCCACGTATCCAGTTCTGGCTCTTCCGGACACAACTCATCTCTCTCCAGGGTAATGCAGGCCACCTCGTGCACCTGATCCCTGCATTAACACTGTCACAAGCTGATGATATTATCAAGTGAAGCGTAGCCTCCGGGGGAGGCAGGCTTAACCCTTCCCACGCCGGCAGCGTGGGGAGGATGAGCCCTGGACCATGTCGAACAACAGGTGCAAAGGGACCTTTTGAGGGTCGGTTGAGTTTGCAGAGAGAAATGTTTGGGGGAGGAGAAGGAGGGGCAGCAGAAAGGCAAGGCAGACTGTGATGGATGTAAGCTGGTGTCAAAGTTGAAAGTCTCGATAATATTTGTGGCTGCATGCTGGCCCCCATGGTTTTCCCAAAGGTCCAGACTGGACGAGCCATTTCTCTCTAAATGGATCATTCTCAGAAAAATCAAGCCTGCTGCTGTCCCTCCTCCCTCTTGACACTAAGCGGAGACATGAAACAATCACATCAATGTGACTGACTGCATCTTCGTGGAGCCCTGTAGCAATGTCGCCAGCTGCAGCCACAGCGGGCACGGCCGCATCCCCAGTCCTGCAGCGATCCCCTGCAGACCCTGTGCAGGGCAGGACCTCCCAGAGGCCCAGAAGATGTGTGCGCAGCTCTCGGCAGGCTCTCCGTTGGTGGATTTGGCACCAGAGCAGTGCAAAAGGCCTCTAGCAGCCGAGTTTCCACTGTCCCTCCCTCCCCACAGGCTGACCCCTTGGCACCGTCCTCCCCGGGGCCACCCTCCTCCCACGAAATGTGGGAGCTGCGGTCCACGAGCACCCAAACCCTCTGGGTCCCTCCCTGCCTCCTCGAGGGGCAGGAGCCTCCTGCGCTCCCACGCTGGACCCTGGGGCCAGGAAAAGGAGCGTGTGTGACTGCAGCAGGGTCGCTGAGATGCTGCAGAAGCCTCATCCCGGCGTTCAGCCCCGCCGCACACACCTCCCCTCGCCATCCGCGTCTGGCATCCTCCCGCTCCCTCCTCCCCGGGGAACCCACTCCAGTTCCCAGAGCTGCTGCAAAGGTTTAAATTGCGCTGTTAAGGTCTCCAGGGTAAGAAAAGCAGGAGGAGGCAAGCACCCGTTGTCGGGGAGCCGAGCAGCTGATTTAATTCAACATTCCCATCGGAATCGTTGTTTTATTTGAGGTCGGAACAGGTAACTACAGCATAAAAACAAAGCGGGTGCCAGAGCACGTGCCAGGGCTGTGTTCTGGAGGCAGCCCGGTGTTTCAGCCTGTTCATTCTTACTCGTTACCAGCTCCAGAGGCAGCGTCTCCAAATCCCTCTGAAGTCCTGTTCTCTCTCTCCTTGGTTTCCCTCTCGTCCTGCATGCTGAAGTCCGCAAACAACTCACTTAAATCCGTTCCTTCACTGTCCATTAAGCTTTTAACACTTGCTGCATTTCCCGACAATGACGCAGATTATATTACAGCGCCTTAAATGTTAATTTTTATTGATTTTTACATATACACATAAAAATACACACAGACACACAAGCACGCACGCATAGATTGATATATATATTGATATCCAGCAAGTGGTTCCCGTAGGTGAAGGGTACTGGAGGCTGATTGCTGTTACCTCCAGGGAACAGGGGCATCCTTGCCAGCATGAAAACAGAGAGGCCACATGCAAGAGCAGTTTCCTAAGCAATAACTTAGGAAGCGAGGGGCCTTTCCTTGGCGCGTGCCCAAGGTAAAGGACTAGAGGTAGCGGCCGGGCCGGCTTGGATCTGAGATGATAGAGCAGTTTCTCTTAAAAATGCCTTATATTGAGAGGTTTACCAGTGCTTTCATGGCCTTTGGAAGATCAACAAAGCGTGCTGGGCGCCTGGGCGCTGGCTGGGACCAGCCTGTCATTCGTCAGCGTATGATGCTTTGAAACCTCTCTCAAGGTTTCAGCAATGGAGGAGGGGGCTGAAGCAACTACCTGGGAGTTGGGAGCCCTTTTCTGGGGAGACTGGATCCACGTAATGGATTTGGAACGCCACGTTTCAGGCATGCCACATGACTGCAGCCCAGTTACTTAGTTTGCCTCAGTTTCTCCGTTCTCCATCAATTTGCTCCTATATTTTTAGCTGGGTGGTGCAGCTTGATTCACAGCACTGTGCAAAGGCTCACCATGAAGGAGCTCACTGCGACCTTCTTCCAGGGCTGGTAAGTCAAAATCAGGCGCTTCAGGTGGCATTTCCACAACGGCCTCAAAGACCTGTGCCTCTTTGTCATACAGAAGTGGCATTTTTTCCAAAGACCTGGTCTCAGGAGCACCCAGACAGTATTTTCAGAGCTGCCGTGGGCCCACGACTTCTCGCCAGCTCCACGGGAGCTGTGTGTGCCCCAGGCTGCGGCGGTCCCCTGGCCAGGGTGGCTAAGGGGGCTCGGGGTGCCCCCCTTGCAGCACCCATGGGGAGCAATCAGCCAGGGGGCTGTGCTTGAGAGGCGCAGCTCTCTGGAAGCAGCCCACGTCAAGGCTGTGATGAAGACAAATTCCCTCAGCAGATGCGGTCGCAGAGCCCATTTCCATTACACGCAGAGAGCTCCTCTGCTACAAGTAAGCTCACGTGGTAAAATCAGGCATTCAGACACGGGAAAAACAGCACGGAGGGTGTTTGTGAAGTCTTTGGTGCCTCTTCTCGTGGTGCACTTCCCCATGGCAGGATCACACTTACTTCTCCTCTTGCTCAGCCTGTCCAGGAGCCTCCCTCTGCGGCAGAGCTCAGCCGCCGGAGCTGCTGGGGGCGGGGGGGGGGGGGCTCTGCCTTCAGCCTATCCCGCTGGCATGGAGAAAACCGGAGCCCTGGGACCGTTTCCATCCTGGACAGAATCAATGCCAGATCTATTTGCCAAACTGTGTAGGAGCAAACTCAGATTTCTTTAAAAGTTTATGGTTTGGTTAACTTGGGTGGATTTTGACTGGCTTGGCAAAAGGCACCTTCTGATGCCCTCTGCCCCGCGGAGGCACCACGTTCAGCCAGGTCTTTGTCACTGAAATAGTGTCACCAGTTCTGTTCTTGATGGTTTCAGTATAAGAAAAACAAAGATGTCCCCTCAGCTTGTTTCCTTCAGAATCCAAATTTTTCCATTGAAATTTCCAAAAATCAAAACAGCTGGAAGCAAATTTCAGCCCAGAATAGTTCACCCTGGATAGCGACAATGTGGTGAGCACTGCTTTAAGCCTTTGAAAGCAGAGCCACGTGATGGGAAACGGGAAGCCATCATAACTAAAGGACTTACCGCTCATATTCCCTTTGCCACACGTGAAAATCAGGGGGTTACAAAGCAACTCCCACTGTTTATACAAAGTATTTTAATAGAGTAAAGGGCAAGAAAGCTCTGGGTAAACCTTGAGTCCATTGTATTTCTTCAACTCGAAGTCGGCGCCCACGGCACAGAGCAGGACAGCTGAGGAGCTGGGAGCTGCGTCCAGGGGTTTCTGCTGGGATGAACGCCTTGCTCGCCGCATCGCCCGACAGCAGCCAGCTGCAGCCCCGTGCCCGAGGCGGTGCCCGGCGGGTACGTGCTCCCCGAGCCGGGCGGGCAGCGAACATCCCGCACCCGGCCTCCCGCACGTCCTCGCGGAGGAGGCGGATTTCCCCAGGAAAGGGGCTGGTTGGCTTGCGGATTAGTGGAGTTGTTGGACTGTGTGCTGCGGTCATGGCAGAAAAGCAGAACGGAGAAGCCAAATGGTTTTGCTAATCCGCCTGCTTTGATTTAGCAGTACCAACCGATTGCGAACACAGCTTTAATCTCCATTGCGGATTTCCAGCGTGCAGGGCCTGAGCTCGACTAAAGAGACCGGAAAATGAGGATGCTCAAATAAAAATTCTTTAGCAGAAGCCGGGCTGAGGAAGACCCCACTTTGCACAAGCTGAGGGTCTTTGCAGAGACACTGGATTTTGTTAGCCAGACCTGTGCCCTCACAGCTGCTTGCTGACTGCATGCAGTTGCCATTCAGCGCTGGATAAACTCCTTCCCATCCCCTTTATCCAGGGAAAATACCCGCGCCGGCTCAGAGCTGCTCACAAAGAGCACCCGTGTCACCTGCCGCAGGGCAAAGGCCTCGGAGGGGGACTTTGCAAGGAGGAAGAACCTGGTGCTTGTATTTATGTCAGTATGAGAGGGGACACGAAGGAGGCACGGGGTCCTACACGCTCTCTGGGATTTTCAGAGTGAAGCCAGGAGGGACGGGAAGCCGAATTCTTAGCTGCCATCAGTTTTCTACCGCCTGAGCTCCATCCGAGCACTCTGTGCATACAGCCTCCCGGCGCACAGGGGTCAGGATCAAAAATCACCTTTTCAGGCTTGTCCTCAGGGGAAAATGGGACACAAGGAGAGGAGCGATGCCCCGGCGGTGCAGACCACCGACCCAGCCAGGCTGCCGCTGTCCCCCCAGCAGTGCCGGCAGGAGATGCTGCCGAGGGATGGGACGTCGCCTGGCCACCTTGCTCCTCCGGCAGCCGGAGCGGGTGTGTGGCGGAGAGCGATGACCAGCCGGACATCTGCCAACACCTCTAGCCAACGCCACGGGGGAAAGCACTGTGCCCCCTCCTCTCCCTCCCAAAAGGAGGGGAGAGTTTGGGCAGCGTGCGAGGCCATGAAGAATTTCCTCCCATTAATTAGCTCATGGAGAGGGCAGATCGTCCCTCAAGATGAGGCGTCACGGACCTTGGTCCTACTCCCTAATTGACGCACGAGCCATTTTGCGGCACGGATGATGACCGGGGCGGTGGCAGGAGCAGATCACAGGCCCTGAGTAAAGGACCTTGACAAGGGAAAGGTAAGGGTTCTTCTCACCCTTCTCTGCTCCTCTCCATCTCATTCATCACATCACAAACGCATTAGCACAGGGTAATTATTAAAGATCAAAGGAAGACATTTGCAAAGGTTGCACAGGCAATGAAGCCCAGAAATACGCTTCAAGAGAGGCTGTGCCTTTGTGCCGGGATCTCAAGGAGAGCATTGTAAAGAACTGATGAAACAGCTTGACTGTGCTTCAGAGTAAGTATGACTGCGATTCGTTTAAAACTTGACCCACTTTTATTTTCCATATTGGCATATTTTATCTTTTTTTTAAAAAAAGTGGAGAATAATCGAGCATACCCAGCAAAATTGCAGCAAATGTTTTGTTTGAGCCAAATCTGTATTTTTCAGGGAAGAAGCAGTTGGCAAAAGTTTTTTGCCGGAGTGAGAGTGAGGGAGAACGAGCGTGTGCACGCCGACACGTGAGCGCAGGCGTGCGTGTGTGCTCACAGGAGGGACCTGCCCAAACCCGGGGTGCCAGCGAGCCGGCGGTGCCCACGCAGCGCGGGGAGCCGCCTCTCGGGCTGCAGGGTCCTTCTTCTGCCTCTCGCTGAGAGAAGGGGGCCCGCTCTGGAGTGAGTTTTGTCCTGATTTGGTGACCGCTCGACGGAAGTTATACAACCAGATCGTGCGGCGGACGAACGGGCACTGCCTGGCAGCCGGGCTGGCGGGAGGGAGGGATGGCCTTGCTGTGTCAGCGTGCCTCCGATGAGCTCCTGCTTGTGATAAGGGATTTATTGCACACTTGTGTTGGGGCACACCTTCACCATTGTCTGCACCAACGACGACAAAAGCGGAGTAATGAGCCGTGTTCAGTGGGAGAAAGACTCCGCATAGTGCTGGTTTCTCTGTATGGGATGTGCACCTCCACTCATCCGGCTATTTTACCTTCAGGGCATGAAAGGGAAGCCATTTTTTTCACCTAATAGAAATTTTCTTTGGCGTGGAGACCACAGAGTAAAAACCGCCTCGTGTGCAGGTAAGTGGGGAAGGAACTGAAGGAGAGCAGTCTGAGGTTGCAGGGAGGAGCTCAGGGCGCAATTAAACCTCAGACAGGCAAATACATCAGGCGGAGAAAATAAAGGGCTCAGTCGTGACAGGTCCATGTCCTTTGCACCTCTGGGTTGGTGCCCCTGCCAGGGACACGCTCCTGGGGCCACAGCCTCTTCAGGAGAGGGGAGCTCTTACAGGAGAAGGGCAGAGATCAGCAGCAGCATTTGTCTGCCTCAGCCTGAAACTTTCCCTCTCCCCCTGCAGCCTTGCTGCCACCGTTTGCTCCGCGGAAAGGCCGGGGGACACCTCTGCATCCACTGCCTGCCGAGACCGGTGACGTCCCACGCGCAGGACGAGCTCCCGGAGCCGGGCGGGCTGGGCTTGGCACCCCGATGCTCCCTGGAAACACCCCACCAGGGAGCTGGAGCGATGCTAACCGAGCATGGCACGCGCCGGGTGCTGCCGGGCCGAGCCCACCGTAGCCTCGGCTCAAGCCCCGGCACGGCACGGCGGCAGCAGCGGCGAGGAGCAGGCCAGGACTTGTCTCTGCTCCCCCTTTCCCTTCGCAGTTACACCCCCCCCCTGCAAGAAACAGAGCCGGCTGCTGCCACGGCTGCTGCTTTTGAGGGGATTTAGTCTCCTCTAAGTAAACATGGAGGCAGTTGATACACACCTTATAATTACATTGCTTCGCTCTGCAATTATTACATTTTCCAAGCTACAGCTGCTTCCTACTCATTATCAGGTTAAGAAACTTCTCCTGATAGTAACATTGCATTAACCCTGTAATTAAGAGGCAGACCACCCAGCGACTGGCTGCTGAGAGGGGCTTCTCCGAGCAAGGAGCGGCCGTGCCTGAGCTTGGAGGTGGCTTTCCGTGATGCAGAGTCACTTTTCCATCACTCACACAGCTGCCCTTCCCCCGCCTTTATTTTTTTTTTCTTTAACGACATGACAGGAACATCCTCACAAATATGCCACCGCAGAGGAGATTAGCCGAGCACTCGGCAAGGGGGATCTGCTGAGCCCTGCGTTTCGGCGGGCACGGACGCCGGAGCTCCCCGGGCGCCTCACTCGCAGCTCGAGCAAACAATTTATCTGATGAATTTTGCGTTTCCCATTTGCAAGCGCGGCTTTCTTTAAACGAAATTCTTTGTTGATGGAAACGCCTGTTTCCTGCGACCCTGCCCGCAGGCTGTTGGCTGCAGCTCCTGGCCAGCAGCGGCTGGGTCAGATCCTTCTGTGTCTCCATCGGGACAAGGGATTGTTTCTGAAAGGTGGGGATGTCACTTAAAGCAACGCGGAGAGATGCCAGGCAGGCTGTGACGGTGGCCGACCACGGCCCCTGCAGTGCCCACCCGTGTTTCCAGCCCTGGGACGCGGCCCACGCGTGCGGACGGCGGCACTCCGGCTACTGTCCAGGGGCATAAACAGAGAGGACAAGGCGCAAGGGCTGCAGATGGGCCTGAGCCACAGACGGAGCAATTTTAACCTTAATCCTAGTGAGCGTCCTCAGCCAGGTCACTTTTAATTTGTTTTGGACCTGTTTAGGAGAAAAGGGCACTCCTCAGCCGAGGAAGTTCAGAGCACCTTCATACCCCCACCGTGCCGAGGCTGTAATTCCGTGACACTCCAAGGTCTAGACAACTTAATGTACCTGGGAAGAACTTAGCTGCTACTGCTGAATTCAGTCCATGGCACAACTTGACACCTTTAATTACAGGAAGCAGAGCTAGGCTCCAGATACAGCGGCGTATCTGGAGTGAGATCATACCAGCGCAATCAAATCGGCCAAGAGAGCACCCGCGGCCGGCCGGGCGGCCGGGCAGGCTGCGTGTTTAGCAGAGGAGCAGCTGAGCTCGCTCTGCCCTGCAGCCGGAGCGGGAGCTCGAGCTGCTGCACACACTTACCTGCCTCCTGCAGCTGCCTCCTTTTGGCTTGAGGAATAAATCTGGGAACAGTTCTACCTGCTAGAGCAGTTTGCAAAAAAAGGGATGGAGCAAACACATTTAAGCTCTTGCTGTGCTCGCCGGGAGCAGCAGAATCTGCCTGTGCGAGCAGAGCGCTGCAAGCCAAGGGACAAAACCCTTCCCAGGCGGGAGAGCCAGGAGGTCCCCCTCCGGCCGCTGGCCTCGGCTGGATTGGAGCCGTGCTGGGCTTCGCACTTCGTATGGGCACAGCAGCCAGGGCTGGAGCAGAGCAAACACGGCAGCGGGGTAAGCTGACAACGAAGCAATGCCTTGCACACCCCAGCACCTGTGCGTTTGACTGCTGCATTCGGTACCTCGGCCTCCAGCCGGGACCGTCGTATGAATCACCTTGCCCAGTGGATCCAGCGCCAGGAGCCAAAGGCTGCGCCCCAGTGCTGGAAAAGCAGAGACAAGTGTAACAGATGCAGGCACAGAATTTCCCTGGATTCCTTTTCAGGTTCACGGGCAGAAAAATCAGCGGCCCCAAGCACTTTCTGAAGCGTGACCCCGTGCCTTCTCGAGCCTGCTCCCCAGAAAGGACGGAGTGACTCCTGGCTCAGGGGGGCGCCGACCTCCAGGACCCCTTCCCCTTCACCCCAGGCAGAGGAGACCAGCCCGTGCCCTCGGGCACAGCCGGGTCCAGCACGGAGCACGGGGAGGGCTCCGGGCAGGAGTGCGGCATCGATGGGTGGCGTGTGGCCAGCCCCAGGGACGGGGGGGACAGCCGGCAGCAAACCATGGGGGTCCCCTACCGAGGCCGTGGCCATGGGGGGTTTCAGGGGGTGACGATGGCAGCGCCTGCTCCAGAAGCTCCCCCTCTAATAGGGCATTTCCCGTGTTATCCCGACAGCTCTGGTTTCCAGGCAGTTTATCACCCACCTAAAAATCGATGACAAGCCAGAGTGAACCCCTGACCTGGAAGTATAAATTGCCCCTAATTATCACAGTGGCTCGTCATGCGCTGGGTGCTTTGACCGAGGCCCCGAGCTGGGAGCAGTCCTGCCCTCTGACCCTGCTGCATTTCTCTTGGTTTAAGGGCTTTTCTCCCCGTCCCAGCCTGCGATTCCCCTGCCTGGGGGATCCGCGGCCACTCCCGGGTCCTTCCCGCTCCCTCTGAGCCTGCCCGGCGTATCCGGGGCTGCCGAGGATGGTGCCGGCGATGCTGCCAGTGGCACAGCCCCTGCCAGGCAGAGCACGGGGCTGGGGGGGGAAGACAGACCATTAAGGTACCGTCTCTCCCCCGCCGCCCCGAGCTTTATTCGCAGTCCTCAGACACGCTGCTCATTTTCTTTGTCTTCAGCCAGTCCGTCTTTAAAATGGGGGTGTAGGATACCCTCTAGGAGGCATGTTTAATTAAAGTTTGCAAGATGCTTGAAGAGCGTCAGATAAATAAAGAGGAACCACAATGGCATAGAAGTATTCCTAGGAGTGATGGGCACCCGGGGAACCAGGGCAGGTTCCCGGGGGAGACCCAGGGGAATGCAGCGGTTTCTCCCCCGTCTCCTTCCCAAGCCCTTGGCATTTGTTTAGCCCCAAGCTCTATCCAAGGTAAACGGGGCTGTCCGACCCTGCCACCTCTTCCCACTCCAGTTGCCAGGGGCTGCTGAGTGCCCTGGCAGTTGAGCAACCCTTGAAAGGCTCCTTTCACTGTAATTAGACACGTAAAAATGAAAAACCTAAGGAAAGGAATTTATGCATCTTCTAATAGCCCTCAAGTGTCCATCCAGCCACAGCCTTTTTTTTTCCTGGGCTTTTATTTGGAGAGTTGCTATAATTTATGTCATGCAATTAGGTTTTTGTCTGCAGGCTCTGGGAGGGAGCGTGAGTGCAGAGCAGGGGAAGGAGCCCTGAGCTTGGCAAATACCCGGAGAAGGGGCAGCGGCTCCGGCATGTGTGCCTCCGCTCACCCGGGGGGGCCAGCAGCCCTGCCCACGGGACGGCAGAGCCAGGATTCGTCCCAGCCCAGGACTGACCAGCTCGCTGGGCAGCAAGTGGGTCTGAAGCAGCCCAAAAGTATGGACCAGAAGAATGATAAAACGGGGGGTGGGGGGGAATCCCCCAGTTGGAGCCTAGCTCTGACGGGAACTGTGCCCATTCCTCTGGAAAACTCGCAGGGGAGGGCGGTGCTGGGTGTCGGGTGGGGTTAAAGCCGCATCCTTCAGCAGCTGCGAAGTAGCAGGGCCCTGTCCTCAGCATCACCCGCCTGCCTGCCTGCCGGGGAGAGCTTCTCCCCGGGTGCTGGGCGAGGAACTGGTGAGCGTGTCCCCGAGCGGCTGGGGCTGAGCCGCCGCTGCCGCCGGGGAAGGCTGCCCTGAACGCCTGTCAGGCGGGGGGCTGCTCCTCTCCTCGCTCCTCCAGACAGGCTTTTCCAAACACAACAAGGCTGTGTTTTTCAGAGCGCCAGCCTGCGTGCAGCGGGATAAACCCGGCAGATAGAGCCGAACATGGAGCACAACGTGCTTCCTGTGACTATTTGCTCTAAGGCATGTGAAGTTTGGATTCAGAAACACCCACGACCCACTGGCTCTTCCTTGGCACAGCAAAATCCTTGAACTTGAACTCCCAAAAGAGAGGCTTTAGCTCGGTGTCCACTTTATGCCCATTTCATTGCCCACGGCCTCGGCATTTGCGGGCCAGGCTGGCCACGTGCTGCTTCCCCGGCCCCTCGCTGCCCGACATCTGCAATAAATCCCCGCGGCTGCAGAGAGCTGCAGACAGCGGCCGCAGGCTCCTGGCTGCCCGGGGCTGCCTGCTGGGGAGGCCGGAGGAGACTCAGCAAGCAGGGGTGGACCCCCCCCCCCCCGAAACAGTCAGAAACCCTGCTGCCGAAACATGCACACTCAGCAAATGCTGTATCTGGGGGTATCAGCGAAAGCAATCACAGCCTGGATTGTGCCGGGCAAGGCAGACCCCAGGGTGCAGGAGGCCCCTTATCTCCCCTAGACCTGCTGAGTGACTGAACAAACACGGGCCCCCGCTCCCCCCCGCAGAAGTGAGTTCCTCCCCGCAGCCGGAGCCCCGCCGCCCAGGCAGGACTTTCTCCTCCGAAGACGGGTCCGAGCCCCCATCCCCGGCGCAGCGCGGTGCAGCCAGCTGTGCCGAGCCCCGCCAGTGCCAGCAGATGAGAAAGCCAGATGATGCTCCCGGCTCCTGTCTCTCTCTCTCTCTCTCTCTCATCTCGCCGTCAGAGGAAAAGCATCGCCTAATCTGACACGCAGATGGTGCGGGCGGGCTTCCCCCGTGCTTGGCCTGGCACCTCCCGTGATCTCTGCCTTGTCACAGGTCACTGGCACTTGGGGGGAGGCAGGAGGTGCAAGGTACGGTGAGCGGGTGTAAACGCTAACTGTGCATTCAAAGATCCTTCTGACAACAAGGGCAGACGAGATAAATGCAGCTCCCGCGCAGCGCTGCCGCTGTGCGGGGGAACCGCGGCGCTCTGCACCTCCCAAGGGTCCAATCCTGGGGAGGAAAACATTTTAGTCAGATAGAAATTGGGTCATATCCCCTTGTTTGTCTGAGTAAATGGGACAGTGTGTACATTTTATTTACCTTCCTACAGGGCAAATGTAGTGAGCATGTAATAAATAATTTCTGCAGCTGCTAGGCAAGCCTCCTGCTGCAAACCCAGCAAAATTCATGCATACTAAACCTGCCCTAATTACAGCTCCCTCTCCTCTTTCACTCCTCCCAGCTCCTTACATACCCACTTGCTCACTTGTCACTCTCTCTGTCTCGCTCCTCCTTTTCCCCATCTGCTCCTTCCTTCCCCTTTGCCATTTACAGAGGGACGCCCTGGTCACCGCTCCTGCCCTCGGGAGCACGTGCTTCAGCTCCAGCTGGGCTAATGCCAGTCGGGATGTAAGTGATCGCCACCAGCCGAGGTTTGGAAACCTCTTGAGTCCCTTTGGGAGCGCACAGACCAGCTGACACATCCAAACCTTCTTTTTGGCTGTTTGACCGGAGGTCTCCTCTTCCTCAAGGCAGAGCTGAGGAATTGCCCCGTTTCTTCGGGATGGCAGGAGGATGGGGAAGGAGTTCCTCGGGAGGGGAGCTCCCACGGGTGCCCACGGCGGTCTGGGCAGAACCAGATATTGTTCAGACCTGAGGTTTCTCACAGCGCTTCAAACATTAGAGCAAACAAGCCGTGTCTGTGTCGACCGGGACAAATGACAATAGTCTTAAATTGCAGCAAAAAAGATCCAGATTGGTGTTTACAACAGCCTTTCTAAGGATAGCAAATCGCTGGAGCAGATTGCCTGGGGCAGTGCCAGACTCCGCAGCACTCAGATCTTGTGGGAGCGTCAGACAAATAGCTGTGGGGAACCGACCAGGAGGAGCTGGTCCTGCCTGGGACTGGGGAGTGGGACCGGACGGGGGGGACCCCTGCCCACCCCCAGGACACAGCCCTGAGTCGTGCCCCCGGGGAAGGCTGGTGAGACGGAGCCTGGGGCTGGTTCCCAAAATCAGCTTCCTGAGCGAAGGCAAGATGGAAGCGGAGACACGTAGGGGAGCGAGGTCGGCAGGAACCGGAGGGGAGCCCAGAGGGAGGACCCCAAAGGCAGCAGGGGCAGGCGGGGGGGCCGCCCCAGGGCACACTGCTGGGCTCACGGGGACCCCTCGTCCCTGGCTCCAGGCAGGTTTCCAGCCTCTGGCTCTGGGCAGCGGCGCTGGCACATGGCCCGGAGCACCCAGGTCACAGCGGCACAGCAGGTCCCGACCGAGGGGTGCAGCGAGCACCGTTTCATCAGCGATGCTTTCTCCAGTGGCAATGCAAGGGCAGGCATGCTGAGGGCCCTGGCTCCCTCAAAGCAGAAGGGAGCAGCACGTCTCCTTGGCCAGCAAGGCAAGGTACCCTCACCCTGCAGGTAGCGGGAGGAAGGGGGGTAGGAACTCCCCCCATCTCTCTGCCATCAGAGCTGTGGCTCTCAGCTGTCGGTGAGAGGAACAGCCGTGCAGCACATGTGTTGGGCCTGCCTCTCTAGCTGTGGGGACCTTGAGGTCCTTAAAATAATCCCAAAGAAATAAACAAACAAACAAAAAAATTAATGCCAAAAGCAAATACAGAACAGGCTTATTCCAGTCATTTTCTCCAGCAGAGTCTATTCAAAGACCGGAGAGAGGATGACACACTGGGCCAAGCTAAACACCCCTGCAACACATTGCAAACAATAGCTTCACAGAGCATGAAGCCAGAGGGAATCATTGTGGTCATTTACTCTGATTTTCTGCAGAACATATGCCATGGCACTTCCCAGAATTCATTGTTTAAACTAGGCAAGGCTTGCAGAAAAATATTCACTCTTGACTTAAACTTTTCCAGGGAGGGTGGATGCACTGCAGAACAACACCAGGGAAGAGGGGGAAGTTTCTTCCTTTAACCAGTTTGAGGACTCTGTGTAACTGGAGTGAAAACCCCATTGACTGGAAACAGCAGTTGCAGGGAGATGGAAACTATTTGCCAGTTTGGGCTAAGACCAGACTTAACTGAGCCGGGCATTTTCAGCACAAAGCGCTTGGACTATTCTTCCTGAGATTAATTCTTCTCCGGAGAGGGAAGGGGGCCAAAGCAAAAAAGCCACTACCTAAACCAAAAAATAAATATTCTGTTTGAGTTTGGGGGGGAGGGGGGTGCCCCCTCCCTATGCTTTGCTTTAAAATTTGCCAGGCTACCTTGCTTTTAGCCTAGGGCAAGGGAAGGGCATTTGACTCCTTAGAAATACGTGCCTTCGTTCTCCATCTCTCCTCAGCTGTGATGTCAACTAATCATTTTTGTTGCATTCTTCATTTCAACACCCCATTTTCTAATCCTTTTCTTTGACTGTCATCTCTGGTCAACAAATACGGCAATGCCGGAGGAGGGCACTTTATCTGAAAGAGGCATTCTCTGCCATGGAAATCAAGACACTGTTTGCCCGGAGTTACACGAACCCGGCTTTGCCCTCGCTTCCAGCCCAATGCTTAATCCAAACTAAGATCCAGCCAAAATATTCCCTCAGCCGAGGGTGTAGAGGAATTTTTCCTGCACCTCAGGAATCTGGACATTGCTCTGCAGCACAGGGTTTCTCCACAGCTGAACAAGACCTGGCATGACGAGCCGGCGGAGCCGACACCACCAAAGCACTTGCATCAGCGCTGAGCAGGGGGAGAGCTGTGTGCCACGGGGCGAGCAATGGGGCTGCAGCCCTACGCACGCCAGGAGACGCACACGAGTGTTTCTGGGTTGCATTTTGGACCTCCTCCTCCTCCTCTGAGCTGCAACTCCTAGGAGCAATGCACTCATCCCCCACTTCTGCACAGCAGGGTCAGAAGTGGGAAAGAAGCCAATTTCCCTTCCAGTGTGCCTGGTCACATGAAAACTAAGGAAAACCAGAGAAGGAGAAAAATAAAGGACTTAGGGCAGCTCTGACAAATGAAAGGGCAAAGAGTGGGCAAGGGGAGGGAGGCTGGGGAAAAAGGAGGTTGTAAGCCGTTGCCAAACCACTGCACACCCGGTGACGAGATTATACTTGGATGAGGCTCCTGGAAAAACCAGCTGAAGGAGGGAGGCAAATCTGGCCAGGGATTAATGAGTGCTGAAATCCACTTCCACTGACAGTGCCCAGTCAGGCTGGAGATGACAGCCATGCCTGAGTCAATGCACTTGGAGAGGTGTAGCTACTAATCCAGCGGCATGGAGGCCTGGAGCAAGGCAGACAGACGGACGGACGTCATCCAAACCACGGGACACTCCCCAAGCCCTTTCCCACCGCGGCTCAGGAACCTGCCGGCCCTCCTGCCCCGGGGCTTGGCTGACCCCGAGCCCAGCGGGGAGGGGAACGGAGCGGTTTGAGGCTGGCAGGAGCAGAGCCAAGAATCTCGCATAGCAGGAATAGCAATGGGCATAACGCATAACCTCATCTAAAAGGAGCTCAGAGCGTGTGTGCATCCGTGCGTGGACAGGGAGAGGGCAAATAGCGTGGTCGAGGTGGGGTGTAGGAACTTCTTCCTAAGGCTGGGGAATGAAGCCTGTGTCACTGGGCTCCACAGAGCCTGGGGTCCCCCAGAGGAAAGGGAGCCCCCATGGGATGAGATGTTCTGGTTTTCCCCTGAAGCAGCAGCTCCGGTGGGTTCAGGGAGATGCATGTGTTCGCCTCTCACCCCCATCGCTCCCCAGACCCGGCGAGCCCCTCTGCCACCCCAGCCTGGCTGCGGGGGGGTCCCCCAGGGGCCAGCGAGGACCGGTGCCTTTGGAGGAGACAAAGGGGAACCACGAGCAGGTTTTGGCGGAGGTCGATCTCCAGCCAGGACCCAGCTCCGGCAAGGGAAGAGCCCTCACATGCAGAAGCAGCTTCTCAGCTGGGGTGAATCTCGGGCTCGGGAAGGACCCAGCTACTGCAGCTGCCCTGGAGAGGCTGCACACGGGAGCTCACGTAAACAGCCTTTCAGGACAGACAAGTTCAGAAGGATGCAACGACCAGGCCCAGCAGTAATTCCTCAGTCGTAACATCCTTGCAGCAGGAAAATCTCTTTTATTAAGGGAAAACCACTAAACAGAAGCACTGGTTTCGGAGAAATAACCATCCAAAGCCCACCACAGCCAAGGAAGCCAAAGGCCTTCCCCGCAAGCCCTGGGCTGCTTCCAAGGGGCTGATGGGTGTCAGATGCCCGTCCCGTTTGCAAACGCACCAGGCTCTTGTTTTAAAGACAGCGATTCCTGAACCTCGGGTAAGAAATGTCAACAGCAGAGCTGCCTTCCTCACCCTGATGAAAGGGAAACAGATCTATTACTATTTTTTCAGTAAATGTTTTTGCTGGCTATGGGACCCGCTGGCTCTTCAAAGGCAAGTGAAAATTTGGTTCCATCCAGCTGTTCCCAAGCGCTGGGAGCGGGGGGTGAGGTGGGAAACCAGGGCTGGCTGGGCGGCGATGGAGCAGAAGGCCGGGCAACGACAGGCTGGGGAGCAAAACCCATCAATCACTGCTCGGGACCTTCCCTGCCTCCAAGTCTCCCTTCTCGCCAAGCTTGCGGCCGCAAACCGAGGCTCTCGGAGCAGAGAGTCAGCAGCAGAGAGGAGCCCACCACGGCCCCCGCCTGGGCAGGGCGGGGGTCGGGGCTGAAATCTCCCCCACCCTGCGCCGAAGGCAGCGCTGGCTCTCGGGGGGGGGGCTCATTAAGGACACGCTGCTCCAGCCAAGCTCCAGGCTTAGCGTTGGATGGCTGAGGCTGGATGCTGCCCTTTCTAATCTCGCTGGGAAACAAATACCATTGGTGATGGAGAAGTTAGCTGAACTCATTCGTACTACCATTTTTCCCTTGCTGGAAGATCCTTTTTCCTCACGGTGCTCACCTGCCCCTTCACACGCGTGTGTCACTCCCATCTCAGAAAACTCCACTTTGTAAGCGTGGCCATGGCAAAATATTTCTGACGAGCAGTCCTGACATTCACAGAGAGACCCTCAGGACCCACAGTCCTTTCTGAGTTCCCTTATTTCTAGCACAGCAGCTCTTTCAGAAACCACCTGGATATCATGACCCCTATTTCACAGATGGGATAGCAGGGATGGAGAGAGGTAAGCTTGACCCAAGCAAAGTCAGCCAGCAACTGCTAGAGAAAAGCGATGCTAGTACCCCTGCCAAGCCCTGACCTGGTGTTCTACGCACCGAGCTGTGCAGAGCAGCAAGTCGTCTGCTCACCCATCTGCCCAGTTATTCACCTGGAGGCTGAGGTGCAGGGAAATGAAAAGATTTGTCTGAGGAAGCCAAAGGCTGGTTTGCCCAAGAAGCCATAGGAAGCCAATGGCAGAGCTGAGGTTTGAGTCGGGATCCCGTGAGCCTTGTCCGCAAGAGCATCCTGGATGCATCTCACACGCCTGAATATTCATGGGAAATCAGCATTAACAGCTCAGCCAGGGAGCCTGACAAAGGTCTACCCAGATGCTTTGCATCCTGGCCTGGGTATCCACACGGGGCTGCTGTGAGCGTGATGAAGAAAATTAAATGAAACCTCAGCCGACAAACCTGACAGTGGCCTGATTTGGATAGGCAACACGCCCCAGGCCGTGCCTGCAGGGCTGGGAGAGCAAAGGTTTCTAAATGTTCGAAAAATCCCTCAATTCTGCTCCCTCGCCTCAGGAGACTCAAAGCCCCGGGAGTGTCTCCGAGTGCTTCCCGGCGTCCGCCTCATCCAGCTGAGGATGTGCCGCAGCATGGGGACGGGTCGGAGCAGTCTGAAGGGAGCCAGCCCGGCTGTCGCTCGGAGCTGCACATCCCTCCCAGCTAATTGCTTGTGATGAATCAGTGTGCAGGGCTACAGGGTGGTGCTGCAAAAGACGATCAATCAGTCGGTCCCCCGGGAACACGGCGATGCGGAGTCAGCCGGCATCCCTGGGACAGTCCTTAAGCAGGGTGAGAAGCCAGATTTTTCTCATGACTTACGCACTTGGATGATTTTGCTGGTACCGCCTTACATGCTGCAGCCCTTCGGGTCTCATCTGTTAGCTCTCCTACCATCCATCCACATGTGCTGTGTCCTCCCTGTGCCTGTTAACCTTGTGCATGTTTTTAAATGATGCCATTTCCTTTGGCTTGCACAGCATTTTATTTGTTCTTTATAGCACCGGTCTCACACAGGGTGGATGTTGCTTGGAGAGAAATAGATGCTGCTGGCTGCGGGGAGGAGAGGACGGGCTGGCTCTCCAGGCTATAACCCTCGCTTTGACATTGACTCACCGCAGGCCAAGTGCCCCCTCCCTGCCTGTAAAATGTGGACGATAATATTCACCTGGCTGCTGAGGAGGTGGGAGGGTGCACTAGCCAGCTTAGACAAAAAGCACTTTTTTACCAGGTGCCAGTGGAAGTGCAGTGGTCAGGTGAAGAGGCGCATTATAAATGCTCGTGTTATGAGCACGTCTGGGCCGGACAACGCTCACGTGCCTTCGGGCCACCTCTAGTGCACGATACAGACGCTGACCGTGAAGCCCAAGGCAGAAGGGAGGCTTCTCTGCTCTCAGGGGTCTAAGTTATTTGCCTAAATTCAGCCTAACCTCGATTTACACATCGGCTCCCTGCGGGGCTGCATGCGTCGCAGCACCGCTCCCACGCCAGCGAGGACGAGGGGCCGACGAAACGCCCTGGCGCTTGCTCTTCTCCCTTCAAAGGAAGCTGCAAGAGGTGATGGATGCTGCTCTTTCATACTCAGTGATAAAGAGGAGAGGGAAGCTGGGTTCAGCTCCTTCCCACCTCCCAGGGAACCGCGGGAACCGCTGCACGCCGGGCTGGAGCAGGAGGGATGCACTGTACCCTTCCCGGTGCGGGACTCAGGGCAGGGAGGGCAGCTCCGGCACTCTGACACCTCTCCCACGCCACGCCGCAGCCGGACACACAACACCGAGCGCCGCAGCGAGCGGCTGTAGGCACCCGAGGCTTTTCTTACCTCTGGCCCCTTGCCTTGGGTCTGCCTCTGGACTAACTCACCTGAGACCACAGCTCGTCCTAGATAGCGCAGCAGGTTATCTCCCGGCGGGCTCCTCGTCACCACGGGCTCCACCAGCCCTTCCTGCTCTGCTCGCCGTGCCGCGGCTGCTGCCGCCAGCGCTCCCCGCCGACCTGGCCCAGATCTTCCTCCCCAGGTCTCTGCCCTTCGGCCACTGCTCCCACAGCACCTCCCTCCCCATGGCCTTTCTGCTTCCCAAGGGAGACCGCCTGTCCCCGGTGGTCTGTTCCTCCCTGCCTGCCCCGGCAGAGCTGGTGGCACGGTCCGGCCCCAGCTCTCTGCCATCCCTGCAGGAGCATCGCCCCGCAGCAAAGGAGGGAGCGTGCGGCATGCTGTGGTGCTTCCAGCCAGGATTGCTCTGCTCGGGGTTCTTTTTCCACCGTGCAACGTACCGTGCCATCTGCAGAGACCTGCTGGGCAGGCGTGCTCCTGCTCGGCAAGCTGCCTGGGAGGCACGATGCCGATGCCGTGCCGCCCTGGCGCGGGTCCCGCGGGGATGCCAGCAGCACGCCCGGCACCCTTTCCGTGCCGCTGTGACTCTTTCTTTTGCACAGCACCAGACTCTGCTGGTCCCACTTGCCAAATGGGCTGCCGCTGCCACCCTTGCAACACCCATGCTGGCTTTTAATGCGTTATCTCACCTGCTGGGCTACATCTCGGGGATGCAGGGAGGGAGATGAGCCCTTCTCCCCACCCACAGCCGCAGGGCCGGCGAGGCACGGGGGAGCTCCCCTGCACCCATCCAGCAACCTTTGGGCACTGACCAGGACAAGGCAGCCCCCAGAAGAGCTGCCGTGGTTAATGATGAAACAGTCGTCACCCAGACAGCTCTTTACTGTGCGGGACAAGCTGTGAACTCAGACCCAACACCTGTAAAGCCTCTTGCCCCTTGAGCCTTGTTTTGCATTATGGCACTAGCTAGGAGGCAGCTTTTTACTAGATTATTAATTATATTTCTATATAAAGCTTTACATCTCTGCCTGTGATTTGCCGTGTTGTGAAATATGATTAAGCTTTTGTAATTCTGTCCTGACGGTTCCCTTTGTGCCTCCCCCTCCAGCCAAAAAACGGGGTTATGGATCAGCCCGGAGGCAGCAAACGCAGCACACCACTTCCCAAGAGAAAAACCACCGGATTTCTGCACGGTGGCAGACCCCAAAAAGCATACCTGGAGCCGGCCCAAGCCAACTGGCCAGCCGGAGAAGGAAGGGGAGTTAATGGATCCCACTGGCTCTCACTCAGCAACAAACAACAGCGATTAATGGCAAAGTGCGAGAGACTAATTGGACATTTAACCCAACGCTGGCACAGGACACCTTGTGCTGTAGCTGAAAAGAGGAAAGAAAGATTCGCTTCTCAGCTGCAGGCTCCTCTAACATGCCCTTTGCTGTAACCAGATACGTCCCGATTGCACCTCATCTTCCTACAGACAATTCTCACCCTGAGGGATGCTCAGTGGGGCCAGCGCTTGGGTCGGGTGGGCGGAGGAACAGGAGGAAAAAGGAGCTGACATGAATAAAACCATTCCATGATCTGGTTCTGTTTGTCTTGTTTTGGTAGCTTTTCTCCTTTCTTTTTTTTTTTTTTTTCAAATTCTCAGAGAAAAATGGGTTTTGAAAGACTTCAGCTTTCCCCGCAGTGCTCGAAACACAAACATAGCAGCAATCGTCTCCATACAAATGAGCAGAAAGCGAACGTGACCGCTATTTCTTGCATGCCCATAGTGTGCCCACGTGTGCATAGGAGCCAGCCTTGCTCGCCCCGAGCCCGGGGCATCGCGGGCAACACCCCACAGCCTCAGCCAGCCCCAGCTCCCCACAAACTCCGCGGGAGCTTTGCCCAAGTAAATACTCAAGGCCCTAATTAGAAAGGCATTGCCATTGAAAATGCTACACGTACTCTCCCAAATATATATGTTTAGCACAGCAGACAGGTCATCCTGTGAATACAGTGCTTTTGGCTGTGCCTAAATTATCTGCAAATGGCTTGATTTTATGCCATTGCCCATTATTCAGAGTGAGTCAGTGGCTGCAAACACGGGAAATCCATAGAAGCTGTAGGGCCACGGCAGCTCGTCCCATAGCAATCACACCAAACGCCATACGAACAGTCATGCGAGCCTGACGGTCTTGGGCTGGATGATTCCCAAATCCACGAGCACTCTCCGGATAACTACTCCAGCATTCCCATTGTAAATAAGCACTCAGGAGAGCAGCGTTCGTGTCCTTTACTGTCGACCAGCATTGACTGATGACTTTCTGTTAGGGCAGTGTCCACGGAGAGCATTTAGCTCATGTCCCCGCGGGCCTTTCTCTCCCTGTGGCTGACAAAGCATCCTCTTCCACTTGCCATCCCCACAGCCCTTCCCTCACTGCTTTAATCCAAAGCTGGGCTCTGCCCGCTGCGTTCAAGCCCTCGCACACGCCGGGTAGCAGGCCGGAGGTTCCCAGAGGACCGTCGGGCACACGCGGGGGTTTCCAGGGTTTCACTGGCAAAATTTCACAGGAGCCGAAGCCGGCGATGCCAGCACATCTCCCAGGCCGCCAGCCAGGGCCGCTGCAGAGTCAAAAAGCCCTCCAGCCTCATCCACCCGCTAGGTCAAGTCTTGATCTCAACCTCCCTCGCAGAGCAAGACCTGGATTTGCTTCCAGCTCAGTCTCAAATCAAACCACGGGATGGGAGCAGCCTGCGCGCATGGCCAGCTGCGTCGGGGTTTGGTAGCATTTGCTGTTTCAGGCTTCCAGATGAGCGGACAGGACTGAAAGCCAGTGACTACCCACAGCTCCGGCACTGGGAAATGCTCTCCTGACGGCTTACTCCGACGCCTTGGGCTCCTCGGAGGGATGTCTGCTCAGGCTCAGGGCACTTCTTCTCTTTGAGAGCCACCACCCCGGGTGGGTTCCCCTTCGCTCCTCTTCATCATCTCAGTAGCCGGCCCAAAGCGCAGTCTGGGACTGATTAAAAAATACCAAGTGGTTCAGGGCAGGGATAAAAGCTTGCAGACAACAAAAAGAAGGGCCAGAAGGAGAATCCAGCCCGCCCTTGTCCAGATAAGGTGCTCGCACAGCAGGGATCCTCAGCTGTCCCAGGTACGTAGTCATGATTTCTTAATGCTTCGCAGACTTCGTGGGTCCATATATCAGCACGCCTTGCCAAGGGAGCTTGGCTAATAAGGGTGATTTATGCAGCGGTCACTAATGGCTGACCTGGGCTTCCATCAATCTCCTCTGGAGGTTTCTGAGGATCAAGGGAGATTACAGCTTTACTGCCATAAATATGGGAAACGGTGCAGTGCCAGCATCACCGCTCCAGGGAGGGGAGAGGAGAGGGAGAGGAGACACACGATGCCTTGCCAGCCAGTGGATGAGTTGCAGGCAGGAGCACCCAAGGCGTGCACCAGTCTCACCAGCAGCCATGATGCCTCCACGTGGTGCCCAGCTCCACACCGCCAAAGCTGAGGCAGGGGAGCAGGACCTATCTTGAGCGGCAGCAAGAGCCAGTGCTGAAGACACCCCAGGGCTCCTCTGGCCTCCCACTGCTTTGACGTGGTGCCGCAATGCACAGCAGGTACCTGGCTGTTCCTAAACTCAGACCCATTCAGCCGCTCTGCAGCGAGTTGAATCCTCGGGAGTGAAGAAGGGAGTGAAACCCCTGGGGTGGGATGTCCCACGTCAGGCACCCTGCAGCGGCTCTCCTGGCAGAGACGCGGCACTGTTTAACAACGGGCATTACGCTGAGGCAGCCAACCAGTGCACAGGGGTTTTGCTTTTAAAATAAAACATCCTGAGCCAGCATGATTTTTTACAAACTGCAAACAGCAGAGGAAGGGTTAACCCAACCACCGCCAAAAAAAAGGTGGAAGTGGAGATAGAGGAGGATAAAAGGGCTCTCAGGAGGGGTCAGCTTGAGAGGAAGAGAAACAGAGGAGAGAAAAGGAATTTGCTTCCACAGAAACCCCAAAGGGTTGAAAGAATTTGTGAACTGAAGGGCCAAAAGGAAGGGGCACAACCTGACTGAGGTGGTACGTCCCCAGGAGGCACAGTGACTGTGCCACCCAGGCACAGCCTGGGATGGGTGGGTGCAGCTTATTTCCTGGTAAAAGATGCTTAAACAGGAGGCGGCCAGCCTCAGCGATGGGGCAGAGCGGGTCTGCAGGAGGCAGAAGGCTCCAGCAACATCTGAGCAATAGCAGCAGCAGCTTTCTCCTTGGCCTGGGGTCACCAGCCAGTATATTGGCTCAAAGGAGGAACTGAGGACATTTAGAATGCTCCCAGCTCCTGCCTTTTCCTCTCCACTTGAGGTCGACTCCTCAGCTTGTTGCTATGGGGAGGAAATAAATGATGCCCTAGATGGATGGGGAGGAGATGTGCTCTGCTCGGGGACCGCTGCTCCTCACGGCAATGCTAAATCTGGCCTGATGGACTGGGAACAGATGAGACTCCAGGGACACAGAGCCCTGCTTTCAAGGTGATGCCTCTACCCTTGAACACAACAGTTGCTAGAAATAGCCTGCTAGGACAGAGGCTGAGGGACCAAGTCCTGGCCCACCGCATTGTTTGGGGCATCGGTGAGAAATAGTGAGAACAAATGGGAGCACAACCCCCGGGCAGCCGGCAGCGAGGACGGCTGTGATGAATGCAGCACCTCCGTCCAAGCCTCTCCGCTCAGCTGAGCACCGCGGGCACGGGCCGTCGGCTATTCTGGCACAGCTCTCTCCTCTTGGCATCGTCGCCCTTCCTATAAAATACGTTAAATATTTAGTGGAGCAGAGCGCTGAAGCTGTCCGCCTCCACGCCAGGCAGGAGTTTCAGCCATTGGGAAGCGATCCCTTCCCTGGCACCGAGAAGGGCGAAATATGTATTCAGGAGAGGAACGGCTCCAAAAGGAAAGGCAGAGAGACAACTTTGTTGTCCCGGCCAAATTCTAGCCTGCCAAATTCCGCTTCTCTAAAATGCTGCCTGCATTTTCAATAAATAACAAAAATCAAAACAAAACCCAATCTCTCCCATTCCTGCCTGAACTGCTTTTGCAGTGGGCTGCGCAGACACCTGCCACATCCACCCCAGCAGCGGCTGCCTGGCATTGTCGGGTGAATTGATCTTTGCATATAGCTTGCACATTTGTCTGTAAAGCTCATTAAGATCCGGCAAGATGAAAGGCTGTACAGAAATGTAAGATCATTATCATTATCAAAAGAAACACAGAAAACTGCTGCTATAGAAGCAGATTTGTTTCCATATAGAAAGCTGTTCAAAGTTCTCCAAGAAGCTCTTTAATAACATGGCTGTTATATGAATAAACTTCAAGAGCTTCTCTCACGCTGGGGAAAACTTCCAAGGACCCTTTTGCCTTTCACGTCTGTTGCACAAATTTTCCTTGCCATTTCTGACATATCGAAGATAATTTCGGTACAGGGAAGGGAATCCTGTCTCCCAGCCCTCCCGACTTGTACGCTGCCGAAATCGTAACGCACAACGGTGATGCTCCGGCTAGTAGAGGGATGGGACGTGACCACCAACATTGCTCGGCTCGTCCCCGGCTGCCTCCCTGCCGAGGGCTGCGAAAGCGGCTCTCCCTGGGGAGCGAGTGTGGGCAGAGGCACCCGCACTTGGGAGGGGGCACAGTGCTCACCCCCAGCACCCGCTGGGCAGCAGCGGGCAGCACCAGCAGCCCTCCAGAAAATAACGGTTTGGGTTTAAATACGCCAAATCCAACTCATAGTGGTCTCCCCAGCAGAAATTCCCCATCGAACAGCCCCCGTGTGCATCACCGTTAGCCACGGGGGGCAGGTGCGGCTCCTCACGGGCCGAGCAGGGACACCCACGGCCAGCGCCAGACAGGCAATGCCACCGTCTCGCACCTCCCACCAGCGCATCCCAGTCACGATGCCAGAGACCTCGGTGCGTGGAGTCCTGCTTGCCACGGGTGCTCCAGGAGGGGCTTCACCCGGGATCGCAGCCCCCGCCCCGCCCCCCCGCAGCCTGCGAAGAGGAACTCGTTGTTTTAAAATGGGCCCCGGTTCCTGCACCGGGAGGTTGCCGGAGCCAAGCCTCAGGCTCAGAACTGGCTGATAGGAATTTGGATGCAGCGAATCTATTCCTGCCTGGAGGAAGCAGAAGAGTTAAACTTGCTCAAGGCACCATATTTTTCCAAGAAGAATCAGTTCTTCCCACACAGGGTCATTTCTTTTTTGAAACCAGCCTCCCTTTTATCCACAAGAAAATCTGCTCATAATTATAAACCAAGGAAGAAGAGGTTTCTGGAAATATTCATTTGCAGCTGAGCCATTTTCACCCTGGCACAGGCAGAGCGAGCCTTCCTCGCTCCCATCTGTCGCGTTCGCGCCCAGCGCGGCGGCGGCGGCGATGCCAGCCAGGCTCTGCCACCCAGCGTGCCACGCTCAGGCGGGACAACGTGACACCGTGGGGGGATGAGGAAGGGGGGGGGGGCCACCGCAAAACTGGGCAGGACTTGGAGCTCGCGTCCTGCCCAAGATGTTCGCCTTACACATGAACAGCTTGGCACCACGAGGGGCAGGGGGGAGGAGGAGGAGGAGGAGGAGGAGGAGGAGGAGGAGCAGTGCAGGCGTCGTCTGAGCTCCGTTAGGGAAGAAACAAAATGGAAGTGTCTCACGGTGCGGAGTTCGATGGGTTCCACAGGGCCAGGACCCAGACCACCTCTGCAGGCAACCTCTGCGGCCGTAACGGCAGTGAACCGGAGCACAAGATGCCACTTGGGCCAAAGCTGGGCAGCAAACGTTCCCCCTGCCTGCTCGGTACCTCCTCCGGGTACTGAGCCCCGGCGAAGGGGTCCTTGCTGCTTCTGCAGTGAAGTGTCTACAGCTTCTCCCCATCATGTCTCTCTCCCTCTCCTGCATCCCATTTACATTGCCACGAATAAATCAATCCGCTTCTTGGTGCCTACACCTTCAAATATTTATAGACTGTTATTATACTTTTCACTCCCTCCCTATACACACATGCCCTTTCCTTTAAACGTCTCTCCACCAAACTATGTCTATTTAGTTCTTTTAATCCCTCCCCATAAATCTACCCTGATCCACTCCCTGCACTGTATCCATTTATTTCTGTTAATGAGAGGCACAGCAGAGTGCACCGTGGCAGATGGTCACGGCAGAGTTGTCCAGGAAGGGGCTGTTGTCACCTCCCTCCATGGCACGGTGCTTGAGGACCACGGCTCAGAAGAGCATTAGACTGCTCAGAGCATCTCCTGGGCACCTACTCTAATACACGGCTTTGGGCTCCAGCCAGACTTCTGCCCACTTTGGATATTGCATTTTCTTCTTTTTTTTTTTTTTTCTCTTTTTTTTTTTTCCCCCTCCTTCTCCCAACTGCAAATGACAAAATTGTGAGCAGCTCCAGACAACTTGCAAACCCAGAAATAAGCTGTTTCTGGTGAGTGAATTTAAACTTCCTTTCCTATTTGCAAATTGCCTGTGAGCAGCTTGCAAGTATCAGGAAACCAGAAGTCGGGGAAGGCTGCAAGTTTAGGTTTGGAGGCACACACCACGTGGGATCCTTCCTCGGTCTGGTAAGCCCAGAGCCATCAGGAGCAGCGGCCCCGTTCCCCAGGCCTCCACGCTCAACATTCCCATTTGGCAACCGTCCTCCCGCCCCTCCCTGAGCTCAGCCGTGGCCGTGGGCATGCCGATATGCTGCAGAGCAAGCACCCGGAGCGTGCGAGACCCGGGTGGGGAGAGGACTGGCCGAGCTACAGGGCTGGCCCTTGCCCTGCAGCATCCCCGTAGCATCGCTCCCCACCCTCGCCTCCCTCTCCGGGACCGAGCACTTGCAAGCTGGGACAGGGATGGGTAAAGAGCCCCGTTATGTGCGAGGAAGGAACGTGCACAGCCCAGCAGCTCTGCCGCGGCCAGCGCTGCTCATGCAAAGTTTGGTTGTGGAAGGGGAAAACAAAGTTCATCTTTAAACAGAGAATAAAAGGGGGAAGAAAGAGACTGCTGAGGGAAGCATGTTTGCTAGTGCCAGGCGGGCCACAAGCGGAGCTGCAAAATCTACTCGAGTTTATAATTTGTTGTAATGAAGCTGCTTCAGGCAATAAAGCCCCAGTGGCCACAGCTGATGGAGCCGGTGACATGGAGCACCGGGATTACAGCCTGCCCATTGAGTCCTATCCCCTGCCAGGATAACCCATGAGATAATCACAAAAAATGACTGATTAAACAGCCTGCACGAAGCCGCTGCGAGCCGTCAGAAAGGCTGCGGGGATTTAGTGAGCTCAGGGTGGTTTTTCCAGTCAACAGATCAGACGAATGCACTTACCCACACAAAAAAAGCCACTCCATCAGCAGCCCCGTGTCCCCACGGGGACACAACAGCAGGCAGGGTCAGAGGCAGGGTTCAGCCCTCCGGTCAGGGCGGCACGAGGCACGACAGGCTCGGGAGGGTCAGCGAGGGAGGCTGCACGGGAATTTCAGAGAGAGTTGCAGGGGCAAAAGCGTTTGGGCCATCCCCAAGGCTTCAGTGGAGCGTCCTCCCCTCCACGGCTTTAACCAGCTTTTGTCCAGCTGGAAACCTCCCCTGTGCGAGAGCACCTCAGATGTCCCACACCCATCCCAGCTCTCCTCTTCCCTGAGCCCCCCAGCCCTCACCTCCACAGGCAGCCATCACCCCACGTACACGCATGGGGGGGATCCCTGCTCCCCAGAAGGGCTGGAGGAAGGGACAGTTACCCTGAAGTCACTGGGGGATAATGACTAGCCACTCCATGTCCCCCAGTGGCCAACGGCCACTGGCAGAGGCGCACAGCCCGTGGCAGGCAGAGCACGTTGTGCCGATGACGAGGCTCCTCGGGCGGCTCACGCTTTGCTGCCTCGGCCGGAGCGTGACAGCCGTCCCACCCGAGGTGGCGGTGGCGGCTCTGCCCAGACAAGCACTGCCCGCCTGTCACGTCCGATTGCTCAGCTCACGGAGGAGCAGGCCGTCGGCTGATTAGATCTGTTTTGGTTTAATAGGTAGGAAACACGTCCACCGAGCAGACCCCTGTGTCTCCAAAGACCTCCCTGCCTCGCACTGGTACCCGCCGGGGTGTCACCCAGCACTGCTGCAGAGGGCTTGCCAAGCCCTGAGCACCGACAGTTTGTCGCAGGGGCTGAGCAGGAGCAAGGGGTGATCCGTCAGCAAGGAGACCATCACCACCAGCACAGCATCACAGGGGGCTGAGCTCTAGCTTGGGGCTGCTCCTGTCTCAGCCGTCTCAGTTTTTTCATTTTTGGCCAGTCAAGTTTGCACATCTTCTCCATATAAGAACCTTTAACCCTCACTGCAGCGGCTGCTTTTTTGTCCCCTTCCTTTGTGGGATCCTGAATCTAACAAAACCTTCCTCCTAGCAGCGGCTCATCCTCTCTCCAGCCCCCCCAGCCAACCCCTGAAGCTCCTCCATCATGGTGGGTAGAGCATCAGTCCCAGGCAGAGCTCTCTCCCAAAACCATTCATTTTCCATATGGGAAAGGTCCTCAGCCCACCAGCAGATCCTGACCTCCGCCGCTCCCTGTGAAAAGGAAGAAACAAACCTCCAGCCCCTTCATTTCTGAAGCACCTTCTGTTCCCCTCCAGCCTCCCAGTACTTGACCACCCAACCATTTCCCACCCAGCAGGTGCTGCTTTGTATGGCTGAGCAAAACCCTGCTCAGCTGGAAGCCCTTATGAGATTAAAACAACTTCACTCCCATTACAGTAGTTTCTGTGAGCCTCTGCAAATTCTGGGGCTCGCAGCCACGCAAGCACAGCCCATGTCAGATGGACTTTTTGTTCACCTTCATGGTGATGCTTGTGCTGGAGAGAGCATTTCTGCCCTTGGCTGCTGTCACGGTGAACTGGGATCTCTCTTAGCTGGGTCCCAGTCCGGGGCAGGTGAGATGGACCGGTCTCCTCGAGCAAGGGGTACACCTCCAACCGAGACATGAGCTGCTCATTGGGTTCCCGACCTCCAAACAACGGGGGCTGTAATTATCCTTTGGCCCTCACACAAATTGCTCATTTGACTTCGAGCGCGGAGTGCTGACTCGCTGGCTCACTTTGGAATTGGGGCTTAAATCAAAGAGCTTCCCTCAAGGGATCTGGGGAAGAAGGAGACAATTAGATTTGAGCCCTGAAGTTTTACAAGTCTAATAAATTTCCCGGTAGCCTCCGGCTGCCGGGCTGCCGTGCGAGAGCCAGGCGAGAGACTTCGGTGAATGAAAGCAAGCATTTCTCAAGACAGGAAGCCACACCGGCACAACACAGGTCTGTCTGCCGGGGGACCGACTCGTCTGACCCCCCTCCTGCTGCCTCTGCCCGCTCTGCGTCTGGGCTGGGCGGCGGGGATGGAGACACCGCGTGCCTCATTGCTGCACGAGGACCACGTCAGCAGGCCAGTGCGCAGCTGGCAGGGACAGCCCTGGTCGCCCCGCGTCCCACTCCTCGCTCTGCCCATCCACGATGGCCTCAGGGCTGGTCGGTGGCAGAGGAGAAGAGGAAGGTCAGAGCCGGCAGCGTGGAGGGAAGCAGCTGGCTGCTCGCTGCCGGAGACAGCAAGAAAAGAGCATCTTCTTAATTGCGCTGCAGGCAGCACCGCTAGGAAAGGGGCCATGGCAGAGAGGTTACAGAGGTGCTGGCACCAAAGCAATAAGCACCGGGGGGGGGACAGGAGAGGGCAGAGCAGCCCTGGCGGGGAAGCTTTCCCCCACCAAGCGGGATCGCCCCCCAGGCTCCTACACCCCTTGGAAGGCACAGCCTTGCCTGCAGCTGCTCGCTATCCTGCCAGAGCTGCACTTCTCCGAACCAGGGACCCAAACACACCCTACCTTTGCTTCCGCAGTGCTAATGGAGAAGAGGCTGGAGAAGGAAGCTCCCTTTCTCCAGGAAACCCAACTTCTGAGAGCCCCTGCAGCAAACCCTCTGCTGCTGCCGCCAGGCCTGGTCCCCCAGCAGCGCTGGGGGGGGTTTCTCTCTCCTCCCACGGGCAGGTGAGGTGGGAGCAGCCGTGCGAGCTGCTGCTGCGGGGCTGCTGCCGGCGGGCCCCGAGGGGAGCACGTACCCCGGCGCAGCGACCTGCCTGCGCTCGCCTGGGCTCTGCGTGGGGCTGCAAGGTAGGACGCCCGGGGTCCCCCGGGGTGCTGTGTCCCATGTACCCAGCTGTGACAGCGCGGGAGGGGCTGAGGCAGAGACACATAGGCCGGCGAGCTCCGACTCCTTTGCTGGGCGAGAAGGGCAGGGTCATACAGGAAGGCAAAAATGAAGAAGATCCCTGGGAGATCTCCTCCCGTGCTGCCTTGCCACAGATGTGGTGGCACTGGCTGTCCCCTGTCCCCGGCATGGCATGGCCAGACGCAGCAGTCCCGATGGCAGCACCTTTCTGGAAAGGAGCAGGAGAAGCGCTGCTCTCAGCCATGCCCTTTCTCCACGCACCGGAGAAACCACCTTTGCTTCCCAAAGGGAAGCTCCTCTGCTCTGTCCCCCACTTTTCTGGCTGCCTCTAGTGTTTGTTTAACATAATATTGCTGTAAATTGCATATTCCTCTGACATGATGTAAAATATGTTTTATGCTCCCATTTTCCCCCTGTCTTCCCGCTAACCCTTTTTCTTTTCCAGTTTGAGCTGGATACACTATGCTGGGGATTAGCAGAGACTTATTTAAGCAGCCTGTCAACTCTAAACCACTGCTCATAAAACCTGGAGGTCTCTACAAGTCCTTCGCACTTGTCGCCGGTGACCATAAATCCCCATTTCGTGGGCGCCTTTCTCTCCCTCCCCCTTTTCTTTCCTCTCTCCCGCTGCAGGCTGGCAAGGGATGCGGAGCGGTGTGGCGGCCTGCCGGGGAGCGAGCACCCAGCCTTGCTTCGCCGGAGCTCGGCAGCACGTGGAGCAGGACTGGGTGGGCTTCAGCAAGGTCTGTTTCCCCGGCCAAGACCCTGCAACCAGCCTTACCCAGAGCTCACCGGGCAGGGGGGCATGTCAGAGCTCATCCCTCCGTGGCTTTCCAGGCTGGGTTCCCAGGCAGGCATGGCTTTGGGGGTGCCTCAAGGCAGCAGATACAGCCATGAGCATCTGAAACATCTCCCAGCACAACCCCTCAGCAAGCTGGGAGCTGCCAGACCCCGAGGGAGACGGCAGCGGTGCAGCGTGCCCGGCGCTGGGGTCCCCTCGCCCCAGGGCTGCAGGTTTGGGGGAGGCCCGGCACAGCCTGCAGGCAGCACCACGTTACAGGGCTGCTGCCAAGCGGGGAGGGGGTGTGCAGTGGGGGGGCCATGCAGCAGGCTGGCCACCCGCTCCGCTGTCCTCTGTGCCACATGCCAGCAGCAGCGTGCAGGCCGCTTGGCTCAAGCTGGTCATGTGGGTGGCAACGAGGAGGAGAGGTCCAGGCTGGGGGACTTTGATCTCCTCCTTTAAAGCAAGTGTTTCCTTGCAGGGACTTTGCAAGCCCCTCATCCGGATAGGCTGAATTTCTGCATTTATGATCTTCAAGGAAAGCTCCAAACAGAGATTTCACTCTGGAGGAATTTGTGGCACCCGCACTGGTGCTGGGCTGCGAGGCAGTCTGCACTTTCCCCTGTGTTTGTATTTTGTCTTGTGTTTTCGGACGGAAACTGCAGTGTTCAGAGCACTGGCAAAGAACAGAATAGCCTGAACAAGCACAGCCTGGGCTAGGTCCAAATGCTCTGGCCTGGATCAGGGGGACCGGGCACGGGCCCTCAAGGGAGAGGGTCTCCATCGCCTGGTGACCACTGAGGAAGGGTGATTTGGGGCTGACGGGGCAGCCAGTGGGGCTGTCAGCAGGGTCCTGCCTTCCTTAGGGACGGCAAATGTGCCCTCTGCGGCTGGTCCTGAGGGGTACGGTGCAATCAGAGATGGCGGGAGCACACAGTCCCGCCTGGAGACCCAGGAGGAAGACCAAGGCAGGAGGAATTTCCAAGGGGGCATGTACAAACACCAGTGCCGGGAACAGCTGCCAGTCAGGACCAGTACAGCTGCATGCTGCAGCGGGCTGGGGGCCGAGCCCTGCAGCCCCCTTGCCACCACGCACGGCCCCGAGCCGCAGCACAGGCAGTGCGCCATGGGCTGCCGGTGCCCCAGCCGGGCCAGCGGACTCAGGCCAGCGCGGGCTCTGACACCTCGCCGTCATTTCGTCACAGCGGCAGCACAATGGAGGCACTGGATGTGTTTTGACCTGGAGGTTTGCGGAAAAAACATTCCAGAGTGAGATAGAAAAAGTCCTGCAGGAGGGTGGGTGCAGATGTAGCAGAGGTGAAGGCTGAATTCGCAGCCTGCCCCGGGTCCGTACGGGCTGAGATGGGACCAGCGAGGAGGTTGCCGTCGGGGGAGAGGAGTGCAGTGGCGACCAGCCTTCCCTTTCCCCTTCCCCCCCGGCCGCCCTCTCCTACGCCAGGGCCAGCAGTAATCCCGACCTAACCTGACACTGAGACAGCGCTTACAGCCAGCAGAGACTCCAGATCCCTCGGCTGCGCTGGGCTCTCCGCTCCGCCGGCGCATGTGGGCACAGGGGGTGCTCAGGCCCCGCGTCACGTTCCCCCATGGGAAACCCGCTGACTTACAGAGGGGAGACGGGACCCCTCGTTTTCACTGGGAGCGGGGTTGGATCCTGCCGCTGTGTAAAGCAATAGGAGAAAATGCTGGCACCGTCCGCAGGAGCAGGATAGGACCAGATGGCTTCGGTCTTTGTTTCTTCTAGGTTGTTTTGGGTTTGGTTTGGGTTTGGTGGGTTTTTTTGTTTTGTTTTTTTTCCTCCTTTTCTTTCCAAAGGCGCGGTACAGATGGGGATGGAGCAGGTTATGCAAATGCTCCTCGGGCAGCTTTACCTGCCGTCGCCCTGGCAACGCAGAGGGGGCAGCGGGGCGCAGGCAGCGGGTGCAGGCAGCGGGTGCAGGCAGCAGGGCCGCGGGCAGGGCGGGAGGGCCGCGGGGCGCAGGCAGCGGGGTGCAGGCCGCGGGTGCAGG
>JAVKLA010000039.1:23168589-23217273 GCA_034782735.1 Sagittarius serpentarius | reverse complement strand
AGGGCCGCGGGCAGGGCGGGAGGGCAGCGGGGCGCAGGCAGCGGGGTGCAGGCAGCGGGTGCAGGTAGCGGGGTGCAGGCACTAGGTGCAGGCAGCAGGGCCGCGGGCAGGGCGGGAGGGCAGCGGGGCGCAGGCAGCGGGGTGCAGGCAGCAGGTGCAGGCAGCAGGGCCTCGGGCAGGGCGGGCAGGCAGCGGGGCGCAGGCAGCGGGCGGCCCCACCCGGGCTCTGCCCCGCCGGGAGCGGGCAGCCGTCGAGCATCCCACCGGCCCTCCAGAAACGCCGCTCGGTGCAGCGGGACAGCCCCCCTCGCCTCCCCGCGCCCCTCGGTGAGGACAGACGTCGGCGAGGGCAGAGATTGGGGTCCTCTCCCCCCAGGGGCAAACTGCTCTGCAGAGACCTTGCCCGGTCGGGCGTCCTCGCAGGTCCGCTGGCTCCCCGGGACCAAGGGGACAAACACCCAGCGGCAGCTCAGAACAAAGAGCAGCAGGTAACGAGGAAGTCTTATCACCATTTTCTTTTAATTTTCCAAGTGTGCCACAAAAAGATATTGTCCTGGGGACATGTGTAACTAATTAAATGGCACAGGGAGAAGAAAAACATGGAGTTTTTAAAGAGATTTTGAATTATGTCTGGAGGTGAAGGAGTCAGCAGGCTCAGGGGATAATTAATCACCAGAGGTGAGATGCCCCGGCTCCCTGTGCCAGCGTACGCTCCCGGCCGCTGATCTCGCGGGGCACCGGCCACCACCAGCACTGAGAGCGGCCCGGGGAGCTGGCACGGGGCTTTGGGGTGCCTGCAGTGCCCTGGGCAGAGCCACACGCCTGTGGCGCACAGGACACTGCGCCTCCATGCCAGGTCCGCCACTGCATCAGAAGCATCCTTCCCAAGCAGCTCTGTGGAGGCTGGCATGGAGCGCATCCGACTCTTGCTATGTGTTCTCCTCCACTCAACTGACCCGTCAGCGTCACCCCAATTCCCTCCATGTCCCCTCAGCAGCCTGAAACCAGCACAGTGGGCCAAACGCCCAGCTTTCGCTGCTGCATCTCGCTGTTGGAGCACGTAATTTGAGAAGCCTCTTGACATCCCAAAACCAGTTATGGTAATGGTGCAGGTAAAGAGGCTGAGAAGTCTCCCAAGGGAAAGAAAACGTCGGGGCATCTGTTCCAGGAAACACTGAACTCACCCCAGCAGAGCGCGGTGGAGGGTGGGCTGGGGAGGGACCGTTTCCCGACGCTGGTTCTCCAGGGGCTGCAGAGGGGTCTGGCGCAGAGGCGAACAGCTCCGGGTGCAGCTTCTCCCAAGCAGCAAGCACTGCCCTCCCAGAACATCTGAGACATTCAGCCACGTAATTACAAGGTTGTCCTTCCCAGTCCCAGAAAAAAGCCCTTCCAGGAGCAGGATTTGCCGGGCCCGGTCTCAGCTCCACTGCTTGGAAATTTAACCATGGTCTTGTTTCAGCGTGTTTTGTATCCAAGACGTAAGAAGTTAGCAAGAGCTTGTGTTAACTCCAGAGCTGCGTTTGGTACAGCTCCGCTGGAAATGGCCGTGGAGATACCCTGCAATCCCACATTAGCTCACATCCTTTTCCCATCCTGTGCAAGCACTAAACCCAAACAAACACGCTCCCTGGCTGCGGTAACCACGGCCCTTTCCTGGCCGCCGAGGAGGAACACGACGCATTTGGGGCACGCTGTGGAACAGCTCTCTCGGCCTGGCCGTGGTGTTCAGGAGAGGACCGCGTGGACCCACACCCAGCTCTTCTGCTGCTGCTCTCCGAGCTGTATGTGAAGCTGCCTCCAACCTTATCATCTGAGGAGCAAGGTGAGGACCAGCACCGGCACAGCGCACAACCTGCCTTTGGAGAGGGTGGTCAGCCTGGGTCCTTGGCTAAAGTCAAGCCGATCCTTTCTCCTCTCCGAGAGACCAGCAAGGAAGGAGGCTGCCAGCCCCTGACGGCGCTAACTAAGCTGTGGGGGTGGCATTGCTGGCTGCTGCCCCCCCCCACCAGCTCCGAGGCATCCCGGGCAGAGGGGGCACCTCTGCGTGGGGGGGCAGGACGGGCAGCTGCCCAAAGGTGCCCACCTGGAGCGAGGAGCGAAGAGGGCTCATCCCAGCCCACCCTGGCCGCTGCCCGCCACGCAGAGGAGCCAGGCTCCTGCCCCAGCCCGTGCTGACACGGCCCCGGGAGGCTCCCGGCCGCCGGCTGCCGGGCCCTCTGGTGCGACGGTCTGCGGGCTGGGGGGCCTGAACACGCGCGGCCGGGCAGGGCACGGGGCTCCCGTCCTCGGACAGCCCCCACGCCTGGCAGTGAAGGAAAGCAAAATTATTACCTCAAGCTTCTCCACTATTTCCTCTCACACCAGCCGATGCCCTCTTGGGGTAAAGCCCAGTCGCCCACCCCCCTTGCCCCTAAAAGAACCCAAAGAGAGGGAAGTTGCCCAGCTCACCCCAGCCCGGCCCTCGCAGTGTGCCCGGCAGAAGGGAAAGGGCCAAGGGCTTTCTGCTGCCAGACTCGCCCGGGAGATGCCCGGCCCGGCCCTGCTCTGCACAGAGCTGGGGCGAGAGCAGCATCTGGGGGCTGCACCCCATCAGGTGGGTGGGTGCTGCCCAGGAGTGGGGAGGGGGTGAGTGTGGGCAGGGTGGGCAAGGCGGGCTTGTTCGCCTCTAAGGAGCGTGGGCATTTTTGAGAAGTGACCAAAAACTTTCTGACGGAAACCTGTTGTCAGGAAATGCTGACTCAACACATCAGAAGGACTTTGTGGAAACCTGTATATTTCATTGCCGTGTTTTGTGAATAATCATGAAAACATCCTACAAGGTCCCGGAGTTTAATTTCAGTTTTAGCATTTTTCCTGTTAGTTGAAGCATCAAAATCAAAACAAAATGTTCCAACTGCTTCAAAAAACACTTCCAAACTTTGCGAGAGGAATTTTTTTAAAGATAGTTTCTGTATTTATTAGATCACAATATTTTTTTTTTTTAATTTTATGATCAGGTGAAATTTCAGGATCTTAACTTTTTCTCCCAAGGAGTTACTAAATAGGTGCCAGGGCTTCCCGGCTTCAGCTTTGCTGTGAACCTGACCTTCAGCCCAGCGTGACGTGGGGATGCCGAGGAAGGACTTGCGGCCTGATGCATGTTTGAGCAACAGCTGGGTCGGGGTCCGTGGTGTCACGTCCTGTATTTATTGCCCCATCCCCGCTCCTGGGACTGCCCCGTCCCTCGCAGGCTGGCTTTGACCCCGGCTCCCGGCAGGGACGTGCCACCGTGCCGCGGCAGCGATACCTGCCGAGCAGGTAGGGGCTTTCCCCAGCTTGGCACCGAGTCCCGGGGGGACGGTGACCTGCCGCGGCAGAGGCAATTTGGTGGCCTTTCCCCTCCCGTCACAGCAATTAGACACCTGCTCCTTTCCCAGCAAGCAGCTCGGGAGCAGCACTGAGCAGGGCTGTAACTTTGGGCCCTTTCAATTAGCATTTTGCTCTCCTGTGCTAACTGGCTATTAGAGGTGTGCCTAACTGGCACCCAGGGGCCCTCCCAGCCCATCTGAAAAACCATTTCCATTTCTGACCAGAGTAATTGATGTCCTATTTTCCCTTCATTCATATGCAGGTGGCATGGGAAGACTGGAGCGACGCAGGGCTGGGAGCGGGATGGAGCAGTGGGCAGTCCCCGAGCCCCCCGCTGCTGGCTGCCGAGCTGAGCCCACTGCACTGGCTTTACTGGAGCTTTACTGGCTTTACTCTGCCCCACCGAAACCCATAGACCTGGGGTCTGCGGTGCTGGGGGCCAAGCCGGCAGCCTCGCCATCCCGGGGGGGTGCCTGCTTTAACATTCAGCTCAGCCGCAGTGAAAAATACGTGTCTGCCATCCACTGCGGTCCCCAAGGCCGGTATTTGTCTGCGTCACTCTTGGTACTTGTCACGGGGATTGTCAAGGTGCGTGTCGGCGTGGCTGCCCCTCACCTGGCCCGGGCTGGGGTGGACTCCCTAAGGGGGGGAAGGACTGGCGGGGCAAGAACCCCACTGCCAGGGCAGCCCCATGGGGTGCACAGGCCACGCACAGCCCCCCTGCCCACGCGTAGGTGCTTGCTCGTTTCCAGCTGCTGGGGCAGGCTGGGGACCTCCCTGCCCTTGGGGGTGTCACGTCCAAGGGGACAGAGGCCGGGCGGCGGCAGGATGCACCCACCTCCCAGAGCAGAGCAACAAGGCTTGGCTGCCTGGAGGTCCCAGCCCCACGTCCCACCAGCCGCGCTGGTCAATCCGTCCCTTGCAGAGTTCCCCTTGGATTTTTCCAAGACTTTCTTCACAGCAAGTCCCTTTGCTCGCTGCCAGGACGGCAGTGCCCGTGGCAGGGAGCTCAGCTAAGCTGGATGGAGCAGGGATGAGCCACAGCGCTGGAGCAGCGGCCTGGGAGGACAGGGTCCCCGGAGTCCCTTCCCCTCTGCTCCCGGGGGACAGTGACTGATGGGTGTCTTAGGTCTGAAGGAGAGCGGGTGACAACGGGGAAGCCCCCACACAGCTGCGGCTCGATGACGTGAGACAGGGAGCACTGGTTACCCTGACAGCCCCCAAAGCAGGCACCTCGTAACAAGGCAGCGAGGGAGCAAAGGCAGGGATGGGAGGGACGAACAGCGCCGACGCTGCAGGGCTCCTGGTGCCATCGCCAACCTGCGCGCGCGGGGGTGTATCGCCACGAACTTTATTTCTGTTTGATTCTTGTCTGCGGACACGTACTCAGGCTGGCTCGGCACCGGGCATGCATGTGTGTGCCTGCCCTCTGCTTCCTGCAGCAGGTCTGTCCAGCCCCTGGGCCCCGGCAGCCTGGTCCTGCTGCCTCTTGCTGTAGCTGTGAGTCACAGCCAGCAGCAGAGCAGGAAGGGCAAGGCTCGGTGTTAACTGCTTCCCCTCCAACAAAAAAGCTTTGCCAGCTCCTGGGGAAGAGAGGTGTTTGCTTCTGAGGTGCCACGGCGGGCATGGGAAGCGTTGCAGTGCACGCGTGGCCTCCTGTGAGCGCGGTGCGTGTCACGCACGGGGGCATGCGCTTGCACGTGGAGCAAAGCCTGTCTGCCGTGGTGCCCGAAGCGTGTCCCAAGGCGGGGGTCCCATGTTGTTCTCCTTCCCCCGGCTCTCAGGAGGCAGAGGGTCTCCCTCGGACTCACCTCGTGTCTCTGCCGCAGCCGACCAGCGGAAGGCATCCTCAGCTCAGCCCCCTCCTCCCCGCCCCAGCCCGGGGAGCATAAATGAGACGCTCAGGAGGCGAAGGAAACAGAGGAGGAGCGCTGAGACTCACGGCCACCTCCTGCCAAAGCCTCCGGAGCATCTCAGAGACGTGGCCTATATTCCCTATGAAATTCCTGCAGCTACACGGCTTCTTGGGGCTCTCCTGGGAGCGTGAATTTATTTGATGTAATTTCATTTTGGGGTGCTTTTTAAGTAATTAAAAGAGATGAAGGGAGAAAAAGCAAAAAATTAAAGGAAGGATTGCCAGGGCTGTGAGGGAATTCCCCAGGGAGAACATAGCCCCAGTGCAATAGGCTTAAAATCTTCTCTAAACAGAAGCGGCTTTTACACTGGTCTGCAGAACAGGAGGCTGAAGCACCGGAGTTTGTCCGAGGTACCAGGCATTGCCAGAGCTCCGTGTGCCACTCCTCGCACTGGGAGAGGGAGCAAATTCTGCCCGCAGGAAAGAAGCCAGGACTTGCCAGGACTCCCTCTGCAGCTGAGGAGCAAGGATGGAAGCTGAGACAGCAGTCCCGGTGGGCGGCAGACCACCGTGCACGGTGAGGTTGGCTGCTTTGGTGGAATTTGGCAGGGCTGCCCAGGAACAGGGAGGTTGCCCTGCTTGGACGAGTGTCTGAGATGTGTCTTGATGAAAATCAGTGCCAGGGTCGCTCAGACAAGTTGTGCTGCTGGGGTCACTGCACAGTCTACGGCCCGTCTCTTGCCTGGGGTTGTGTGCTGAGGAAGCAGAAGTCCCTGGCTGCACTCCAGAAATAGATAAGCTGTTAAGTTATAGGATAACTAGATTAACCAGGCTGTGTGGGGACAACAGACCATGACTGCTAAGCCAGAGATGCAGGTCTGATATGCCCCTTGGCCTGTTATGATAAAGTAGCAGGCTCGACCTGGAGCAAAAAGAAAGGTGGGAAAACCTAGTTGCAACATCAGGAGCAGCACAAGTACCCAGGGGCCCGACTGATGCCTTCTGCGACAGCTCACAGAGAGATGTTGTTGGCTACGTAACCCATGCCATGCCATGCCATGTCATGCCAACGCATCCGATCCCATCTCCCTTTCCCTGGCAAGCTGGCGGCTATAGCACAGGCCTCCTGAGGATCCAGGTTTGCCCACCCTTTGCACCAGAGAGTCCCGAACAGCGACTGTGCCGTGTGGGAGGGCGCAGTGAGACATCTGCAGCCACACTGACGTTAATTCAGCTCTACCCAGCTCAGCCACAGCAGCCCACGCTGAGCACCCTGTGCCACAGCCCGTCCCAGTTCCTCGCAGCCACTTCCCTCGGCTGTGCTGGTGCTCCCCCAGTGCTGCCAGTGTTTGCATTGCAGCACTGCTCGCATTCCCTCCAGCCCTGCCTGCAGAGCCACCCTGCCAGCCAGCACGGGTCCCGCTTGGGGCAGAAGGCTCCTGCCAGCTGGCCGTGCCTCCGCTGCTTCAGATATTCTTGCCCCTTCCCGTTCCCCGCAGTGCCCCCCCCATCACTTCTCGGACTCCGGCTGCCTGACTCCTAACCTTGCCTCCTCCCGCACCCTCAGCTGAGCACTCCCAGCTCAGTCCCTCTGTGGCTGGCCCAGCCTCACTCGCTGGCTTTTGAAGACCCCACATATTCAGTGACTGCTCCCCAGGTTTCATCTCACCTCGTGGCTGAAGGTTCCCCGTTACCGGAGCCATCCCAGCCTTTGCAGCGAGAGCTGCCATGCCTCCCTGCAGTAAGCGCAGGGCTGTGAATCAGTGGCCCAAGTGACCCAGGTGGCTTTGCTGCTGGCCCTGGATAAGGCATTTAATGCCTTTGGCCCTTAGCTCATCCTCCGAGTCCTGGAAGTAGCACTACAGAACTAATGGACACGACCTGATTCGTTAATGCTTGGTAGACACTGTTCAAGGTAGTTACCTGAAGGCCAAGGCTGGAAAAAGATGAGATTTTTTCCCACTCATAACGAGTGAATCTGGGAAGGGAAGAACACACAAAACTTCCTGCAGCCATAGCAGCTTCCTTGGGATTAGCTGGAGAAGGGAAAGTCTGCTCATCCCGGGGACAAGCGGCTCATTTGCTAAATTAAAGCATTAACTGAGAAACCAATCTTTTGGGGTGTAATTTCTCACTTCGTTATACATGGTACTTATCCTGCTAATTGCTTGTGCTCAGGGCAAGCCGTGCGGGCTGTTTGCATAGCTCACCAGAACGCAGGAGCTGCGCTGTGACCGTGCAGGGAGTACGTAGGAGCTGGCGATCCCTCCTGCGTGGAGGAAGGGCTGAAGGTCCTCTCCTTCCCCAGGACAGAGGAGCATCCACGACGCGAGCTGCTCCTGCAAGCGCTGCCCACCGCGTGCCAGCCCCACGCCGGGGAAGCCGCCTGCTCTCAGGACCTGGTCTGGCCGGCACGGTTCAGTCTCATCTTGGCATCCTTACCCAGATGTCCCTCAGGGTCTTTGCTGAGAGCCTCTTTTTTCAAGCCATCTCTTTTCCCACTGGCTTTACCATGCAGCTTCCCAGGGTGTTTGAGCTGCGACGATTTAAGTGAGGCAGATTTCAGAGACCGGTGAGTGAGGCTAGGCTCAAACCCATGGCCAAATCCTGTCATCAAAAGAGCCAGCAACTTTTAAACGCTCCTTCAAAACTCCTCCTGAGGACGTGGTCAGCAGTGGGCGCGTTCTCCTGCCCCCCAGGCTTTTGGATGTCCTTCAGCCCAGTGGATTTGTACCTCTTGGTCTCCCTGTTGCTCCAGGCACGCTGCATTCAGGACCCAGCCAGTTTGTCTTAACATTAGCCTAGGTATGGCTCATTTTGGCTTCAACAGTGAAACAATCCCTCATGCTTCTATACACCACCGTATAGAGGAAAGATCAGCGAAAACAGCCATTTCCATCCTTCGGACAGTGAGATGCAGGAGAATGGACTTGTGGAGATGGAAGAGGTGTGAAGGGACGGGCAGAGACACAACGCTGGCTCGGCTGGTCCCTGGTCTGTCACGTCCTACTCGGTTTTCTCGGTGGGTTCCCCCCTTCCAGCCACTCAGCGCTGCAGGGTGTTTTCTTTGCACCAAAGATGTCTCCACTTTCCCCACAACACGTAATAAGGCAACCGCACAAACCAGAGGATGTGAGTGGGAGCGGCTCCGAGTGCATCGGGCAAATCTGATCCTGCCAGATTAGGGAAGGCATTAACGAGGCTTTGAGCCCTTGCCTGGGTCTCGGGTTTATATATGGCCACGGTCACCACTCCGAGAGTGACATTGTAATACATCACGCCTGCCAGCCGCAGCCCGCGGCTCCCTGGCACCTGGCCAGGCAAAGGTAATTTTGTGCTGAGTGATATCAGAAGTCGAAATGAGCCCCACATACTTCGTGTAATTCCCAGAGGCTGTAAAACACCTCGGCCGTCTCCCATCCAACATTTATGTGTTTTGCATTAAACTTCCCCAAATTAGTGCTAAGTGCATTAAAGTTGTAAAAATAGCCTGCGTAAAACCCCATTAAATGCTTAAATATACGGATCCGGTGTACGGGGATCTATAACGTAGGTTTAAATTCAGGAGCCCCGTAAAGCCCAGGTCCTGGGCCGGGAGCAGCCCGGGGAGCGCCGGAGCCCTCCGCCACCACGGAAGGGACGTGCCGGCCCCACCGCCAGCCCCCGGAGCAGCTTTTTTCCCAACAGGGGATTCCTTTGAGACGTCAGACATTGCAACTCTATTAATACTCGCTGGAGCATCGGATGCAGACAAGACAGGCTGTGGGGAAGGGAGGGGAGGAGGGAGGCGGAGAGGAAACATCCAGGCTTGGATTTGTGTCCCACCGTCCCGGCATGTCTGGGGGACAGCGGGGTGGAAGAACGCCCCGGGGGATGCGGGCTGGCCCCCGCTCGGCTATTGTCAGGAAGCAGAAATCTCGCTCCTGCCCCGGCTGCTCTGGGCGAGGCTGCTGCCACGTTTCGGAGGGAGCCCGGATTGCTGTCAGCACGTTGGCAGGAAGCTTTGCAGGGGTCCTCTCCCCCGGCTTTCACGGCTTGGGTCGGAGGGGCCGGTGGAGACACCCCCACCCCCCCAAGGCAGCAGAGGCGGGGGGGCCTGGGCGGCCCAAAGCACATTTCCCAGTCCTCCCCCAAGCCCTCCGAGCGTGCCCCGTCCCCCACCCCGAGACGCTCTGCTAGAGCCGAACGCCCTGTGCCACTGGGAACCTGGCACCGAGCCTGCATTTTTCATTTCATCCCATCTCCTCTGGCAACCTCGCGTGTGTTTGGTGTTTACATCCCGGGATGCCTGGATACTGTCCCTCCTCGACCACACTCGTGGAGCTTCCCAGCGCTTCCCGTCATCGGCTGACATCTTCCTCACGATGCCGTTTCCACTACAGCCTTTCCCCTGGAGCTCTCCCAGGAGCGACAGGGCCGCTCTTGCAGTCGATGCCCAGCCTCAGGTCTGGAGAGGAGGCTGTTGCTGGCCAGCGTGGCCCCAGCTAGGCCCCCTCCCAGCCTGGGCAAGCCCACGGGGCTCCCCCATGCCAGGCATAGGCTGCCGGCACACAGGCTTGGGGTGGGCACGGGGCTCCCTGGGCTGCCAGGCTGGCTACTGCGTTTTCTTCTGTTTCGGGCTGCGAAGGACTGTCACCTGTGTGAACCCAGCAATGGCAAAGACGCTGCGCCCACAAGCCTGGGGAGCAAAATGTCCAACAAAATGCCTGCAGATCTGGGGAGACGGGGCCAGAAGGCAGGTGAACTTGCAGGCAGGCAGACGGCCCCCGGCAGGCAGGGCGAGCGTGCGGAGGGGCAGGGCGGTGGGAGCGCAGGGTGCCCGGGGGCTGTGACTCCCTCGGCACTCGGCAGCAAAACCGAGCCTCCGATCGCCCGAGCGTGGCTCGTGGCTGCGCTGGACGAAACCGGCCCGCCTGGCGGCGCGGCGGCACGGGCAGGAGCTGCCCACGGGGCAAGGGGAGGGAAAGGAAGGGAGATTTCCTTGCGTTTGCTTTTCCCACGTGTTCCCAGAAAGGTGGGGAACCTTCCAGGCTGGCTCCTGGCCGAAGCAAGCTGGGAAATGTGCAAACAGCCATAAAATTGCCCAATCTGAAGAGGAAATAACTCTGTCTTCCTGGTGTCTTTTCATGAGGGAGCGAACTATCAGCTCAGCCTCCAGCTCAAGGAAAGCAGTCAGAGGGCCAGGGACAGAGGTTTGACTTCTTTGATCCAGCTAGTCAAACTCCAAAGGCTCTGTCCCGTTCCCTCCGTTGTGCTCCTGCCACCACCATGCACCCCACATCTCCCACCCTTTCCACAGGCCCACTCAGAACTCAGCCTGATGGAGAAGAGGCTTCCCACCCCACCCCACCCCACCCCATCCCATCCCATCCCATGCCCTTTTCTGTTATTATTATTATTATTTTTTTGCCCCGTAGCATCTGCTCCTGCAGCGGGAGGAGAAGCCCACCAGCCATGCCCAGGATGGGTGCGCGGCCAGGTCTGCGCGGGCTCGTGGCCATTACATCCCACGCTTGCTCTCAAAGGTACCGGTCCAGTTTTATTACTGCCACTTCCCAACCCTTTGGAAACCTTCCCAAGATGTACTTACGGAATTACTGTTGCCTCTCTGAAGAGAAAACAGCTAAAGCCTTGTTATAACTCCTTAATGTTAACATCTGAATGGAGGGATTATCCTCCCTTACAAAAGGCTACATGTTTGTTTAAGGCTGTTTTCACTTGTTTGAAAGTGAATTTTATAGCCTGTTTCCCTCCCTGCTTCTCCTTCTGGCTCCAGCCCTTCGGGTTCCCACCAGGGACAGGGCAAGTCCCGGTCACCTGTAGTTTTTCCTGCTGGAAACGCTGGTCTCAAAACCGCACCGAGATCGGGAATTTGATTTGTTTTCGTGCAAGGTTCCCAGTTTATCGGCACCACCACCACCCCCAGCCCATCGCTGGTTGTACTGGAAGGTCCCAGGGTGAGGACGGCCCGGAGGGGGCTGCCGCTGCCCCACGGGCTGTCGGCGCTGCTGATCCGACCGAAAAGAAATCCAGCATCAACAGGATGAAGGATTTGTCCGGTCCCCAGGTCTGGGTGGGAGGACAGACCCCTGCAGAAAAGAGATGCGGTGCCCTCGCTTCCTTCTGTGCCAAGCAGCATGCCTGTGCCGGCGGTGCCGACAGATCCAGCCCAGGACCAGGCAGGATAGGGATGGGAGCAAGTCGGGAACAGATTTCCCTGTAGTTGGGAGCAGCTGCAACACAGATTTCCCCCCATTCAGCTCCAGGAAACGGCGAGATTGGGGAGAAACGGGAACAAAACTCCTCCAGATCTGAAAATCTTCCAGCAGGTCCAAGTCGCCGCCGCGGTCTCCCGTGCCGGATCCCTCCATCCTGCTGGACCGCACTGCCGCCGGCACGGCTCGCACCAAGCACGAAGCCCCTGAAGGTTTTTGACCAACTGTGTTGGTTTTTTTAGCAGCCACGATATTTATAAATGGTTGGTAAAATATTTATGTTACGAGCCAGTTTGCCTTGTTGGTTTGAAAAATTAATATAACATTAACTCAGCTCAGAACATTTAGGTTTTTAAAAATTGAGCTGAAAATTAAACAATCGTTGAATTTGTGGTGGGAGTAACATGGCAGCAAGAGTATTTATCACATGCAAAACAAATGGGACCGCCACTTCTCTGCCAAAGACATCAGAATTCAGGGGTATTTTTATGCCCTGAATAAATATTCTCAATTTTTTTTGAATAGTTTAAAAAAATAATAATAATAAAACCTGGTAGTTAAGGACAATCAAAACAAAGCCAAAGACATTGATGTCATATTTAAAAAATACAGGAGACTTAAAGATAAACTTTTACATTGGTCAAATATAGAAACTAATTATACCACCAGAGCCCCTACAAGGATTTCTCTGTAAAGTCCCTCTGGTTTTGTCCTCTTTAAAGAATTGCTGATGCCTCGTGGAAAATACTGATAAACAAGTTGTTCTCAAGCACAGCTTGGCTCTTCCCTCTTTCTTTCCCTTTTGTCCTCTACTACTGAGCTCCATGAATGGAAACAGAGGCCAAACTCATTTTTGGTGTGGCTGCACGTAGCAGTTGGTGGTCCCACCGCAGCCACCTCCAAAGAGCCCCTCCGTCCCCTCCGCTGCCACCGTCCCCAGGCAGGGCTCCGGCCAGGGAGCAGCAGCAGCAGTTTGTAAAACCTCAGGAAACACTGCTTTTTGTTTTCTTTTCTCAGACCTTTCCAAGCCACGAGAGTGTGGTGGTGCCAGAGGCCCACAGTCGGGTGGAGAAAGGGTAGAGTCAGGGGAGGAAGAGGAGGAGGTGGCCTTTGAATAGTTTCCTCTTGCCCTAGAGACAAATCTTTCTCGTCAAGATGGTACATGCTGGGACCTGAAATAAGCCCTTGAGTCTGCTTTGACAAAAGAGGCAGAAAAGGGTGAGTGAGGAGGAAGAGCTCTTCTCATGAGGATAAATACCTAGTTGAGTAACCCTAGTTTGAGTAACCCTACCTAATAACACTCTTCCATTAATGCTTAGTGTTAGTTGACTCACCGGCAGAAGAATAACAGCCTGCATTTTCAAGAACCAGTGATTTTGTGAGCCCAACTTGATGGCACTTAGAAAGCAATCAATCCTGTCTGCTCATCCTCCCGACATCAGGAGGCTTTAACAGGTCTTGAGACGGGCACCAAAAAAAGCCCTTCTGCTTTTCAACTGCCAGGCAAACACTCATCGCGAATCCAAGAAACTTTTTCATGGAATAATTGTGCAAGAGCGGGCTTGTCTATTAAACTGTTAGCCCTACCCATGGTTATAAAACCAGAGGTGAAATGGCTGAGATGGAGCAGCCAGATGAGGAAGAGGGGGGGAGAATAATAAACTTTGCAGAACACTGCAGAGGAGAAAGGCTGCCGAGAGTATCAGATCGGGCTTGATAAGCTGCACCACCAAGGGAGCAAACCAATTACTTGCAGAAAAAGGACATAATGTAGAAGGTCGGAGTGGATTGTCGTGCCAGTGGATGTCCTAAGGTCAAGGAGAAGGGAAAACAAGCCTAAGCAAGGTGTGGCGGCAGGGAAGGAGTCACTAACCTCCACTACTCCTCACATTCTTTGCATAGCTAAAATAATAACAAGAATAAAATCCAAACTAAACTGAAGACACTGATGTCATCTTAGAAAATATTTAAAAGACCTGCATTTTTTATACTAGTAAAATAAAGGCAGCAATTAATTAAATCCCAGCATGCCTTAAAAGGCATTTCTCTCGACAGCGTGTCTCCATTCCGTGAGGTGGTTTCTGTGCAATGGCGATGACACACCAGTGCGGGAACAGGCTATTCCTGAATGAGAAAGGAGGTCACGGAGCTGAGGAAGGGCGAGCTCTGAGAAAGGGAGGTGAGAAACAGAGAGACGCGTGTCACGGAGGAGGAAGGGCGACAGCAGGCGGGGAGGGGAGCGGAGCATCAGCAGTGCCAGGACCGGCTGCGTGGCCCCACCGGCACGGGGAGACGGCAGCCTGCGGAGACTGAGACACCAAAGTAAGCTGGGAGAAAAAAATCAGCACGGGAGACCTTACACTCCAGGTCTGCGATGGGCAGCGGCTAAGTTATAGTAGGCAGCGGTGGTGGCTTCCGTAGTCCTTTCAACCATCCAACACCAGCCACGGTCAGAGAGAAGGGAAGCCCGGGAGGAACGCGCTGGGGCCACCAGCCCTGCGAGGACCTCTCCCGTCCCTGCGAGGGCGGCTCTCGCCGTGGGCAGCACGGACATCTCCCCACGCCTGCTCTCCGAAGGAAGCGGTCCAGCCCCACGGGCCAGGCAGCAGCAGAGGAGCCTCTGTCTAAATTGCTTCATTTAATCCATTGTTCAGCTGACTACATTGAAAATGGAGCATGTAATTGTTTCCCCGAATAGAGTCGAACACCATTAAACGTTGGTCTGAAGCTTTGCCATCCAGCAAATATTCCAGCTGGCTGGGGATCCTCTGGGATTGGCTCCGCGTCGCCATGGTTACGGACTGTCCACGGCTTTATTCCTACGGTTAATTAAAAAGCCTGGTTTACGAGGCGGCTGCGCCCGGAGGTACGACGGTATGCCAGCCCTTCCGACGCCAGCCCGCGAACTCCGCAGGACCACTGCAGCCCCGCTCCGCCGGGCGGGCCCCGGGCGCCCGCCGCCAGCGGGAGGTGCTGCCGGGGACGGGCATCCCGTGCACGGGGCTGTGGGCTCGCTTTCACGGGGGCGCTTGGGGTTTGCAAACAAAAGGGCCAGCCACGGGTGAGGGATTGCACGGGGGCTGCCTGGCCGTCTCCCACGGATGCGTCAGCGGTGGCTGTCGAGCAGAAGCGGGTCCCCTCGGCCAGCCGCGAGGGCTGTGCCCGCCGGCGGGGCGGCTGGGGCTCGAGGGAGCAGGGTGGCTCTTGCAGGAGCTTTGTGCCCTCGGAAGCCTGAGTTCAAAGCACAGCCCAGCTGCCAGGCGGAGGTTTTGCTGTCCTAGGGCATGCTTCTAGCAGCCGGGCTGGGAGACCACCCTCCCAGGCAGGGCGATAGGGAGAGAAAGACCCGGGGTGGGGGTCTGGCATGGGACGTCTCCCGCCCCTCCCTCTCCAGCAGCCCCAGGGACACCCCCGGCAGAGCGGGTGCTACCAGACAGACCTCGTGGGGAGTGGGAGCCGGGGGAGCTGGCCAAGTTATGTGGGAAATTACCTAATTAGTGCACAAAATGAGCGAGCCATGGGGAAATGCAAACAAACAATGCTCCAAAATGGCCGGGCGCAAATTACCGGAATCAGCCCAATTAGGAGAAATAAGCCCCGTCCAAGCGTTGCTCACAAATGACCCCGGCAGCAGGAGGCCCTGGCTTTCTCCACCGCGAAGACTCGCTGCGATTTATCTCCGAGAGCAGTGGCTGATTTTAGTGCTACCCAGAGTCCTTCAGCCAGGGGGGACTCCAGCCTGCACCCCAAGCTGTCCGGGCACCCCCCCCAGCAGCATCCCCCTCCCCACCGGCTGCAGCCGCTGCCGGAGGAGCCGGGGTGCCCAGGGTGCTGAGTGCTTCAACTGGGAGACAGCCCTATCACTCCCCAAACGGAGGTTGGAGGGGAAAGTCTGGAGGACCGAGGGTCTCAGCCTGGCCGGGAAAGAGCGGGTGCCAGGGGCGGCCGCTGCCTGCGAGGGCAGGATTTGTCCCTGCAGCCTTGTACGGGGCAACCCTGACAGTCACCTCCGCCTGTGCTTGCAGCCAGGATGAGGGTCCTGTGATAGGGAAGGAAGGAAGGAAGGAAGGAAGGAAGGAAGGAAGGAAGGAAGGAAGGAAGGAAGGAAGGAAGGAAAAGAGGAAAGGAGAGAATAAAGAAGGAAAGCCTGCACACAAATGAGGCTTAATTATAATAATGGTATGTGGTTGATTATCAAAGCTAACATTTAGGGCTGGATATCAGATACCATCTGGTGCTTTGCAGCAGGCTGGGAAGGGCCAGGAGAAAACAAACTCAGGTTAAATCACTGAGAGTGCTGACTGCGGGGGTGGGGGGGGTCTGTACTGGGGGCTCAGCTTTCCCTGAGCTGCTGCAGCATGTCCTCTGCCCCTCCTGCCTTCAAAAACCACCCCTCCAGGGCTGGACCCTCTGGGCCTGAACGCCACCGGCTCTCCTCTGAACCACCGACTACGGCTCTTGGGGCTGCGTTTCATAGTCGGGTTGTTCCAAAAGCAAAATCTGCATTGCATGAGCAATTCAGTGCTCGGGAATTGTGCTGGTGAGCGAGCCGGCTGCTTTATGAAAGAGAATTTTTGAAACTTTTTGTCAACAGCTAAATGTTGCAGTTGACAAAGTCAACGCATGATCTGATACTATAAATATTAGATTAATTGTATTGTATAGATTTATATCACATAAAGATCCAAGGAGTTATTTTTACCTCTGTGAAAAATAAAGCAAGAGAGTTAAAGTGATTTGTTCAGATGCATTTCCCTCAAAAACTTTGTCAAAATCCACTCATTCCCAGGGAACACTTTGATTTCGATAAAACTGCATTTCTCGGTAGAAAAAACCAACCTGTCAACAATTTCAGCCAGCTCTGCTGGATATTGCCTGAGCACTCATAAAGAAAGAGACGGGCTCCAGAGAGGCACTCCCCTAACTGTGGAGGCTGGTTTCCTTGCTGTGGGAGCCCGGCAGCCCCCCCGGGGCTGCCCCTGTGCCCCCCAGGCGTTACACACCATGTCCCTGTGGCAGCTGTGGGGGTCCGTTGAGCTCCATCGCCCAGCGGTGCCGTGTCCGTCCCATCCCCGTGCGGGCGAAGCCTCGGAGATGCTGCTCGCCGCTGCGGCAGCTGGGTGCAAGCTCCCGCTGGGACGGGACGCAGCAGCAGCCGGGGGCTGATCCAGCATCCCCGGGGCTGCCCGAGCCCCAGCCCTGCTCGGTCGCTGTCCCCTGGGACCCTCGGGGCCCTGTGCACCCACCAGGGAACGGCTGTAGCACGGTGGTGAGAGACAGTCTGTGAGTCCCTCTGTGCAGAAACTGTCAGCGTGACTGTCTCATTAGCTTTGCTTTCCCAGCAATAAAAAAGAGCTAACCTGCAATCCACCTCATCGCAGAACCAGCTCCAGCCTGGAGACGTCCACGTGCCTGCCCAGGTGCGGTCAGGGCCGCGGTGTGCCAGGCTCGCCCGGCTCTCCCTGACCCCACTGCCTCCGTTCTGACCCAGCCCAGGTAACGCTCCTCGGATCTGAGGCATCCCGGGATGCACAAGCGGGTCGTGCCAGGCAGTGCCGAGCCTCCACCCCGACAGCCGCAAGGACGGGATGCGTTCTCCGGGGCACGCAGCATCCCTGCCCAGGAGATGTGGCCCTGCCAGCTCCTGCTGGCTCCTGAGAGTCTCCAGCCTCCACTTAAAACCCTTTATAGGTAACAGACCTCGGACATTGGAGCCGTCTCTTTCTGTCCCTGAGGATGCTCTCCACCGGACTGTCATCTTTGAAGGAGCACATGTGCCTGCCTCTGTCCGGAGCATCTCCTGCTGCTGGCGGATGCACGGTGGAGCAGAGATGATTGCGTATTTCTTTGCTCCATTTCCGAGCAACCACTTTGCTTCCCGTGCCGAGGCCGTGCCGCGGCACGCGTGCCCAGGCGCTGGGCTGGTGCGACCGGCAGCGCCGTGGAGGGGATGCCCGCCCCGCCGCAGCCCCCCAGCACCGCTCCGCTCCCACCTCGCCCGCGTTTCCCACAGCCCCTTCCCAAGGCTGCCTCCGCTGCTTCCCCTCCGGTCCCGGCTCCGGCGGCTGCTGCTAAAATTAGCGAGGAGCTTCTGTCCATTCTAATACTAATAGGCCCATTTTTAATAATTATGTTTTTGCAGCAATTTCAACCCATCATGGTGTCACAGGGGTATTGATGAAAAAAAGCATCTAATCCCTTTTAATAGATTCCATTTGACAGCGAACGTGTCTCAATGTTCGTTCCCAAAGGCCCCGGCGGTTTGTGTCACTTATGGCTGACCTTGGAGGGTAACAAGACCTTCTCCAGAAGAATGGCCCAGTGTCCATCTGGGACTGGGCTCCCAGCCCCCCTACTCCCCTTCCCCACTTCTCAGACGATGGGCTTTCTCTGCTGCTGCCGGCGCGCCCAGGGAAGCTCTATTTTGGGAGGTCCCACGGGGCTGGTGGTTTATTTGCTCTTTCTTCTCTGCTGGACATGAGCGGGGCACAAGGGTGGGTGCTCCTTCCTTCACAGCCCAGGAGATACGGATTTTGTCTCCAGCCCTGCTGCCGGGAAGAGGAAAATCCTCCTTCTCCACGCCTAGGAGATGGGGAGAGAAGAGACAAGGGGGAGCAGCCATTTGCAGAGGGGTGCCTGCTCCGGGGAGCCAGCGGGAGCACCCGGCTGCCGGTCCCCGTGGTCCCGCTGCCGGCTCCCCCCTGGACGGGCATGAGGGGGGTGGCCACGCCGAGCAAAGCAGCCTGAAGCCTCGCCGCATCTCCAGATCCAGCCCGCCTGACCTGTATCCATAAATATCCCGGCAAGCACCTGCTGAAAGGTGCCAGACGGCACGTAACGAAGCTGCAGGTCCAGAAATCATTAAACAGGGAAGAATAATTGGCAGCTTTTCTCCAGCATCGCCGGGGTTGGGAGCTAAGGCAGCACCCTCCATCTGGAAGCACGTCCTGCCCATCGTCCTGGTGCAGGCAGCGAGGCACAGGGAGCTGCAGGATCTGTCCCCCCAGCACCTCGCAGGATGGGACCGACAAGGGGTGAAAGGCGGATCCAATGCGATGGAAGTGCCCTATGGCCGGACAACCTCCTGCCTGGGCTCTGCGGAGCTGCAACTGGCCGGGAAGATGCAAGAGCCACCCCTGCCTTCCCCCCCCCGCCCCGCCACAACTCTGCCCCCACGGCCCCCCCTCGAGGTGCTCCGAGCCCAGAGGTGGTCTGGAAACGGGCAGGTCATCCCTGCCTGGCTGCAAGCCCTGACCCCTGCGAGCCCCCAGCTCCTGACCCCTGGTCCCCCTTGCTCTCAGCTCTCCCCCCATGCTTGCCCCCAGCTCTGTCCGGTTTCTTCCCCTCCTGTCCCCTCCTTTCATCCTCCACGGGTGGAGAAGGGAGCTCTGTGTGTGTCCAGGGCGCTGGAGGAGCGCGTCAGGCCTTGTGGCGGGGGGCCGGGGGGGGCTGGCTCCCCCGGCAGCGGGCTGGGGGGCAGGAGGAAGGGCAGAGCCCTGCTGTAGCTCACAGCTAAATGCTGCCTTTCACTCCAGCATTCCCAAGGAAAGTAATGAGAATAATTAAAGGTAATTTCATTTATTTCAGCTTCAGCATGTAAAGCAGACGGGGATGGGGGGGTTTCCATCTTCTCACTGAAGGAGGGAGGGGAAGAAAGCAGAGCTCCGAGGCTGAGCTGCCTGCAGGCAGCTAACAGGACCTGCTAGCAGCCCCCTTTACCCTCCTGGGGCTACGTCCCCTCTCTCCAGACCCAGCTGTTTGTGGGTCTCACCTGGGAGAGGGGGTCCCACAGTGGCGTGGGGTCACTCGGAGGGCGGTTCTAGAGAGGGGAGGTTGTCCCAGGGGGGAGCCTTCCCTTCGAGTGACCTGTGCTGGAAATGCCCGAGCATCCTGCACTAGAATTACCCTGTTTCGCCGCTGAAGAGAGGTGCAGAGTGGGGAGAGCATCCCCGGGGCTGTGCTTTCCCCCCATCCCTTGCGAAGGGAACGCAGAGTGATGCTCCCTGAAACAGTGCCCGCTCAGACCAATCCTGGCGAGGCGGAGCCGTGCCGGCAGCCCATCCGTGGGCTCACATGAGAGTGGGGACCGCGGTCCTGGGGGGCAAGGCCCCCCCAAGTGATGTCAAGAGCTCATCAGGCACCACCCCGGCCCTGCATCGCTGCCTGCCCCCAAGGAAAGCAGCCCCAGGGAGCTGGGAGCGGGGACTTTAATCGGTGGTTGGTTGCACGAATACCCGGGACTGAAGGGACCTAACTGGATGGAGATGACGCTGAGCTGGGTAATTAGGAGACCATAAACCACACAGGTCACAGCTCCTCCAGCAGTATATTCAATCACCGCTCCATGAGCACGGCGGTCCTCCCCGAGCCCTCCACACAGGCACTTCTTGGGGTTAAAGAAACTCCCCCTTCAGCCCAAGGCTTCACCTCCATCCTTCACAGCAGAGTCCTGGGAGGCTCCCTGGTGATGGGAGAGCTGAGGAGACCCCACTTTCGAAAATCTGGGCATTTGCTAACTTCTTTGAGCCCAGGGGACCGTACCCCAGAGCATCCCAAAACACCTCTCTGCAACAGGGGCACGGGTGGGGACAGGGTGGCAGTGCTGCCAGGAGGTGACGGAGCAGCCTGAGCAGAGAAAAACATGTCCCACGAGTGCTTGTTCTGACGGGGGGACCGCTTCGATTCACCTGTGCTCCTGACCCCATTGTGTCTCTTCGGCACGAATAACGCCGGCGCTCAAACTTTCCCAGCACGCACGCTCATTAAATATAAATTTTATACTCAAATATTAAACAGCAGCATATTGAACGGCGTGTTTGGGTGCATTTGAAGTGATCCCTGCACCGGTAAGCGACAGGAGCCATCCAGCTGCAGGAGAGGAGAAATGCCAAGTGATGCCCGTGGCCAGCCAACACACGCAGGAGTTGCAGGACGAGCTTCCAAGCGTGTGGTCTACAGGCAGGTTCACAGACAGGAACGAGTGTCAGGGAGAAATTTGTAAATCGTTCCTCACACTAAATATGATTCAGAGAAGCAACCTCCTCAATGAAGTGCCATTAAAAAACAAAAGAAGGGGAAAAGGACGAATACCTCAGAAGGAATGCTTTCGCGGCATTTCTCCCCATCTTCACATCATCGGAACCACGCCGGTGGCCCTCTGCCTTGAAGGCAGCCGAATGGCTGGTGGGGGCGTCCAGTACAAGAAAAGGCTCCTGCCACTGTTCGATACCTGTCGTTGCTTGTCCCAGGGGGCTGTGAAGATGCCATGAGAGCTCAGAGCTGCGTGTCTGAGGGCACCGCCTCACCCACCAGCCCCTGGTGCCTCTGGGGTTGGGGCTGCCCGCTCGCCCTTCCCCCCTGCTCCCCGTTTCCGACACGCCTGTGTGAACGTGCTGCCCTTTCCCGGTGCCCCCCAGCCCATGGGGAAGGTCTGCGGAGGATGAAGGCTGGCAGGGAGCCCGCAGGTCCCCTCCGTCCCAATCAGCTGTGATCGAACGCAGCCCCGAGCCCCCGGTTCCTCTGCACGTTTGACGACGAGCATCCGTGGAATCTGCAAGCCATTAGCTCTCTGTTATCTTTCTGGAGATGCTGAGGTGAGCCATATGGAAGCACTTACTCGTCAACAGCCTGGGACAGGGTTTGGTGGGGTGGCCAGGACTCAGCCCTTTGTGAACTGCAGAGAAGCTGGAACGCGTCCATTGACCCATTTAATGAGCTCCGGCAAGGGGAATTTCACACTGTGCCTGGAGCGGCAGTAACCTTATATGTAGAGAGAGGGGGAGATAATTTCTAATCTTGTCAATCACGCCGTTGTGAAATCCGCAGCAGGGTTTCTTATAGCGTGAGGGCCAAGGAGAAGGCGGAGGGCCTGATCCGGGTTCTTGCAGAGCAGGAGTGCACAAGAAAGGCCTTTCATTATTTTTCTTTGCAGTCTCCTCATTTCCTCACTGAAAAAAACAACAATATATTTATTAACTAGACAAATATTTGACTGGGACAACATGCTGAAATGACCTGCAAGCGCCTCCTCGTTCCCACCAAGAGGGGCTCCTGCTCCCACCCGCAGCTGCTTTCACACACCGCGTTAGGAGGTGGGCTGCTGCCTGCTCTCCCCAAACCCTGCTGGGCCTCCAGCAGCTCCGTCCACCCTCTCCTCCTCCTCCAGAGGAGGAGGAAGAGAGGAAAATAACCTCCCCCAGGTACCCCGTGGGCTCAATCCCGCTCGCCTGCATGCCGAAGTTGCTTGGATGGTTTTGCAGACACCGCTGCAGGGCTGCCTACGGCTTCTGATTTGAAGGCACGTCCTTGCTACGGGAGCACCGTTGGTCCAAGCATCGTGGTGCAAGGGAGGACAGAGGACACAAGGGCAGGCTGCACCAAAGACCTGTGTCCCCACCTGGCTTGGTCGGGGAAGCTCTTTCTGCTGCGCTGTGTCCCTGCAAGGTCACCTGTATTTAGGGCACAGCAGTGTTACCCCAAGCCAGCCCTTTGCCACATCGGCAGGACCCTCTGATGTCACGGCGCTGCCGGCACCATCGCCTCCGCCGCAGGGAACCTCTCCAAGATTGAGCTCCAAGCTAAAGAAACAGAGTCTTTTTTCCCTGTTGTTTTTCCTGTTTGCCTAAGAAACATAATCTTCCCCCGAAATGAAAAAAATAATAATAACTTACAGGAAGGCCCCAAGCATGAGCCGGTTTGTGTGTGATTTCAATCAAAACAGGCTTTAAAAAACAAATTCCTTCGATATTCATCACATGTGTAAAACACATTAAAGGGGGACGGTGGACCGGGCTGGAGGAGCGGAGCCCTGACGCTCCTGCCCGCACCGGGAGATGCGGCTGAGCATCAGCGAGAGCTTCTCCTGCCTGGCGAGACCCTGCGTCCCGTCGGGGCTGGGAGAGGACAGGGCAGCCTCGCCGGGCAGAGCTCCCCGGGAGCAAGTACCTGACCGTCCTAAACACCTGCCCTGGTTTGACAGCAAAGCCAATAAGAACTCTAATCAACAGCATCTGTCTGATTGCCTCCTTTCACCCTGCTAGACCCCAAAGCCGAACAAGTAATGCATTTTACGCTGCGGTGGAGCGCGGCCGCCTGGGGAAGGCAGCCCTGCCTGGAGCTGGGAGGGCAGCGGGACGGACCGGGATGCTCTGGACAAAGGAGCAAACTGTGGTTCGGGACAAACCCCGCCGTGTCCTGCGTGTCTGCAGAGAGCAGGAGCGATCCGGGTTTTCCTGGTCTAAATCGAGCCTCTGAAACAGAAGATTTCGGTTCTGCAGGTTTGGGTTCACTTTACAGAATCAGTTTTAGAATCCCCACCTTATATTCTCCTTTGAATCCCCGACATCCAACACCCTCGCAGTGCCGAGGATCGCCATATTCCCAGGTTTGATCCTGGCAGCGAGGGCAGACAGGCCAGAAACCACAGTGATGGGCTCTCCCTGCTTATGGAGCCCTCAGCAGCAGAGGCTTTGCGGAGTCCAGCTCTGCGTGCCACCACGAGCAGCTCACACCTCTATCGCACGTCCCCCGCCCACTGGGCTATGTTTGCAAATCTGCTTTTCTTTCTTTTTTTTTTCTCTCATTACGGCGGATTACGACTTATTTGCACGTATGCCAACGCAAAGTGACTGACACAGAAACGAGCACACACCCTGCCCCGGGTCACACTTTCCTGGCAGGGTCCCTGCTCTCCGCTGGAGTCGCAGCCCTCGCTGCACCGTGCCGCGATCATTATCCTCAGCGTAACACAGCCCGTTTTCTGTGGGTTCCTCGTTTTTACGAGGTGTGATGGGGAAGGAATGCTGTGTACAGTTTAATTAGGGACTAAGTGCCTTGGGGGCGAGTGGAAAGCAGCAGATACCCCGGGCACTAGCCCTTAACACTCAGTCCCCCATTAAAGCAGCCCCTTTGATGTCTGCAGCCCCGGTGTCCCACCGCGCGCGGCCGAGGGCAAGGGGAGGAATCGGCAGCCGGCGGGGATGCGGGAGGCTGCACGGCCAAGCAGCACCTCGCTCCGGCCCCCAGGCACCGCCGGTGCATCCCTGGCACGGCCGGAGCCGGACATCTCTGTCCCTGGGCTGGTAAACCCAGGAGTCTGGGCAGGTGACGGGAGAGAAATAGGAAAAACCAGCAGCAAAGGGAGGCAAGGGGGAAGAAATCAGGGCTCTGGGTTTCTGGGGGCTGAGCTGGGCTCCTAGCTCAGAGGGAAAGCCCCCGGGCAAAGGCTCTGACGGGGGAGCCTTGGGGGACCTACCGCCCTGTGGTTCCCCGTGGGGTGAAGCTCCACTTTTCCCCAGCTCCTTTTTCTGCCTTGTTATTTTGCCCAAACACCTCTGGGAATGGGAACAAAGGGTGAGCACAGAGAAGCCGCAAAACAGCCAAGGACAACGCGATGTCCCGGCTGAAGGCTTTACCTCCACGGCCAGGGCACTGGCAAGGGCTTGGCTGGCGGCTGCGCTCCCCGGGAGCCCGGGGCTGGGTGCTGCTCTTCCCTGCCTGGGTGCTGCTCTTCCCTGCCTGGGTGCTGCCTTTCCCTGCCTGATGCAGAGCAGCTACACGGAAATGGGATTTGGCCTCAGGAACATTTTAATTCCCAACACCCTCCACAGCAGATCCCTGGCCCTGACAAGGAAGGAGGGCACAGGCTAAAATGTTTTTCCTCTCCGTGGTCACTGCAGCGAGGCGCAGCGCCCGCTGCCCTGTCCCACCCGGCGGGATGCCCAGGAGCCGGGCACGGCCGCGGTGGGTGCCAGGCGGTGCCGGGACCCCAGCCGGGCCAGGAGCCCTGCTCCCACATGCCAGGGCGGGTGCCTGCTCCTCGCCCCGTGACTCACAGCGCAGCCGGGCACACGGTCCCGGGAGGCTGAATCAGCACCCCGAGGGCAGGAGGGGGCCCTTCCCTCCCTCTGCACCCAGAAAGACATCGTGACCTACCCCTGCTCCGTCTCCCAACTTGTTGCAGGCTGCAGGCACATGTTGTGGGAATTGGCGGTGTTGTGCCAGCGTTTGCTCATCCCACCGATCGCACGACAAGCTGCAGGAGCCAGGGGCTGGGGGGGGCACAGGGGGGTCCCAGCTCGGAGACACACTGGAGCCAGTACATCGCCCACGCCAAAGAGCCGAGGCCGGTGGCATGCACTGACCTGCCCCATCAGAGCAGAGATGCACAAAGCCCCTTGGCACCGATGCGGGTCTCAGGATGCTCCTCGAGGCGCAGGCTGGCTGAGGACACATCTGGGGACAGGATGGAGGTGACCCTCTGCCCGGTGAGCTGAGAGCCCCCCTTCAGCCCAATGTGGCTTTCCCCTGCCGCAGCCCTGCCAGCTCGGCAGGATGCTCCGCAGGGAACGGCTTTCCAGGCTGGGCACGGGCTAGGGCTGAGCGCTGGGCTCGGGGGTGCACGGAGCAGCCCCCGCAGCACCCTCCTCGCCACGATCCCTTTCGCTCTCAGGGCTGGTTTGAATTACAGTGGCGAAGCTTCATTTCTCTTCCTCCTGGGCTGGCAGGGCGCCGGGAGCGGGCAGGGAGGGGAAGGGGTGTTTCTGCTGGCAGCATCGCCAACCATCAGAGGAGTTACAGACACTTCATAAATATCCCGTGTTTAAGAGCTCACAGGCTGCAGATGGCCACGGCAGAGGAGGGCAAGGAAATTCAACCACCCCCAGCGCTGCGAGGGGAACAGCCTGACACCCCCAGCCAGGGGATCCTCCTCTTACAGCGTCCGGGGCGGGGGCATCTGTCAAATATTGCAAGGAGCCCCTGCTAGCCCTCGCTCGGCTCCGTGCACGCCGCGTCCCGTGCTGCCCAGGAGGCTGGGCAAGGACTCGCTGGCAGGGAGCAGGGCGGCTGCAGCTCCCCCGTCGCTGCACGAGCTCCACGCTGGATGCCTTGCCCTTCCCTCGCTGCCCCACAGCACCATGGCTCCCCGCAGAAACAGCACCCACTTCGCGCGCGCCCACTGCCACGCAAAGCCCGGTGCCGTGCAAAGCAGCGTGGGCAGCCCGCGGGGTGCCATGAGGTGCCTGGGCCACCCACCCTGGGGACTCTGGCCCAGGATCTGTGACCATGCAGCGAGGCAAAGCCCTCGGGGGGGGTCCACTGTTGATGTCCCCGGGTGCTTCCTCCCTGCTGGGGCTTTGCTCCTCAGGCAGCCCCTGCAGGGCTGGGGGCTCCTGGTTATCAGTGGGGTGCAGCACCCAGGTCATCCCGCTTGAAGTCTGCGGCAGGAAAGGCAACTAAACCCAAGAACCCTGCCTTTGCCGGGCAGCCCTGGCATCCCTTCTCCTCCTCCTCTTCCTCTTCCTCCTCCTCCTCCTCCTCCGCAGGGCACAGCCTCCGTAGCACCCTGCATTTACAGATGTCTCCAGTGTTGCAAAACACGGGTCAGCAGGAACCGGGGCCGCTTTCAAGGCTGGGTGAGACCCCCTTCCCCATCCTCGTTGCCTCCCATCCCCATGGGGCTGTCATCCCGCAGGACAGGACAGTGCCCTGCCTGCTGCCCTGCCCGCCCTGCCTGCCCTGCCTGCACCTGAGGAGCGCAGCCGCGCAGCACAGCTCTCCTGCCTCCCCGTCTACCGCAATGTGACTCCTCCGTTCTGTAAATAATTTCCATTTTCATTTCTTAGCACCGGGGTGACACATGGAAGTGGAGATGTGAACTCAGCACACACACACATGCCTCCCCTGATTAGGACAACTTTTAAGTAGGTCAGAGCCTGGATTTAAGCTGCTTGGCAGTTCCCCTATAAAACATACCTAGTTTAATGCCCTGTATATTTTTTGTGATGTGAAATAGGAGCAGTTTACAGGGGCAATGTGGGGTAGCAGATGTTATTCCCATGCTGGGGGAGGGCAGCAGTGGGGAAAGTGACTGCTATAAATGAACTGGTGATTAAGGTCATTAAAGAATCTTAACCCGGGGGCACTGGGGGACTGGAAGGGGCCAGCCGGCCTCCACCGGCACTAGGAAGCCCTGCTCGCCAGCCATTCTGTCCCATCCCTGCGGTCACAGCTTCCCAAGAGCGCTGGAGGAGTCACCCCCCACACCTCAGTTTAGGCAGCTTAATGCCGCCAGCGGGCATTATTTATAGTGCTATATTTATATATTTCCTTAAATCTCCAGCTCCCAGAGTCCTGTGACTATAGGAGAAAGGTCACTTTTGGCCTTGCCTTTCCCTTTCTATTTTTTTGGAGCAAAAGTAGTAGGTCACTCATGTTTGTGGCTGGGAGGAAAACACATTTTGAAACAAGATCCCAACAGAACCAGACACCACAAGGCGAGCATAAGGGAAAGCTCTCATATCGGCAGGAAATCATAATCACCTGGTGCTCCAAAGCCCATCTCGCAGTGCCTGCATGCTCCGTGTCGGCAGTGCCGCACCACTGCACAGCTTTGCCACGGCACCGCAGATGCTGGCGGTGACCGGGAGGCCCCCAGGCCCCCCGCCCTGCCAGGGAAGGGCTGATCGAGCACCCACTGCCATGGCCTGAACCTTCTGGGGACCTGTGGGTCCCCCTCTCCAGACCCACTCTTCTGGGTCGGAGGTAACAGTAAAACCCCGGTCCTCTGGCGATGGAAGCTGACCCTCCTCGTCTTCCCTCTGGCCATCAGGGCAGTTTGGATGGGGACATCGTGGCAATGTGCGTGACCCTCTGCACCTCCTGGGCTCCCTCTGGCCACAGAGCACCCATGAACTAGGATGCTCGCCAACGCTTCGGTGCATGGAGAAGCCGCTGCCCTTACTGGGGCTCCCTTTTAGCAGCCCCCCCCTCACCCTAGCTCACCTGGCATCCCCCAGCTCACCCCGCAGTGCCCCGTGGGAAGCCCACGGGCAGCTGCCGGGGGGCTCACCCGCCAGCCCCCGGCCCCCACTCCTCCCGCACATCTCCAGCCCCTCAGCGACACGCTTTCCGATGAGAAAGGAAAGAGGCATGATTTAAACCTGACCTCTCACCCCAAGCTGTGTCTGTAATCAGACGAGCAAACATTAATAGGCCGAGCCAGGCAGCGGAGCCCAAAGCCCAGATAAAACCCAACCCCGACGACAATTCAATTTCCTTCCATGAGATCAACTCGCAGCTTTAGCAAAGCCACTTGTGCGGTCGCTGGGCTGAAACAATCTGGGCTGGCAGGCACGGCCGCGCTGCCTTCGGCTGGCACCGCCTGAGCCGCTCCTGCCCAGCAGCCCCCCCACCCCGACCGGCACCCTCCCGGGGGGCTGCCCACCCCCCCACAGCACCCCAGCGCCCAGCACAGCCCAAGGACACCGACCTCATGCATCCCTTTGGACCAGGGCTCGGGAGGACATGGGACTTGGTGCCTTGCAGGAGAGGGCTTTTATTTCCAGGGAGGGCTCTTCCATGCAGATATAGCCCAGGGAGGCTGGCGGACTGCCCCGGGGAGGCCAGGCTTGCCCCCCTCCCCAGAGCACCCACGGGCATCGTGAGCCGGGCTGGCCAAGGTGGTGGGAGGGTTGCAGTGTGCTCCTGGGGCCGGGACAGCCCTGCCTCCAGGCTCGCCATGCCGATGCCTCCACCAGCACGCAACCCTCCTCCTCCTCCGCCTCCTCCTCCTCCTCCTCCTCCTCCGATCCAGTGTGTGCGAGGAGGTGGGGAAGGCTGGAGACTGAAGTGCAGGGGGGGGATGTGTTTTCCGTTGCGAGCAGCAAATAATGTCCGCATGAAAGGCACGATGCTGGCTTTTGCTTTCTCTTCTATTTTTTTTTTTTTTTTCCTTTTATTGCTCTTGCTAATCTTTGACCTAGATAGCAAGAAAACTTGTCGGGAGAGGAGGAGGGCTGGGTGGTGGGGCCGGAGAAGCAGGGCAGGGCTGCAGCAGGCAGCCTCCTGCCAGGGCATGGTGTGGGGACAGCGGGGCGGGGGCGGGGGGTAGGAAAGGGCAGGCCCCAAAAACAGAGCCCTTCATGGGAGCAGAAACAGAAAATTTTTGAGAAAAAGCAAATAAAAAAACTATCAACCCAAATTTTCTTGAAGAGCATTCAGATGGATGGAGTCCATGTTGTATTCTTGTGTTATATCATTATAATGCCAAGTTTTCAGTGAGGTTAGGAGTTTCTTAATGTCTTTGTGAGTATCCATTGATGTAAGCACACATACATGTTTACTTTCATTTCACATTTCCATGCAAAGGAGTGATGGCGGCAGGGAGCAAACCTCTCCCCCAGGAGCCAAAACCCCACGTTAGATCGAGGGTGGGAGGCTTGAGCATCGCCCACTGCTCCTTTCCTGGCCCAGCGGCCTCCATCCACATCCAGTCCCCCAGTGCTGGGCGGGAATTGCTTTTATTACTGGCATACCAGCCCTGTTAGATGCCTCCAGTTTACGACCCGCTGCCGCCGATTTCCAACCCACTGTCACCAATTTGTTACCTGTTTCTCTCGGTTGAGCACACACAGGGATCCTTTATTAAAAAAGCAAATCTGCAGAAGGAGGCTTTTACTTTAAACGTGCACCTCAACAACCACAGAAAGACCAAATGCAAAAATAATCATCTAAAGTCTCAGTCCTGCATCTCCTGCATTGGCACTCGCTGGCTTTACTCGGAGATCACAAACTCCCTTGAGTGCTGCATGCACAACTCCAGCAATCCCAGTCTCAGGGAAAAGATTAGCTCTTAATTCCCCGAAGCCAAATCAGGACACGACACAGCCCATATTGTTCCAATTTACACCTCCTTATGAGTTTCCTCAGCTCCCTTTATAGTCTCAGTCTCTGTGCTGTGAATCTTCCCCATTTCCAGTCACTCCAGTCTGGGGGCTTGGCAGCCCCGGGGTCCCACGGCCCCATGCCCCGCGGTGGGCGGCCGCTCCGGAGCCCGACAGCTTCCCCTCCATGGGCTGCACGGACAGGACCCCCCAACAGCTCCCGGCCACCTCCTGCCCGCAGCCGGCCCCGGGGCTACTCCGGGCCCCTTGCACGAGAACCCGGGCAGAGCTAACCTCCGCGGCGGGGGAGATGGGGGAGAGGTTGGCCGTGCCGCAGCGGGCAGCAGTGCGGGACCCGGTGCCCCTCGGGCATCCCTCCGCGGGTTGGCACCCAGAGCTGTGCAGCCGAGCTGAGTTCAGATGTGCCTTGGCTAAGAGCTGGGGTTTCAGCCTCACACAGGGTGCTCTGTGCTGGATATCGTGGCTTCAGGCACGGAGGGTTTTTCTCATAAGATGTTACAGGTTGTTGTTATTCCGATTTGGAGGATTTTAAATTTTTTTTTTTTTTAGTGGAACATGAGGATCTGATGAGCAAGACAGCAGCCTCAAATAACCTCTAGCTTGGCGTGAAGGCAAGTCCCGGCTGTTTGGGATAAACACAAGCTATTAGGAAGCTGCCCTTTCCCAAGGCCAAAGCAGGGATGCTCTGGGAGGGGGTGCAGCGATGGTGGGAGGGGAGCCGTCCTGCTGCAGGACAGGGAGCCCTCAGCACCCATCTCTGCTCTCACACCACCTTCCCACCTCCGTAGCCACCAGCAGGTGAGGTCTCTGCTTCCCCGCACTTCCACGGTCCCCAGACACGGCGGTTGCACCGCCATGAGTGCTCCCTGCTTGGAGCGAGGTGCGGCCCCAGCACCAGCCCTCTGCACCGGGGACTCTCCCGGCCAAACCAGTAAAACCCACAGGCGGAGGTCCACACGCGCAGGCGCGCCGAAAACCCCTCTTTGTGAGAGGCAATTTATTCTCAGATTCCATCCGCTGGCTTAAGGGATCTGATCTGGTATTTTCTGCTGTTAAACAACGGCTCCCGCAGTGGGACGAGAACAGAGAAATGCAGACAAGGTTAGGCGGCTTTGGTGAGCCTGGCACGGGAGGCCCAGGGCTGCGCTGGGGGCAGAGCCCGGTGCCTGCAGGGCACCAGCCCTGGGCAGAGCCCTGCGTGCCCTTCACGGGGGAGAAGCTGGTGGTCTCTGGGGCAGCAACAGCGGGTCCGACCCCAGGTACGGGCTCCGCTCCCCACAGCGCTGCCGCAGCTGCCGGGTCCCCGTGGGATAATTTTCCCCGTGTCCTTTCTCTCCCCGCCCAGGGAAGGGCTGGCTCTGCCCTTCATCACTGGCAGGAGGGGGGTTTATCCCCCTGTCCCCAAAGAGCCACCAGCTGCTTCTTCCTGCAGCTGCAGCGCCCTGGCCAAGGCTCTCAGCAAAGGCCGGGGCTTGAGGTGGCCGTGGTGGGGTTTCACCCTCTCTGGTGCATGAAGGAGTTAACGTGCTGAAAACCCCACACTCCTCAAAGGGTTTTCCAGGGACGTGGACCAAATCCTGTTACAGCAACACTTACCTGGGGAGCAGTGGGGAGGGCAGCCATGCAGCAAACCTCAGTGGTTTGCTACCTGATTTGTTCCCCAGGAGCAGAGAGCTGTTGGCGGAGCAGCCCAAGAGCAGCTGGAGAAAACCCTCGCAGCCCAGGAGCTGCTTTTCTGCTCTAAATACCGTAACGGGGGCCTTGGAGATGGCACCTCCGAGAGCACATTCCTCCCCTTGAGCCAGGATGCTGCGGAGAGTGAGGGGCTACCGCTTGTCGTACTCACGACCACCCTTCTGCCTTAATTTTGGAGGGCTCTGGACTATCAAATTCACGGTTCTGGCTGGCACCCTGCCGCTGCCGGCATGCCTGAGGCCCAGCCAGCCTCATCGGGGAGGCACGTCTCACCCCAGCCAAGCAGGGAGGAGAGAAAAAAAGGAAAAAAAGAAGAAAAAAGAGACCAATTGCCCCGAGCAGAGGAAGGGGAAGGCAAAAGCAGCCATTTGCCACATCCGCAACCCGGAGAGAGCAGCCGCCGGCCGGCACGTGGCAAAGCGCCTCGGCAAGGACACGTCTGCTCGGCGGCGGGAGCGCGGGACGGGGTGGGTTTGTTTTGTGCGAGCTAATAGAGACCTAGTGGGATAATTGGCATGAGTGGAGGAATGACACAGCCCTCTTCCGGAGAAAGGAGCCCTCCTAATGGGAGCCAGGTGGCAATGCCCCTCCAGCCCTGACCCCGGGTCTCTCCGGAGCGAAGCTGCGAGCACGACCCTGTCTGCGGGATGAAAGCAGCCGTCCCTCGCCCCCGCGTCACCCAGCGAGTGCAAACAGGTGTGGGATCGCTCCGTCCCACCCGGGCGCACGCTCCCTCCGGGCCGGGTTCTGGCACACGGAGCAGCTGCGTCCCCAGGCCATGGCGCGTTTCCTAACGGACTGCAGGACAAGCGAAATTGCCAGCGGGTCACAGCCGGAGAGCGGCTGAACGGCTCTGCTGGAATGTCAAGGACGGAGGGGACAGATGGTCTGTGTCCGTCAGGGAACGGAGCGGTCCTTGGCCCTTTTCCCCCCGCGCTGCCTGCAGGGATTTGCTTTCGGCTCGGGGGCAGCTGCCGAGGAGCCGCAGGCGATGGGATCCGGGGACGAGCCGCCTGCCACGGCCATTGCCACCTCCTCCCTGCCAGGCCACGCAGCATCCCAAACCACTGCAGCCAGCGGCGTCTTTTGTTCGGGAAGGAGGGGTCTTGGGATCAGGCTTGCTGCCTGGAGAGCAGGGCCAACCCCACCGGCGAGGCTGCTCGGGAGCTCCCTCCCGGCACCGAAGCCCGTGAGATGGCACCAAACCAGACCTCATTCCACTCCCCGGCCCTGGGAACAGTGGGTGACGGGAAAGAGCTTTTTTTTCATTTTTTAGCCACTATTTCTGGAGGTACCGTGATCCAAGAATAGAGTCTATGCATAAAATTGGACTCCTCAGTCAGGGTATATAACACCAGCAGAGCAACCGGCCCCATAAATCATGCCTCATAAATCTCCGACAATGCATAACCTGCGCGCTGGCTGCAGATGGGCTCCAGGTAACCCGGCTCAGAGAGGAACCAAACTTGGCAGCCAGGCGGAAATCAGAGACAGGACGGACCTATCCAGCCCACCCCTCTGCCCCAGGACGCCCTGCCCGGCAGCGTCCCAGCCTCCGCGCTGCTCCCCTCTGAGCTACCCCAACCGCAGCTTTCGGGGAGGGGGGGCAGCGGAGGGGGCGAACGCACCACAGACTGCCTGGTCTCAGGCTGCCGAGGCCAGCGAGCGCCCAAAAGCACCATCACTTGCCACTGATGCCCATGAAGTAACCGGGAATTTCTGATCGCATCTCTCTCCTCTTTCTCTTGTCCCTGCAGGTTTTAATTCCGGCCCGGCTGCCTTCAGCAGAGACCCGCTGGGACCTCATCCTCCCGAAGTCCTGCGGACTCTCGTCTGGAGGCAGGCACCACCATCCCTCCCTGCTCCATGCAAGACTCGGGACTTTTTTCCACGCGTGCTTCAAAACAGCCGTTGTTCCTCGCTGACCAGTCAACCGAACAGCCTGGTACGTGAAGGCCAGGAGGAGTCCGATGCAGGGTCGTGTTTTATTATGTCCAGGCGCTGCCTGGACAAGCAGGGGAGGGCAGGACCGTCTGCCCCAGGCAGCTCCTGGCTGCGGGAGGGGAAGCAGTCGGCAGTAGCTGGTGGGGCGGTGGGGCTGCCTGCAGAGACAGTGCTACGAGAAATGAGGCAGTTTTAAGAGGCACGTTTCTAGGTAGAAAAGGTACATTTATAGTCCTCCGTCCAGGACCACCATTCCTGGCTGGTGAGCAACAGAGCCCTGTGTCAAGGGAGTCTTTGGATGTTTGGTTAAAGCATCCAAATGCAGCAGTTTTCATCCAAAGCTTCTCCTAAGCCCATTTAAGCTTTCCAGCTGAGCTGGAAAACTTGTGAGATCCCCATTACACCAGATTCCCATGAGTACGCTCTCCCCCACAGGCATTTCCAGTTCTGATCATGCTGCCTACCGCTTAGAAAATAAAGGAGCCAGGTTATCCCTCCATCCGGAAAAAACAAGACTCCTCTCCCGTCTGCTTGGCTTAGGGGCCTAAAAAGAGCATCCCTCCCGGGATGCACCTTCCCCCGTGGTCCCGTGCCACGCGCGGGCAGGTTTCCTGCCAGGACCTGCCCGGAGCTGCTCCGACAGACAGGCGCGAGGCGCGCAGGGTGGGGAGGATTTGCATGAGCACCAGTTATTATTTATGCTCAGTTTTCCGTAGCTCAGCAGAGCACTTGCGCTTCCCAGTCCGAAGTGCCCTCCCTCGCACAGCAGCACGAGGGAGGGCATCAGCGTTTTCCAGCCCGAGCTGCCTAGCGCATCCCTCCGAAAAACGAACGTACCTCTCACTACCTGCGACAGACGGGAGCTGGTTATCAGTTCCTCCCATCATGCCCAAATCAAGCCTAACGTCCCACCAGCTGTAATGAGGAGGAGGATCCCAGATGTTTCCCAGGGGTGGGTGAGCAGCCCCCCCACCCCCGCAGCCATGCGGGGGCAGAAGCTGGCCCCAGCCCCAGCATCTCCATCGGGTAAGAGGAATCGTCCCTAAACAGCCGTGTAACGCCAGGCGAAGGCTGTCACCGGTCCGTGTGTCCCTGGCTGTACCGCGAAGCCGGAGAGCGGAGCTCACGGCACCGAAAGCCCCGATGGAATTTCCTTGCCCCGTCACCTTGCACATATTTGTTGTTTTTTATAATACGAGGTTAAACTGTTTCCATCCTGGCTTCCAAAACAAAAATCACATCAGCGTCGGTCACGTCGCAGCAGGGATAAGCGGAGCGGCGGGGCCGGCGAGCGGCTCAAGAGGAGCTTCCCGAAGCCGGAGCACCTGCAAGCGGGCAGCACGGCTGCACGGGCAGGGCTGCCGGCACCGCCGCCGGCACGGCCCCGGCCACGGCACTGCTCCTCCAGGCCCCGGGGCAGAGAGACTGTGCCAGCTGGGCACCATTTTAGATGCAAGGCAGTGCGGCCAGCATGGCAAGCACCCTACGATGGGAACCTGCCACCCCGGAATGCACCGGCAGCACCGGAGGAGGCATTTTTTATTCTTCCGTCAAGCAAATAAATGGACACTGGGAGTGCAAAAATCGTAGCTCCTTTGCCAGATGTGCCCCGTTGCTGTTATCATGGAATATTAATCAGAAAGGCCTGTGTGTAATTTTGGAGTTTTGATTAGAGAAATCTCCCTTACAATAATAATCATGCTGGGGCCTGTATAAATACCAACGGCTCCAGGTTTGTTGGCTGGATAAAGTGGCATGTTGATTGCTCGGCTCGCCTGTTCATCAATCATTCCACGTTGCCCCCACGTTAGCCGTCCTCCTGGAAAGCCCCCTTCTTCCCAGCTCCCCCGGTGCCTGTCCTTTCATTAATAGCCGCCTTCCTCCTCCCCTTCCACCTCCGTCCCCGCCGCCGTCCCCTGCGCTCGCTCCCGGCCCCCTTCCTCCTCGCCTGCTCCCTGATCCCTGCATTCATCTCAGATTATATAAAGTTTGGCTGCCTTGAGTAAAATAAATTGCAGGCTTTTGAAGGGCTGGGGCTCTGTATATTTTTACGGTTAATGAATCTTCCTGTTTGAGTTTGGAAGATGGGAACTTTGCTTTCCAGCTGCCATGTGCAGCTCTGGCCAATTAAATCAACGGGGGCTGGAAACATCACCCCGGCGTGGGAGAGCGTCGGGTGGGAGAGCACCGGGTGCATCCTCTGGCTCCCTCCCCGCCGGCCCCTTGACAGGCACCCCCCCACCAGCACAGCCCAACCCTGAGTCGCACCAACCCATCGCCCCGCGTTGCACCAGGATAAAATGACACCAGCCAAGAAAAGAGGTGGGGAAGAGGGGGGGAGAGCGGCAGCGTTCGTGCTGCTGGTGGCCACAGGGATGCTGCCCGGGTGGGCAGCCACCCAGGGTGCTCCGCATGGGCTGCAGCGGGTCCTACTGTGCAGCTGCCGACCTGACGCTGCTTGAGCACAAACTGTTTTTTCACTCATCGAAAGCCCCGAAGAGGAAGCGTGCAGCCTGCCCCAGCCCTCGGGGCCACGAGGGAGAAGTTTTGCCAGGAGGAAAAGTGAGCTCTGGGCAAATAACTGGCAGCGAGTCGTGTGTGTGCTGGGTTTTTCCTTCTCGTCCTCACCGAGCCGCCTATGGGCAAACTGTTACAGTCCCTAATTTATTCATCATTGCAACTGATTCATCATCTACTTTTTATGTCTGGTTTCTTGGCCTGTAGATTATCCGCCAGCAGTTTGTTGAGCATATTTGACATGTGAAACTCAAGCTGTGTTTACTTGTAGTTCATGTACCATGGCGTTTGGGTTGGCCGCCTGCCATCAGCCACGTGGTGCCTGCGCCGTGCCCGGGTTGGCGGAGCGCGGCTCGGCGTGGATGCTCACACCAGCTCAGCCTTTCCCCGGCTGCAGCTATTTCCCGCTGTTGGTAGCACTCGCCTCGCTCCTCCCGGCTCTCCTCCGAGTCAGGCAGCGAGCAAGGAAACCGTATTTCTGTGAACATTCAAATGCATGAAATCCCATAAAACCTGGGGGCAGTGCTGGAAGAGGAGCCGGGGAGGACTTGCCAACCCCGCACGCTGGAACAACTTTCTCCCTCCAAATTTTCCGAGCTATACTGAGCACAAGGGAGTCTCCGAACGTGAATTTCCACTCTCGCTGCATATCCATGACCTCAAGTAAAATAAAGGAAACCTTTCCCAGCGCTGGGTCCCAAGAAGAGCCAGAGGGGTGCCTTGCCCTGGTTGTGAACCCATAAGTGAATCAATGGCGGCGGGGGGCGAGTGGGGGGGCTCCAGCCCTCGCCATGCGGCCGAGAGCTCGGCCGGCACGAGGCTGACCCAGACAGGGGAAGGCAGCTCGGTCTCCTGCAAACAGCGGTGTCACACCCTTGCGACAATAACCCCATTAACGTGTGCGCACATCAGAGACGTGCACATGCCGAGGGAGAAGCCCCCAAAAAAAAAAAAAAGAAAAAAGAGCCCTTTCTGTCTGATAGGCTTCAAAAATATGTATTTGATTTTCAGATGTTAAGCTAGAATTGCATCCAGATGGACTCGGGGTCACACTCCCTGACACTGGCTTCCCATTACACTGATATTGAATGCAGATATGTTTTATATAGATAGCTTACAAATATAGCACAGTGTTGTTTCGGGTGAGTTTTTTTAAGCCATTTCCCCCCGCCGGTCCCCGTGGTGCTGCAATTCCCATGTCTCTGGTTCCCCGTCGCTGCCCGCTCAGGATTCCCAGCTGGCCTCGAATCTGTCCCGCTAGGACAAGGGCGTTTGGGAACAATTCCCTCCACCTCCCAGCACCACGGCAGCTCTCGTGGTACGGCTCTTTTCAGCCCCGGGTGTATTGCCCTCCATCACCGCCGGAGAGGGGACGCAGCTTTTGGAGGCGAAGCAAACCTGCCCAGCCGCCGGCATCATCCACCCATCGTCCTGAACAACAAACAAACACGAACAAAACCAAAGCGGGATAAAAAGCAGCATTTAATAATATGGCAAGATTTGTGGGGCTTAATGTATGGTATTAAATGTGGCAATAAAAATATACAGCTATTAATTGTGTCATTCCGGTGCTGAGGGCCTCAGGCGACTTCAAGCCTTGCTCTTCTCTTTTATGGTGTCACCAGGATCTGTTGATGGAATTACTGCCAGGTTATAATAGGAACAGTAATAATAATAATAACAACAATAATAATGTATTTTGCTGCCATACTATTCCTCCTAACTCTCCCAGGGTACTTTGCAATTAGATACTTGGAGAAGCCACAACAAATAACCATCTCTTCAGCCTGATTTACTCGGGAAGGGATGAGCCGTGTGTTAGGGGGAGCAGCAAGCACTCAGGATTTAGCCTTATCCTGTCTATTTCCATGACCTGCCTTTCTCAGGCACTCCATGGGACCCTGTGGAAGGGGAGGCGTGGGGCCAGCTTGGCGTTGTCCCCGTGGGAGGGGTCTTGTGCCGGTCCCCGTCCCCTCTGAGGGCTGCAGCCACGGAGAAAGGGGTGTTGTGCATCCTCCAGCACCCAACGCCTCTCCCGCGGCCGGGAAGGAGCAGATGCAGCGGGGGTGAGAGCCGCTCAGCCGGTTATTTACAGCCCGTGACTTTGCTCGATGAAGTTTGCTTCTTTTTTTCTGGTTGTTGAGTTATCCGGGAAAGGATCACTGTTTTCTCAAATGTATTCATTATCCAAAATTATGTGGGGCCTAACATAGGGGGGATCTTTCCACTGACTTAGCTGGGTTTTGGATTAGGCCCTTAATGAATAATTTCTGCAAATAATTCTTGGCCTGTGTCTTGTTCACAGGCAGTTTACTGCAAGAATTCAAAAGTCAAGCTGCTTTATTGGCCGTATAGGTCATATGGGATTATTTCCGTTCCCTGAGTAGATGACTCTTAGCACTGGGTCTTCAGTGCACGCATTTTGTATTAATTCAAAATTTGCTTTCTATGAATATTTTACAAGAGTGCCTTAAAATTCACTGTTTCCATGGACATTCCTCCTCGTAACTCATTCTGTTTGCTTGAATATTAACTGAAGGCAAACAGAGCAGGGGCGTGCTGGGAGCCTGGCCGAGCGCGCTGGAGGAACAGGCACGGAGACCAGGGGGAAATTCCGCTGAGAAGCGCTTCACAAATGTCAGTGCAGATGAAATAAATAACCGTGCCCGCTCCAGGCCCTCGCCTCCGCTCCCTCCCGCCTCTCCGATCCGCCGGCTGCTGGTGTTCGCTCCAGAAGAAAGGAAAGCGATCTGTTTTCACCTGGTAATCTGGGCTGTCCTTCCTCACCAGAACGGAAGGAGTTGTGGTTTGAAACACTAATAAAGCGTGGAAAATGAGTTACTGGGGAGCGGCGGTCATATTCACCTCGCAAAGCGTCTGCGAGCAATCCCGTCCACCCCACGTGCCCCGGAGGACCCTCGCTCCTGGGACACGTGGGCTGGCAGGGGACGGCGGGGGCGACCTGCCGAGCATCTTCTGCCGGCAGCAGAGCCCCGGGCAGGACGGTGATTCCCACCCGTCTCCCCTCCACGCCGTCGCTTTCCCCCAGAGAGCTGAGCTGAACAAGGAGCTCTTTCTGTCTTGGACGCATTTCCCATGTCCTGTTTACGGAGACTCCTGAAGCCAGCTTGTGTTTCAGGCCCTTCGCATAGCTCTACTGTGGGCACCAGGGGACGGAGAAGACCGGTGAGGCTGGGATGCGTTGCTGGGAGGCCGCAGGGAGAGGAACCCCTGCCAAAGCCATCGACACTCCCGCCTCGGGCTCACCTTTCCTTTGAGCTGTTTCTGCTACCCCAAAAGCAGCATCCCGGGGTCCGAGTTCCCTACACCAAGCACTGATGGTGGAAGACCAGCGGGAATGGAGTCTGCTGGTGCAGGCTGGAGGGGGCAGGTAGGACTCGACCCGGGCAGGTTGACCCTGCTCCAGACCTGGAGGGAAGAAGAATCCTGGGACCATCACGCTGCAGGACCAGGAGGTTGGCACCGGTCCCTTCCCCTCCTCTGAGGGAGCCAGAGCTGGAGGGTCGGGTTCAGCTCCCAGTCAGAGCAAGGGACAACCAGAATACCCCAGTTGACCTCAACCCCTTCAGTGCCTATTTCCACCAGCGCACACCAAAGGGGAATCTGGCCTGCAGCTTCCAGGCTGTCAAATCCATCACCTTCCCAAGAAGCCCAGACAAGAAAGCACATGTTTCCTGGCTGTCATGTAGCAAGGAGCTGAGTAACGGGGCGGTCTCTGCCTGGTGAAATGTGGATTGCATTTGGGCTGAGATTCTAATAGATTCTGATGCGATCTTTTTCCTGATTCGTACCAGGCCATCTGGATTTGTTTCTGTGAGATGCTGGTTTAATACACTTAAAATTTCCCATTGAGTCTCATGCACCAAAGAGAGGGGGAGGGGGCGAATGAAAAGCAAATTTAATAACAGAAAGACCTGAAATCTATTAAATATACATTAAAATACATTTGGTTTCCCAGTGGGTGCAAAGTGCCATAACGTTTTACTGGGTTTATGACGCTGGCAGAGGCTCCGAATGAAAATGGAGGAGAGAGTCCAGGGTCCCTGCTCAGTAGTTCACGGTGGAGAGAAAGAGTCGTCTGCAGTTTGCTAACGCAGCAAAAACGGAAAAGGCTTCTCGGGTAGATCCACAGAGAGCGTGTTTCACATGTGTTTCCGTTAAGGATGTTCACGAAACCTGAACAGCAAGAGACATTCAGGTTCTCAAATTATTTGGGACTCTCGTTTTCCCTCTCGTGCTACAACTTTGGCAGGGCCCCTCCACACAACCTCCCCCCGGCTCCTTCCCGCTGCACAGCTCCTCCACGGCCCACGGATTCGGAGCGGCGTGCGGAGAGGCCCTGCAGCTCCGGGCTGCTGCTTCGCCCCAGCAAAAGGGCCGTGGCCGGAGGCAGGGCTGGCTCCATGAGCTCAGGCTTTCTCATCCTTACGGCGGGCAGGGAGCGGGCTGGTGCTGGCAGCGCAGGGCAGGACACCGGGACTGCTGCAGCCTGACCCCGCTCCGTAACGCAGGGCAAAGAGCACACAGCATCCCTGCAAGACAGCATCCCAGGCCCTAGGAGTGTTGCAGCTATGTGCAGCGTCTCGCATTTTCAGCAGGTGAAATCCCCCGTGCATGGCAGCGGGGAGAGCGACGAGCCGCCCTGCGCAGCCCATGCCCATCGCTCCCATCCCTGCGGTTCCCTGCTTCCCGTGGGGGATAGCGCTGCTCGTGCTCCCACCCCGCTCTGCCAGCACCCGGCCGTCCTCGTCGGCAGGTCTGGGGCCAGGGGCATTGCCGGTTTATCCGGACCTGCTGGTCTGGCTGCTCCGTGGCCCACCCCATGCCGTGGCTTACCGGCCAGGACCAGCTCAGGGGCTTAATTCCTCCCTTAACTGATTTGGGCCCTGGCACTTTCATCCAGAGAGCACCGGTCCTCCCTAAGGAGACTCCTGCCAAGGGGCTGAGATAAACCCCTGGGTCCTTCCAGACAAGACAAGGGGGATGTCCCAGCGGAACAACCTTCCCCTTGGCAAAGGCCACCCAGCTCTTTGTGTACAGACTCAGCCCCTCTGCGTTTCAGGCATTTGCATCAAGCAGAAAGGGCTTTTCTTGGCGTAATTCCGCTTTTCTCAGTCTGGTCCCAGTCCACACGTGGTGAAGCAAGTCATGAGAAAGTAACGGGAGGAAATACATGCACCCGTAACCACCGAGGGCTTCAGAAAAAGGGTTTGTTTGCGCTTACCCAAGGCTCCGGCTGTTCCTGCTTTGATGTAGAGCAGTTCATGCGCCCAGAGACGAATTCTGCTCTGCAGCAGTGCGTGCGCGTCACCAGCGAGGGGTGCGCGTGTGCACGCCTGTTGCACGCCTGTGTGCACACGTGAGCGGGGGACGGGCAGAGATGGATGTGCGGTGGGAATGCACACGAGTCAGTGTGTGCACGTGGAGTGTGTGCTGGGTCAGGTGCTGCCGGGGGGGTTCCGTGGGGAGCTGGAGCCCCGGGGCTCCGGCTGGGGGGCAGCGGGCAGCACGGTGCAGCATGGCGCGGCATGGCACGGCGGGGCTGCCTGTGTTCTGTCCTGTCGTGTCCCCCCCCCGCCATGTCAGCGCCAGCATGCAGCCCCGCTCCCCGCCAAGCCGGCAGCAGATGTTCGGGGCAGAGCGAGCCAGCACCCGGCCAACTTTCCATGCTGGGAGGGAGACTCTTTCCTCTGCCAAAGTCAGGACGAAGCTTCCCCCAAGATAGGGTTAGCCAGCAATACGGAGATAATGGGAAGATGTTAAGGCAACACAGCTGGCAACCATCAGCACGCTGCTATGTGTCGGCTGCTGCAGCCCAGTGCTCCATTGTTCTGAAGGAAAGAGAAATACCGACCTCTGGCCGGCGTCAGAGCCAAGCCTGCTCGGTGGGTAGGGAACAGGAACAGGATGGGCTTCGGAAAGGAGACCGAAACACAGCCCGGATGGGTCACAGATGATTAATCTTGCAGGGAGCCGCTCTCACAGCTCCGACAGCTCCGACAGCTCCAGGAGACCCGGCACTAATGAGCCAGTGGGTGAATCCCACCGCGCTGACTTTTAACGACGAGCTGGACGACAGCCAGCCCTTCCTCTCCCCCTCCCCGTTCCCACAGCCACCCCTACCAAACCCCACCGAGCTGTGCTGGGCCCTTATAAATCCCACCTCATTTCAGCACCAAACTTGGGAAACCAGGCGAAAGAGGACAGGATTAGGAGGGAGTTACGAGGGTGGACACGGGTGGCCGGGGTCCCTCTCTGTTCCCCCTCTTGGGCAGCCCTCCACGCAGCCAAGCTTCGAGCAGAGCCGGTGGTGCAGCTCAGCCTGTCCAGAGCATCCCTGCCTCCAGCTCGGTGGACCCAAAACAGTCAGGTCCCACGGAGCCGGCAGGTGCACGTGCATCCGCAGACAAGCCACCCTGTCCTGCTCGTGCTTACCCCGGCGGGCAACGCCGCTGAGCGGCGGCGCGGCCCCGCCGCCCGAGCAGCACGCACGCGGGCTCGGGAGACGAGCGTCATCCTTGGCTGCATCCACAAAGGAGGAGGGAGAACCGTTGTTAGCCGGCCGCGTGGCACGAGGAGCCCGCTGCAAGGATGCTGCCTTCCGTGCGCTCGTCTGCGCTTCCAACCAGAGCAGGAGAACTTGGAACGGGTTCAGAAAAGAGCTGGGAGTGAGTCAAGGCAGTGGAAAATATGCATTACAGTGACAGAGTGAAGAAGCTCCGGCTGTTTAGTTTATTGAGGAGACCAAGAGGTGGCTTGCTCACGGTCTACAAGCATATGCATGGGGAAGAGATTTCTGATAGCAGACGGCTCTTTAATCTAGCAGGAAAAGGCATTACAACATCCCTAGTTGGAAGCCGAAACAAGACAAATCCAGATTAGAAATAAGAAGCACATTTTTAGCAGTCAGAGCAATTAAGCGTTGGAACGAATCCCCAGGGACAGAGTGGGATCTCCATCACTCGAAGTCTTTTAATGGAGACTGAGTATCTTTCTAAAAAATATGTTTCAGCTTGAGCATAAGCAAGGAGTTTTCTGCCAAGGCAGCGGGCTGTGGAATGCAGGAGGTCAGCCTGGCTGGTCACACTGGTCTCTTCTGGCCTGAAAATCCATCAGTTGTGCTATAATTTTCTGAAATGGGCAAAAAATAACCCAGGGCCAGGCTGGTACATTTATTGCCCTGTGCACTGGGTTTTGCCTGAAGAGCCTCAGAGCTGGAGCTCAGTCCCGCTGCCCAGGGCAGCATTGGGAAGGTGAGGACAAGCCAAGGCTGGAGCAATTGATGCTCCCGGCTGCTGCGATGCTCCTGGGCCACCACAGCAGATCTCTTCTTCTCCGCTGTGTCCCCGTGGCCAGCAGCCATGAGAAGGGCTCACGCTGTGGGACAGCCGCTGTCCCTCCAGGCAGATGTCCCTACGCACCGTGTTCTGCATTGGTGGGGGGAAAAGAGACCTCCCCCAGGCAGGTCTGAGAGGTGTGGGCTCATGCCTGGCCCACCTAAGGTGAGGCAAACCCAGATGGAAAACCTGGCAGGGCTAGAAGAAAGCCAGCTTTGAATGGCTCCCTTTTAAATTAATTTAATTCCATTTTTAATGATTATTTTAAGGCTGCTTTTAGTCCCTAACAAAAGGAGCTTTAAAGTCTCTAGGAGCGGTGACTGTTATAAAAGGGGCAAGGGAAGGTAGGAAGCCCACGGGACTTCGTTAGGAACGCTAATGCAGATCGTAAGCCCGCCGCTCAGCACGCCTCGTGCACCAGCGTGAGGGAAGCCTGACAATTAGTACAGGCCCACCAAAAAAAACCAACCCTTCTTCCTGTCCTTGCCCCCTGGTAGGGCTCAAGGAGCAGATAAAGGCCATACGGCGCGGGCAGACACAGAGGCACCGTGCCCGCAGGCAGCGCTCCTACGCTCAGCAGCTGCCCGGCCTCGGTGGGATCCGGCAAACGCCGAGCTGCCAATCCCACGGCCGTTCGGGACCACCGGTGATTCCCCTACACAACGCTAACACCGGCCCACCACAGCTCCAGCTGGGCGCTGGGCGTCCTTGGCTCTTCCAGCTCCTCCAGGAGCCACGTGTGTTTGGCCATTGGCACCACCCCTGCCCTGGGGACTGACGGAGATGCGGTTTTGAGACCCCATCCAGCAAACCGTCGGAGCCTCCCAGCTGCGGGAGGATGCCTGCGGCCAGCTACTGGGCATCCCATCACCAGCTGGGACAAGGCTCAGCCTGGTGGGGACAGCGGCGAGACAGCACACATCGAAACGTCCCTTCCCAAGGGGGTGGGATGCTGGCGGGACCTGGGGTTACCTGGTGCTGCGCCTCCGCGCTCGGCGTAGGTGCGCCACAAGGTCAGGATTAGTCAGTCTACACCACGGCAGGCAGAAGACAGGCAGAAGGACAGGACGACAGCTCCACGGGTGGAAGGCAATCCAGCAACACCTGCCACTCGCCTACGGAAACCCAAGAGACAGTTATGACCCCATCAGCTAAGAATCTTCAAGCTTTTGGTACTTGATTTAATTTAATGCTCCTCTCTCTCACCCTTAATTGCGTTTATCGTCATTAAAATATCAACAGAAGAACCTGGCTCCAGCCCAGGCTCACTGGTGCTCGCAGGAAATTTCCCATTTATTTGATGGATTTAGCCGAGGCCCTGCCACCTGCTCTTGGCTCTGCCCTGCTCTGTTTGCAGAGGGCAAAACTTAGTCAGGAGTGAAGTAATAGCCAAGAAAATAGAAGCAAATACACACGGGCACAGAAATTCAGCCATTCTGGACCAGTTGGAGCAGTGGTGGGGCAGGATGCAACCTGGCATTTGCAAACCCCATCCTCACCAGCCGAGGGATTTCTGGTGGCGTCGGTCCATCTCTCTGAGCTGCTAATAGCCAGTATCCAAGGAGCCGTTTTTCTCCTTCAAAGGGAGTAATAAATATGAACTAAGTCCCGTGACCACTTTGGCACAACTCGGATTTTACAAACGGCAGAAATTAAAGGCAGAGCAGGAAGCGGCTGATTCGTTGCTGACCAAGGCAGGGGCTGAAGGAGAGGCAGGTTAACACCAGCACCCCCCACCCGATGCCGGCTCTGCAGCTCCCTCCGAGCCCGGAGCCGAGAGCCAGCCTTTGCCTCCCCTCCTCTGCGGCCTTCCTTCAGCCGGCTGGCCCTCTCCGGAGGCCGACAAATGGGCAGCAAGGACCTTCCCGAGCCCAGGAGACAGAGAGTGATGGGAAACGGCTGCCTGGGTGTCCCTCTGGCACCCAGGGGCCATCTCTGTGTGTATCTTCATGGTCCCTGAACTTCATCTCGCAGCCCGTCCCCTCGCCAGCGGAGGGGAAGAAGGTGCTGAATAATCCGCAAAGCACCAACCAGCCATGGAGTAAAGGAGGAGGAACTGAGAGGAGTAGTAACTAATACAAAATATTAAAGCGTTATTCAATAAGGCGTGGATGCGACTTAAGGTTTCCGTTACTCCTTCAGCGCAAGCACGGGGGAGGATGCAGGTGACTCCCTGAGCATCCTCTGTGCTCCCTCACCCCGTGAGGGACGTCGCAAGGGGACCTCGGGCCGGGATCAGTCTCTGCGGCGGGGTACCGCGGCACACGGCGAGGTGGAGAGGAGCAGGGAGGGAGGGATCCCACGGATTCACAATGACGGGATACCGAAGGGCCTGGGAAGTTTGGGGAGGCTGATGCGAGTCTGCCAGAGGGTCCGTCAGCAGGAGGACACGGGGCGGCTCTGCCTGCCCAAGGACATGCTGCGTTACGCCACTGAAGTTACACCGAAAGGCTCTCTCTCAAACCGGGGCACCAGATCTCCAAGGACATGGAGTATATAACCGGCCGGCCAATGTGTGCCTCGCTGTGGGGAGACTGGCGGTGGTGGTGGAAAAATCCCGTGCCTCATTTGGGGATGTCCGCAGGGCCTCTGATCCAGGGGATAAGAGACGCAGAGATAAAGCAGAGATTGATAGAAAGACGGCACAGCTCGCCCCTTCCCTTCGGTTAGGGCTTTGATTTCCTCCAAATTACGATTCAGCTGCTCCCTTCTGTTTTCTTCCCAGAAGAAAGACAATACACGTCTTCAGATTTCAAACCTCTGCTTAGGGCGGCTCTGTTAACCAGAAAATAGGAGGCATGAAGCTACTTTGGGCTCCAAAATGGAAGAAAAACCAGACACGTTTGCATGTGAACATTTTTGCTGTCTCTGGAGCAGCAGAAATGCCTCTCCGTGGACTTCTGTGGTTTCACTCTGGGTTTGTGATGAAATATGTGGCACGGGGAGGGGTTCATTAGCAAAGCCCTGGGAAGGTCTTGCAAAGCCCTCAAGTTCTCCAGCGTGCTCTTTACCACAGGGAGAGCCAAAGAAAACTCCCTGGCCCCCGTTCAGGGCTGCCTTTATCGCAGCAGGCCTTGAAACCAGGCAGGGAGGGCCAGAGCTCCCCGGCGCTGCAGAAACGCATCAAGTCCTGCCCCGGCGGGTAAGCCACCCATGGAGGATGAGCCACCCGTAGTAAAACCTCCCCGACATCTACCAAGGCTGGGGAAGGATGGACCGATGCTCTCAGTATCCAGTCTCTGCAAGACAGAGCCAGCCAGACAGATGACAGCTTTCCCTAAGCCCTCATCCTTACTCCCCGGCCGGGGCTGACCCCCTCCTGCCCCACCAGCCCTGCACAGTGCCCCTGCTCATCGGTCACGTCTCCAGCCCCACTGCTGGAGGGTGGGATACGGGCTGCACCCCGTAACTCATAGACCCTCTGGATGCTTGCAGATGGTGTTTCTCCTCATCGTGTCTTCAAAGCCCTTTTATCCCTCCTCCGAAAAGGAAAGCTTTCAGGTTTTGGTACTGGTGATGTTTGTCAGACAAATCCCCTCCAGAGAAGTCCTCTAAGGGAAATCGGACTCTCTCGTTGCTGGCTCACCTCCCCGCTCCCCGGGTGCTCTCAGGCGTGCCATCAATTGCTCACGCGTGTGGAAGCAACACAGCCCACATCAGAGGCGAGCCCAGCCTCCCAGAGCGCTGACAGGAGGCTGCGGGGCGGTGGGATGCTCTCCCAGCCCGCGGAGAGGGGACAGAGAGGCCGGGGCCCGGCAAGTCACGCGCCTGATGGCATTTCTGGAGCGCGGGCAGGATAGAGAGCCAGCCACGTAGAAACGATCACATTTAAAATACATGGCACGCCAGCGGAGGAGTCGGCACGGCTGCTCCCAGCCACGCCGCCTCCCGGGCGGGGGGCACTCGCTGGGCTGAGCCCCTGCAAACACCGGGCAGCAGAGGGGAGGGCTGCCGGCTCCGGCGCCTTTTCTTTCCTCCCCAGCCGCCCCACCTAATAAATAAAGAAACTCGCTGGTTCAAACAGAGGAAGCTGAAAATTTGAAACGCTGGCTCCGGCGCAGATGAGCACTTCTTTGGGGAAGAGGCTGAGCATCGGCTGTTCCTGCTTCGAGCAGAAGACGTACATGCGCTCTTCGATAGCTCAGGCCGCCTTTCAGCGAGGATGGGCCCACGGAAGAGCTCTTCCTTCACAGCCTGGCAGAATAAACGCAGAAAATAAGAGCTGAAGCAGCAAGCAGGTGCCTCCATGCCTCCTTCTGCAACCCGGAGAGCCAGAGGTGCCCGAAGCGGAGATGCCAGAGGAGATCTGGGCTCTGGCGAGGGCCTGCCACCAGCGGCACGGGGCAGGAGAGCTGCGGCGATGGCACGGGGCAGCCCGGGTGGCAGGGGACACCCAGCAGACAGCCGCTTGCCGCACAAGCAGCTTCAGCCCTCCAGATGGTAGAGAGATAACTAATTACCCACTAATTATTAATCAGTTCCCTGTGATTTTATCTTAATTGGGCTCTTTCCTATCCAGCCTTCTACAGCATCTCCCCAGTTCTGAGCGAGCGGCGCTGAGCCACGGTCCCCTCGCTGCTGGCGTCACCCACGCCCTGTCTGTGCGCACCCCGATCGATGCGGGGCGGCGGGGGGGCACCCCTGGAAAGCACTGGGAGCTATCAGAGTCGTTTATGGGAGCGCAGCACCGCGGGGCATCACCCACCAGCTTTGTTTGCCTATAAAAACCCCGAGCGCTTCTGGTGCGGTAAGAACAACAAATACCTAAGAATAATCGATAACAGGAGAATAGCTAGGTCGGGGCTGCCGGGGGCATGCGACAGCATCGTGTCTCTCCTCCTCTCCATGCCTTTCCCCCGCCAAGTCAAGGCAGGGCTTGGCCTTGCCGTCCACGGTGGAGCGGAGACCGCTCCACCACCCTGCGACTGTGTGCAGCCAGACCTCCCCAGGACCGCCCCCCCCCCCCACCATTCCCCAGGGTCCCAGCTGGGACAGGCTGAGCCGAGCAGCCCCTCTCCAGCCCAGCACGCAGTGGCTGTCCCGGCAGACCTGCTGCTCTCTTGCCAGCTCCGGCCGTCCCTGGTGGGAGCAGACAGCCTGAGCCCGGCGAGCAGCATGGCTGCCCTGGCTCCCTGGCCCTGACCCGGCAAGCTCAACCGCATCCACGCCGACCGCGAGGGGAAGAGAAACAAACCATGGACCGTTCCTCGGATTTCCTCCCAGGAAAGGAACTGTTGCAGCAATTAGCACACACGGACTCCAATGAACCCTTGCAATAACTGCGGGCGGGAAAGAGGTGCGTGAAGGTAGGGGCTGAGGGCACCGGGCTGGGGGGGCTGCCCCGTGCCGGAGGGGTTTGCCCCAACAGCCCTGGGCGGCAGCAGCCAGAGGGGACGGCGGGGCTGGGAAGAGAAGCGCTGGCATCCAGAGAACACGGTTTGTGTTCGGTCCTGCCGCCGCCTCCGGGCACAACCGAGCGGCACAGGAGGGTGAAGCATCGCACTGCGGCATTTCTGGGATGGTAAAGGGTGGCACATTTCCCCTAGGCCCTCCCTAACACGCGGCCCGGCACCGCCGGCACCCCGCGGGTGACGCCAGCCCCAGGGCACCGCAGGCAGAGCCCGGCTGCTGGGATCTGCCCAGCCTCGGCTCTGGTTTACCGGGCAAGAGCTCCACGGCAGCACTGAGACTTGCAGGCACCCCGCGGGGCCGAGCCGGGGTCCCCACCGGGATGCCGGTGTGTGGCGGTGAGGTGGGGAGAGCTCGGGGACAGCGGGAATCCCTGGGAAAATCTTTACATGATTTATTCATATTACAGGTATTTCGGTGTGTTGGCTGTAATTAAAGTTCAACATCTGAGGCAAAATAAGAGCAAAAATCTTCCAGCCACTTTAAAGAGAGACTTTGAGAGAGGAAAGCAATAAAACATGCCGTGCTTAAACAAATCCTTTCTACCTTTCATCATTTCGCTTCGCAGTCCTGGCTAATTATCAAAGCTATCTGTGTTTCAGGAATGAGCCCCGCTCCTAGGCCCCTTCCCCTGCTCCACCCTGCCTTGCAGTCCCCGT
>JAVKLA010000039.1:23103383-23162587 GCA_034782735.1 Sagittarius serpentarius | reverse complement strand
CCCCCCCCCCCCCCCCCCCCCCCCCCCCCCCCCCCCCCCCCCCCCCCCCCCACAAAAAAAAGGAGTTCAAAGCAAGCTTTTAGCATTCAGGTGGTTCCTCTTTCATTGGTTGGGTTATTTTCATACAGAACTACATTGTTTTCTTTGGTGGGGTTTTTTTAATAAAAGAGAAATCACCTTCAAAGCAACATTTCCGTTACCTCCTTGCTGCCTGTGAGTCCCCGCGCCACGGGTAATGCCAGCGTGCAGCAAGGCAAGAAGCCAGCGGCGGTGGCTTTTGGCAAGCGAAGATGAGGGAGGACAACAGAAGTCCCCCACCCCCCCAAAATTCAAGGGAACCCCCTGAGCCTCCGCACTGGCTTCTGCTGCCAGGGGACTGCTGGAGCATCCAAGATACGGGCAAGGAGAGTCTTGGCCGCACGTGGGCACCACGGGTCCGCCCGTGGGGAGCTGCTGCAGTTTTGTTGTTAGTTTTCAGGTTTGCAATAAAAACTTGTAAAAAAAAAAAAAAGTTGTAAAAGAAAAAATAATTAAACAAATTCAACAGGGACTCTTGCGAGAAGCCAGAAGAGGAACCGAGAGAACCGGTGGCCGGGGAGGAAACCTCTGCCATCACCCAGGCACAGGACAGCAGCCCTCCTTTCCAGATGCCTGCCACTTCCCAGTTGGCAGGACCAACCGGTGCCGGCGCGGTGCCGGCTGTGGCGGCGGTGCCAGTCCCGGGGCCGGCAGCGGGCCGAGCCGGGGGGTGACTCAGGCGATGCGAGACAGCCGGGCTCACCTTGGCCTGGGGGGGAATGTCTGGCATCCCTCCTCCGAGGCTGCGGCGGGAGGTGTTGAGCCCATCAACCCACCAACCACCGGCCATGAGAGCGTAGCTGGGGGTGGAGGAGATGAAAGCGGGGCGGTGGAAGGCACCCGCAGACAGCGGGATGCCGACACGCCCGGTGGCTTGGTTTCCGACTCGGGTCCGCACCCAGGTGAAGACAAAGAGCCTGAGCAGGAATTTGACTGCAGGCTGGTGTCTCGTCAAGGCATCGTCATGCCGGCCTCGTCTGGGATGTGCACAGTTCATGGGAAATTTCCAGCCAGATCACCGGAGGCACCCGGCACCCCACGCCTTCCCACCTGGGGGGGGGGCAGCTCTCCCACACCTCCCTCACCCCCCCCCACAAGGATGCTCCGTGCTGCTTCCCCGCTCCCTCCTCACCAGCAGCTTTCCTCACCCCCGCTCCAGACAGGCAGCTCCCCGAAGCAGCCGTAATACTCCTGCTATTTCTGATGCGTTTCTGCCCCAGGGGAGCTGGGGACCTTCCAGTTCTCCTGTTCCCGATGCGGTTAGTCAGGAAACGCAGCCCCGTCATGACGGCCTCAAGTGCAGTCACGAACCAGCTCCCCGGGGAGCACCCTGCCGCGGGCGCGAGACCATCGCCCAGCGCCTGGCCCGTCGCTGCTCAGGGCTGCAATGATGCTAAGGGATTTGGGAGGATTTTAGGCCTTTCTGTGTCTTTCCTAAACGCGGAAAATGAAGAGGTACTTAAGAATCTGCTGTTTATATTGAAAGCTAAAATCCCTTTAGAATTTAATCTCCCGGTGGTGGATTTAAAACTGTTACAGACAGTCGAGTTCTTTTTTTATTGCGGGAGTCGTGGTAACTCTTTGAAGCAGGATTTTATTGCAAACAGGATATTTGTCCCCGAGGCCCCATCACGACAACGTCCATATCTGGCTGCGGGCGACAGACATGGCCAGGGTCCCGCAGGGGACGTCCCCGCGCCGTGACGTGCGGAGGGCGCGCGGTGGCACCCGGGGATGCACGCCAGCGAGAGCATCGCTGCGAGGACCCGACCTTTGCTCTGCCTCGTGCCATACCAGCTCCCCAGGGAGGGAGGCGATGCTCTGGGCTCGGCGGGATGCAGCACCGGCGCGGGGAGCTGCCCGGTGCTCGCAGGGGATGCGCTGGATGCCTGGCTGCCGCACTGGGATTCGCACTCCCTCTCTAGCACGAAAGCAACCAGCTTGCTTTAAATGGGTACAATTACCAAAAAAAAAACCCCCACCAACCCCAACATCTTTCCAACGAAAAGAGAACGGCCAAAAGAGCGAGCCTGCAGCAGCGCAGCACCCCTGGCACCGCTGAATCAGCCCTGGCTCAGCGGAAGCAACCGCCACCCTCTGAATCACCAGCCCGGTGCTTGCGAGTGCCGGCTCCGCCACCCCGGCTCCCGGTGCGGCGCGGCTGACCCAGTTCCCGCTTCACATGTAAAAGCTGCTGAGATTATCCACCCCGGCCATCGGGCTGCAGACAGCGTGCGTGCCCGCAGGGGAGGAAGGACTGAGATCATTTTGACATAATGCGGAGGGAGGCAAAGGAAGAGGGAGAGGGACGGGGCAGACCCACAGGGGTGGGTCACAGACCTTGCTGTACCTGCCGCCCTACCCCACAGAGCCCACGCTGACCCGAAGGTAGGCGATGGATGCTACCTGCCATTACCACGGTGTCCCACCTCTCTGGCTGGTCCCCCACGGCTCCACCGCTACCGGCATGGCAGCAGCCAGCGAGGGTGGAGAAAAGGACGGAAAGACGGAGGGATGGAGGGCAGTAAAGACTTATCCAGCCCTCCGTCCCAAACCGGCCCCACCAGCTTGCAATGAAACACTGCTCCCCTTTGCCGTACCAGCACCCCACAAGCTGGGGAGGTGCAGGCGCTCTTCTGCTTGCACTTGTAGCATCTCAGGGAGCATCCCCGCCAGCACCGACAGCTAAGCCTGGAGACCAGCTCTCGCCCCTCCTCGGCAATAAACCTGCCGGCTGGAGTCGCTGACCTTGTCCCCATCTTTCAGCTGCTGTTTCAGGAGACTGAGAGGAGAGACACAAGGTCACTGTCTCTTGCCTGGCAGCGACTGAGTGGCCGTTTCATCACGGAGGAATAGGCTGGTGCTGAAGAACACCTTGGCCGGGGGAGAGGAGCTGACAGACGGGCAGGGGGCTGGGAAAGCGGGGCGGAGGGAGGGGGGGGGGAGCTGCAGGGAGCTGCAGGAAAGCTGAGACCCTTTGTCTTTATCCAAAGACCCCTTTTAAGTTCCTGCCCCATGAGGGGCCCCGGCACAGCCTGGCCAGACCGCCCGGCCACGGGGCGCAGGGGGTACATCTCCGCACAGCTCCTTCTGCCTTGAAAAAGCAGCTCTAGCCCCAAACCCCTCCTAACATTTCCCTGAGCCTGGGCATTGGAGCTTCCCATCGGGTAGCTGCCTTGCTATCATGCATCTGCCTCGCTGGAAACTTGCTGGAGTGACGTGCTCGAGAGACCTGTCAGATTTGGTTAAAATGAGCCAGTGGACTCCAGAGTTATTACCGGGGGACAGATGGACGCTCGTGCACACACGGAGCGTGCGGCGTGTGCCCAGCAGCTCTGGGAAACCAGCTCCACTAACCGCGGCGAGTCTGTGCTTGGAGAGGACGTGGGACCGGAGGCTGAGCGGGGACTGTGAGACATGCCGGGGTAGGCTTGGCAGATGGCGTCTGTGGCAGAGGGGCTGGAAATTGGGCTAAAACCTGTCCGGGGGTGGGGAGCTGGCCCCGAGCCGGCCCGTCGGTGCATGGCGCTGCTGCTTTCCCCACCCAGAGGAGCGGAGGGTCAGCTCCAGACGAGCCCAGCCGCAGAAGATGCCCCTGAAATCCTTCATAAAGGAGCAGAGAAGGGCGAGCGGCCACCCCACCAGCCTGGCAGCCTTTTAGCAGCCATCATCAAGGAGAGAAAGAAATGCTCAGCAGAAAAGCCTGTCATTTGATAACAACCACGAGAGATGATAACCTCCTCCCATTTCCCCACGGCCGTCCGCAGGACCAGGAAGGACAAAAGCCCACGTGCGGGCAAGCGCCCCAGGCCGGGCAGCGTGCCCCGAGCATCCTCCTCTCCAGCGGCTGAGAAAAGCCACTTGGGAGGCCCAAGGGAGGAACCAGGGGAGAGACGGGGCCGACAACCCACCCCCGGGCTGTGCAAGCTGGAAAACCTCCTTGCTGCAGGGCTCTGCGCTGGGGCTACTGAAAATCCCGACCATCCTCCCGGCATGGGCTGCAAGGGTTCGGCATGCTGGGATACAGGTCGGGCGCCTGTGTCAGATGGTGAATTTTCTCCTTCCCCAGTCACTTGCGGTCTCGCTCTGCGCTGGGCTGTCACTACGCCTGTATCCATCCCTGCGAGCATCCCCGGTCACCGGCACAGGTACCCGCTCCGCACAGCCTGGCTGTTGATACCGCCAGGGCCCGTCAGCCGGTGCCGCTCTCCCGGCAGGTCCTACGCCCCATTCCCTCGCAGGCAGATAATTACCGTCTCCCGGACTCGGTCGTAATGAGCCCAGGTGCTCATTTCCCATCCAAGCAATTTACTCGGCAGATCCTCCAGCAAAAGCAGAGTCCCGGTGAAGGGCCCAGGAGAACAGCTGTACCTGTGATGGATGCGTAGGACGTCTCAGCAAAATTACTTCCTCAAGGGGGGGAGTGAGACAACAGATAAGGAAAAAGGCTGGAGAGCAAGGGGAAGAGGGAAGGAAGAGAGAAAGAAAAGAAAGGGGAAAAGGCAGCCTAGGTAGTGAAGGAAAGGGAAAGCAAGAGAGGCTCTAAACAGATGTTCTTCTGCGGGTTCCCTATGCCCGAGCCCTCCGGCACCTTAGGAAATACGGTCCAAACCAGCATCCTAGCAAACACGGGCCATGCGCCTGTAGGAACAGCAGCAACCAACGAGCTACTCACAGTATCAAAACACAAACAGGGGAACTCAAAGGCAAAGGAAAACATCCTGCTCGGCAGCAGAAGCATGTGCTGGGCGAGGGATGGGGAGCATCGCCGGGGGCCCTGGGAGAGCAAAAGGGAAACCCAGGAGCCCGCAGCCAGCACTGCCGATGCCGATGCTCCGCACCCTGCGGCTGAGGGCTGTGGGTGACATTCCCTGCGACAGCTCCCGAGGAAGAAAGCAGTGTTTCAGAGAAGCGAGACCTCCGTGAGCTTGCCCAGCCTCCAGCCAGACTGTGCGCAGACTGACAGCCAAGCACCCGCTGCTGTGCGGAGGTCGAGGGGATCAAGCTCGGCCAGGGCCCAGTGGAACGTTTTGTTTCCCAGCCTTTTGCAGGGCAGGGTGAGTTTATCGACACCTGCGAGCTCCGCAAGACGCTGCGTGGTGCGGGCGCCCCAGCAGCAACCACGTGCCTTCCAAGGGGAGTAGAGGGGAAATATTATTTAAAAATAGCATCTGGCTTCACCTTGATATCACCCCCCGAGAATCTCAACATGCTTTTCACACGCCCCATCCTTCATCCGTTGCTGAAGGGAGGCAGGGCAGGAGATCTGCCCGTACTGCACAGCGAGGCTGTCGGCACGAGTCCGGACCCCCGGGCTGCAACGCGCCGGCGACGCTGGGCAGACCCGGGCATCTCGCCCGGCGCGGGCTCCCGCGGCTGCAGCCCTATCCAGGCGTTGCCCAAAAGCCAGGCTGCCCCATGCAGAGAACAACCCCCGGCTCCTGGGCAGGCAGAACTCCATGCGCGGCTGGCACGGGTGGAGCGTAGGGCTGATAGAATAAAAACAGAATTCACACAAACGGCAAACTGCCGGATCCTTTGGTCTACCAGATCAGACGCTCCAATTCCTGTTAAACTTCCCCGTGTTTGGTGGGCTTGACGTTCAGCAGCACAAACTCCTCCATAAACCCGCTGAGCTCCCTCCTGGACCCAGCCAGGGTCCTGGTCCCCGGCTGGCACGTCCCCCTCCCCAGAGACTGCTCCAGACTTCAACCCCTCAGCTGGCCAGGAACCTTTCCCTGATTTCCAGCCTAAATGAATTAATGACCGATTTACAACCATTTGATCTTGCGCTGATGCTATCACTTAAGGTAAACGGTTTGTCTCCCTCCTTGGTGTTTGCTCCCCCAGATAGGTTTATGAAGAGTCATCGTATCCTCTCTCAGCCTCCGTTTGGGGGGGCTGAACAAACCACTCTCTCTTCATCTCCCATCTTACAGCAGATACGGTAGGTACAGAGCTTGAAATCAGTTATTTCAGCCACAAGCAACTGCCTTCAGCAGCCCGGTCTGAGCAAGGTCAAGTCCAAAGCTGCTCTGAGCATCACGCTGCCCTAGTTCTTCTCTTCACATTTAACTCATTTGCAACTGGGCATCCAATCCAAATGTGAACATACCCAAAACAGCCAGTTCAGTGTCCCCGGTCCCCTAAAATGGGTCTTTTCCTCGTGACTGTGTTGCAGAATGAGGGTCTCGGGTTAACAGGGGAGACAGCAGTAGCTGGGGAGGCCCAGGCAGAGATAAAACACTATTAAAAAAACCAAATGATCTAAATGTTACGGGAGGAAAAACTTAACAAATTAAATGTAAATCTATTTTTGTTACATCTGTTCAGATCCTTTAAGGAGCTTTAGGACAGCTGTTTCTATATCCCATTTAATCTTGATGTTATTGTAATGAGCTAAGTCTTGGGGTCTGAGCTGATTGTCTCTCCAGGCAAATTCGTGAGTACCGGTGAAAATGCTGCTCCCAGCCAGCGGCGGCTTCCCCAGCTCCCCGCCTCGGGGTGCGGGGGGAACCGGGGGTGCCCCAGCATCCCCGGGCAGCCCTTGGTGCAGAACCTCGGCAAACGCCGGTGCTGAGCATCGCTGGGACCCCGGGCGAGCTGCTGGCAGGGGGGGCGAGGGTGGGGCTTCCCAGGCACAAAGAGGGGGCTGTCAGTGGCCAGCAGACCCCCCGAGACAAGGGTGCAGAGGGCGCACGCCGTGCCAAGCTGATGGAAGTGGGGAGTAGAAACGCAGCACTGGGGTCCAAGCCCCATGGTGCTGGCAGCCCCGAAAGCGGGGCTGGCCCCCTCCCGCTCGCCGCAGCCCCCCCGCCAGGACCCAGGGGGGTGAGCTGCAGCCCCACCGCCCGCCGGACGCCCGCTCCTTGCGGGCAGGGAGGCAAAGGCGGGGGCCGCACCCAGGTGCCTGCCCCAGCCTGCATGCCCAGCACCGCCGAGGGGGGCCCAGAGCTGAGCCCCCCCCCCGGCCGAGCTGGGCTTTCCTCCCTCCTGTTGCTCCTCCATCGTGGCGGCCGCTCCTCTGATTTCCTCGCCCCAAGTTGTCACGTCCCCCTTTGCTCTTCATCTCTTCCCCCTGTTTGCTGGCATAGTTACTACTCCGACATTAGAGGCTTTGTTTTTAATTTCCTAAATTACAGCATAATTTAGGCTAATTATTGCTTTGTCCCTCTGATCTTATTAAACCTTTAATCCCTCAGTGATTCCCCACCCAGAGGAAAGTCTGCTTTTCTCACATTCATTCCTGCGCTGGGTCTGCTCTTGCCTCTCGCCCGAGGCGGCCTCACCTCTGCAAGAGGCTGCAGACACCCCGGATCTGCGCTCCCCGGCTCCCCTTCCCTCCAGTGCCACAGGGAGCCCTTCTGCGGGCAGAGAGGGGCTCAGCACGAATGCATGAGCGGCTCGAGAAGGACGTGCCATCCTGCTAGGCTGGCCAATATTTCTGTCCCTGGAGTTAGAAACCTTCCTGGCTTTTATCTTGCATGATGTTCTCCAGTTACCTTTTGATCCTGGGCTCTTTGGCAGCCGCACGAACCACCAAGGAGCCGCACAGCTCGCTGCACGGCGCGGTGGCTCCGCTCCTCCCGTCTCCAGCCGGGTCTTGCAACGATGGACAACCGCTGGCAGGGATCTGCCCCTCTCCCTCCTTGCCAAGCCTACTGATGGCTTTTAATTACCCCTTCCTGCCCCCCCACCCAACTGCTAATGACTTCCCTTTTGCAGCCCCAAGGCCTGGAAGGCTCCTGTAGGCACCATCTCCCCGAGCAACCCAAGGCTTCTCCTTGCCCTGATGTGCAGAGTGCGTCACCCACCCCTCAGCACCCTGCAGCCACCCGCCCTGCCGCTCCGGGCATAGGAGCCCTCGGCAGAGCCCAGCACGTGGGTAAGGACCTCACCTCGGCAGCCGGGGGAATCCTTGCTCCCCCAAACCGGCACATCTCCTGGGTCCTTGGGTGCCTTCAGCATCCCGGGGGCATTTAGCAGCAGAAATGTGCATGGAGCAGATCCCTGGGGAATAACAGCAGGGACAGGTCCGGGAGCGACCGTGTCCTTGGTGGGTGCTCGGCACGCTCCCCCCCACCTCCCACCTTCTGCCCAGCTCTGCTCAGCACCCACGCGAAGTGTTTTCTCATGCCAGGACTCTTGCCCGGCAGAGCCCAGCGGGGACCGAGCCAGGGCAGAGGGAGGTCCCCAGGGACGGGGACACGGGGACACGTCGGGAGCGAGCGCGCTGCAGGAGCGGGGCCACGTCACTCAGGTGATCCACAGATCAATACAGCCAAGGCGCCAGCCACGAAACGCTCACGTTAATTTGCTTGGGCAAAACAGATTATAAAAATTTACTTTTTATAGCTACAAAGTTGAAGGATTTTCTGACCACAGGCTGCAAAAAATCCCCTTAATGAAGCCCCACAGCTCTCCAGGGCTTTAGGAAGAGCTCTGGCCCTCGGCCCCCCCTTCTCCACTTGAAGTATTGTTTCTGTCTTCAGTCTCCTGCCAAGAATCTCTTCAGCTCTGCAGCTGGATTTGATACAGGGGTGGGGAGAGGAGCTTAATCACAGCAATAAAGAGACCAGGAGAGAAGCTGTTCTGGGGGGAGTCTTTCAAGGAGCAGCATTTAAAGAGTCCCCGAGAGTGAAGGGGGCTCCCAGATGCACTGCCCAGGCTGGAAAAAAAAACACCCAGAAAGGCCAAACAAAACCTCTCCCAGGCCTTTTCTGCCTCTAATTTATCCCAGTCCCCGGATTAGAAGTAGGTCATTAAAGCGGCTGCGGGGAAGGGGGTGAGGGTAGCACTGCTCGTGTCAATTAAGCGATGGTAAATCACAGCCCCCAGCCCCGGCGGAGGCTCGCGCTGCCTGGAACGGAGCCGAATTTGCAGCCGAGTGCGAGAGGCGCCCCGGCAGCACCGAGCCCCGGGAGAAGGGGCAGATGGGCGCAGTGTGGCACGGCCAGAGCCACCATCCCTGCGGGGAGAGCTGCCTGCTGCCGGCACCCACCGCCGAGGACGGGGCAGGAGGAGGATGGGCAGACACAGGACCCAGCTGGCTTTGGGCGAGGGAAGCAAGGACAAGGATGCTGGGACCCGTTTTTGAGGACTGAATTGGTGGTGGGGCTCCAGAGCCACCGCTGGCTTCACACCTGGAGCCATGGCACTGCGTGGGGACGGGGTGCTGCCACGCAGCACAGCACGGCGTGCCTGGGCGACGCGAGAGCCCCCACAAATCCACCTGTGGGCTTTCCTTCTTTTATTTCGCTATTTTCCCGATTTGTGCACGTTAAAGGTGGCAAGAATAAGAACTTTCCACGCTCAGGTGTAAATAAGCACAGGGAAGCAGCCGGGGCTGCAAGCAGCACAGGTTTCCGCTCCCGTCCGAGGGCGCGAATCGGCGCTTCCCCAGCGGCAAGCGACGCGGGCGGAGAGCGGTGGCGAACGCGCCGGTGCTCCTGGAGCACAGAGCGGCCCGGCACCCTCCCTGCCGCAGTCCCTGCAAGTGTTTCCAATTACCATCTCCGGAGAGCCGGCGAGCGCGATACACCTGCAATTACCAGGCAAAGCGGCTCTGAGCGCGGAAGACAGCAGAGCTCGTGTTGCTCCCGACTCAGCACAAAGAAGCCCTTACATCAACTCAGCAGCCGACATGCACTAGAGAGAGGAACAATTATATTTTTATTCTCTCGTTTCGGCACTTATTAACATTCCTTCACACGGCAGCCAAGGGCCAGGCCAGAACAGACGGGAGCCGCAGCGAGGACGGGCAGGGAGGCAGATGTCGAGCTTGGTCCAAGCATCTACCGACAGCCCCTCCGCTGGGCACGGTCCTCACGGGGCCACTGCATCCCACCCCCTGCCTCAGCCAGGGGACGAAACCTTCCTACCAGGGCTGGGGGAGATTCGGGGATGGCCCTCCCTGTCCTCCCCCGTCTCTGCTCCGTGAGAGCCTGCTTCTCCACATCCCTGCCTCTGGAGAGGAGGAGCTCCCTGTGGCTCCTCTGCTCTCTTTTCAGTTCCCAGCAAAGCTTTCCGTGCCCTCTCCCTCCCCGTGTGCTGTCACCTGCCTTGGGCTCGGGGACAGGAAGGTTTCATTCGCGCACCATGACTCGTGCCGCTGGGAGCCCGTGCCGCCTTGGGGATCTCGGTGCCTCCAGGACAAAAGCTGCTACACAGAACTGCAGGACGGGATGAGCGTGGCAAGGAACGTGGGGCTCTCCTCAGCAGGGTGCCTGGCAGGGCCTCTTAATGATTTCCAGGTCAAATTAGCTCCTGCTATTCAGCTTTGGTGCTGCCGGGCAGGCGGGCCATCACCCAGGGCCAGCAGCACCCAAACCCCGAGCTCGGCTGCCCCACGGCCAAGGCAGCGTCTTTGCTGAAAGCCCCTCTCCTGCCCCGACAAGCGCTGGGGAAGCAGGGCTTCCCTCCCCGCAGCCACCCCGGTCACTCTCTCTCAGCTCCGTGCTGCTTCTCCTGCGATTTACCTGTGTCTGTCCTGCCCTGAGGGTACCGGGCTGCTGCCCGCCCGCAGCCGGGGAGGGACCCGTGCCGGCACCCTGCTCCAGTGCCACCCATCCGGGGAGCAGCATGCCCAGTGCCGGCTGGTGGGCAGGGTTAGAGGGTGGCAACAGAGCAGCGCGTGGCTGTATCACGTTCATTCTTGCCGCTGGGGTTTTTATGCTCTGGGAAGGGCTGTGACACTCTTGCAGCTTGAAAAAAGCCAAGAGGGAATATATTTCCCGCGGCCTCTGTGATGGGGAATGGCACCTTCCCCGCTGGTGGCTGTCCGAGATCGGAGCACAGGGCCAGGGGCTCGGTGGCCGCACGCAGAGCGTGCCGCAGCTCCGCTTTTGCCTGCGACGAGCAGCCATCGCGCAAAGCCCCGAAGGGAGAGGAGAGCGGGGCCGGGGAGGGGGGGTCGGCCCTAGCTCTCTGCTATAAATAATAATAAAAGACCTGTTTGCCTCAGCCTTAAAAGGAAGTGCAAGTGGGAAGCCATCAGCTGCGGATCACGGAGCCCAGACACGCTTCGCGGAGCAGCGGGGAGCGGAGGAGAGGTTGAAATCCCCAGTAACACTAATTACACCAAGCACGAAGCTGCATGGGGCTCAGGAGCTGTCACAGTCTTCCAGGGGCTCCTCCAGGTCTCTCAGCCTCCTCGCCGCACACCGAGGCGTGCTCTCACCCCGGGCTCCCGGTGAGCTTGGAGATTTGCCGTGGAAGTGCCTGGCTGGGGCTGCTCGGGCTCCCCAGGGGCTCGGGGCCCCGCCGGGGTGGTGGGTCCTCGAGGCACAGCCTGGGAGCCGGACCCACCGACAGAAGGACTGACAGCCCCATGGCACGGACAGGGACCGTGTCATAAGACAACCGTGCAGGAGCATCCTGCTCATCACCTCGCACAAAGGATGTCGGCAGGGGCTGTCTCCGTGCTCGCAGGCTCGTTGAGGTCCCAAGCTGCTGGGGACATGGGACAGCAACGTCCCACCATCACCCACCTCTGCCGGCCGCCAGAATCCTCTGCCGAGGGGAGAATCAGCAGGGCTGTGTCCATCCCGCACTACCCCTCCCTTCCCACTCCCTCTTGTGAGAGGGGTCTGAGCAGGGGGGAGAGGCGTAACCCCGCGGCAAAGTCGAGGTGACCCTGTCCTGGGGTATGATTGCCCCCCAACCCCCCCTGGCCGTGGCATGCCGGACGGGGCCCCCCCCGCGGTGCACATGCAAGAAGATGGAGCAGCTAGGCAGAAGGGGTCCAACCCGCTCCAAACGAGGCTGACTCCCGTCGTCTTCCAGGTGGCCGAGCTGCCCGCCAAGGAGGATGCTGAGAGCTGCCGGACCCTTCTGCTCCTCCTGGAAAGAAACCACAGGGTCACACCAGGTGCCAGCATTTGGAGGCCAAGGAGGAGGAGAGCCGCGGGGGCTCGCTGTGCCCGCAGCACCCGGTGCCATCCCCCCGTCCCCGCAGTGAGGGACGCAGCCCGTTCCCACTGCCATTTCCATCCCCTGCCAGCTGATGGCTTGTCCTGTGGCCAGCGGGACAGAGCTGCGCTGCTGCCTCCAATTAATATTTTATGCCTGCAGCTCGGCCAAGTCCGACCAGGCACTCGAGAGAGAGATCTTCAGCTGGCTGCAAGCGTCTCCCCGCACTGCTCCAGCTCCCTGCACCACCCGCTCGGCTCCCGCCATCAGCCTGGGGCTGAGGGAGAGCAGACGTGGGGACAGGGAGGATGGAAAGGGCTGTAAATGCTCTCCTGCACCTGGAATGACCGGGAGGCATCTCTGCCCCCTGTGCCCAGGCACCCCAACTGGGGTGGGGGCTGCTCCCCCCCGGCTCCAGGGCCCCTTCGGACCATCCCGGCTGACAGAGGGGAACTGTGCCCGGGCTCGCCGGGACCCAGCGCTCCGTCAGCGCTAACAATAGCGAGGAAGAGCTGGCTCCCGCTGGCGCCGCGAATCCTGGGCAGCCGGGCTCACCACCCACGGCACAAAAGCAATTAAAAGTTGCACACAGAGGCCACTGTGAAGAATAAGGGCACGTAGCCATGTCACTGCTGCTGCGTTCACGCCTGTCACACCAGCGGAGCCGGTCTCGGGGGACGCAGCCGGGCTGGAGATGCTGGGGTGTGCCGGAGAGTTGCCGGTCCAGCGGGGCCAAAGCCTGCGCAGCCGTCAGAATTGGGGGCAAAGAAGCTCGTGTAACCCAGGCACAGGCAGAGCTTCCTCCTCCACCATCCTCTCTGTCAGCCACGGCTCGGGTGCTCCCAGCCCATAAGGTCGGTGACCAGCAGAGCATCCTCAGTGACCGTCACAGCATCCTCATGGAAAACCCCACAGAGAGGAGCAGAAAGCGAAGCAGGGGGCCAGGACGATGCACACCGGTTTGCAACCCGGGTGCAGGAAGCCCTCCCGTCTCCCCCCCCCCCGCCGTACAGCACGCATGCAGTGTGGGCCCCGGCGGGACCCATGCGGGGCTGTCCGCAGACGGGGGGGGGGACCCGGTCCCCGCAGCGCCCTGGCCCCCCGCCTCCCCGCCACAGCCCATTGTATAACATGGCCGGGCCGTCAGGCCGCATCTCGTCAGCCGGTGCGGCCGCTCTCCCCCGGAGAGCCGGCGGCAGCAGCTGCCAGCACGCATTAGGCAGCGCTGCCCGTGCCTGCCGAGGCGGGGAGGGTGCAGGCAGGGGCAAAGCAGGGCAGAGTTGGGGGGGAAGGGGTCCGGCTCGGCTCACACGGGAGCCCCTCCTTTGCTCCCCACGGAGCATCACCCACTGCCGCTGCCCACCCTGCCGCCCTCTTGGCCCCAGGGGTGCCGGCGTGGAAGGTGGGGACCGGGAAACCCTCCCCAAGGGGAAAGGGTGAGTCAGTGGCGGAGTGGGGCGCATCCCTAGGGACCCCCATCCCCACGGTCTCCGCCGCCTCCCTCACCGGCTTCACTGCTACAGCATCTTCCCAGCCAGGAGGTTTCATGCAGGGTGGGGGCGAAACACGGCTCACCCCGAGCCCCCCGGCCACCCCGGGGCGGGGAGGGCGGAACCCGCACCGGCCCCCACCCTGGGGGGCTGAGCGCTGCCGGCTGAGAGCTCCTCCGCCTCAGAGGACACGCATCCCACCGCCCTCCAAAAAACAGCCAACCAACCCAAAAGGAGCCGTCCGTGGGAAGCGACGCTCCAAACCCCCTTTCCCGCCGGTGGGTTAAACCGGGCGGTAATGCACCATCGTGGGACAATGCGGGAGAAAAACCCACTGCCACGAGAACTGTGAAAATATCTGATTTGGGGTTTCCTTCAGCAACCAAATAATAATAAAAGCCAAATCATTTTGAGCAACCGGAAGCAAACACTGCAAAAGCAAACACCGTTGTCTCCGTAAGGGTAAACAAACAAACGCACATTAAATACAGCCAAAGAAAAAGCAAAGTTTATTTGGGGAAGGGGAAGTTATGTTTTAAAAAATGTTCCATATAGCTTAACCTGATCTCCCAGTTTTGACTCCAAAGGCACAGCCAAAAATCTTTTATTTAAAAAATGTCAAAGTGAGACATTTTTATATTTTTAAAAACCCATTATTTTGGCCACGAATCCAGAATATATGAATAGTTTAGGTCAGTCCAAAACTGCATATTTTTGTCGAGAAAAGCATTCATCGGAAATGTTTCGCCCCGCTCTGCTAGAAACAAAAGCGGCTGCAGCGAAGCCACGTCCATCGTCCGCGCTGCAAGGGGGGGGGAGCTGGGCAAGGGAGCCCCAGCGCCGGGCAGTAAATCGGCTGTTTACAGCCCCTTGCGCGCCCCTGAGCGAGGAGGTGGGTAGCGACAGGGTAAAGGGGGCTGGGGGGAAATTTTAATATACGTGATTTATGCGGCAAAAGCATTTCTTTAAAAACCTGCTGGCGGGGGAGGGAGGCGGGAGGCAGAAGGATCGCTTCGCCGCCGGCCGCTTGCGCCGCCGGTGCGGAGGGCGAGAGCCAAGCGCCCCGCAGAGACCCCCCCCCGCTGCCGCTGCCCCAGCACCTCCCAGCTGTTGGGGTGATGCTGGGAGCAGTCCCGGCTCCCTGGTCCTGCTCTGGAGATCTGGCAAGACGATGCCCGCGCGGCCGAACAGCCTGCTCGCTCCTGCCAGCATCCCACCCGCAACGTGGGATGCTGCGGCGCCGCGGGGGACCGGGGCTCCACGGGCTGCCGCGACCCGCCGAAATGCCCAGCCTGGCTGGCCTTTGCAATGGCCTTTCGGCACCGGCTTTGTGCCGCTGCCTGAGCTGGGGAGAGGCTGGGGGCAGGCGATGGTGGGGACGTTGCGGTGCTGCAGGAGGACGGAGCGGGGCCACCCCACCCGCAGCGGGAACAGCCTTGGTGCTGAGTCGGGACGCTGCAAAGCACCCAGCTATCCCCCGCCAGCTGCAGGTCACAGGCCTCCATCTCCCCTTGCCCTGCAAATTTTACTCACCCTGGGGCTCACAAAATCCCCTCTGTGCATCCAGCCGTGGCACGGCAGGGTGGCGTGCGTGGCTGCACTCCCTGGAAGGCCCCTTCTCGCCCGTTCACGCTGGCCACGGCAGGATTCGCCCTCTCACCGCCGCGCAGGCCCTCCCCACCAGGCACGCATCCAGGCTTGCCCGCAAGGAGCAGAAGGAGCCCGGGGTGCAGGCAATGCCGGAGCTTCTCACCGAGGCAGGGCGCGCCGCTCCTGGGAAGCCTTTTTGGCTGCTGCCAACCACCCTGTCCCATCCCCGGCAAACGATGGGGCTGCCAACACCCAAACGGCATTCATGGGTGGGAGCAAAGCCCCGCAGCCCCTCTCAGCCTGCACGGGGGGGTCCTGCTCCCACAAACCCACCTCCGGCAGCTGGGACCGCCTGAGACGGTGCGACACGGACTGTGGCAACACACAAACCCCGCAGGACATGGGACAAAAAACATCTTCCTGACCCCCAGGCTTTGCTGCCTTGGCTTAAGCTGCAAGACGCTTACTGCCCGGGTGTTTCATCGGGGTGCAGGATAAGCCCCCCCAGCCCTCAGCTGCCCCACGGCTCCCAGGCACTGAACACCCCACCGACACCCACCCCTTTGCACCGCTCGGCATCCCCGCCAAGGCTGGCCGGGCTCATCTTTCCCTTTTATTAAGAGCTAATTATCCCTCTATTAGTTTGGGGAAGGATAGTGGCGATGTTTGTAAAATCAGCATTCATTAACCCTTTCACCCCAGCCTGGGATTAATTTCCTGCTGACCCCGTGCTGGGCGATGCGCGCCCAGGGGGAGCGCGCCCGGCCCGCAGACAGTGGGGCTTTGTTCGGCCGCGCAGGCTGCGGCTGTTGACGGAGTATCGCCTTACGTGGCCAACGCTCCAGCCCCACTCCCAGCATCCAAGAGCAGCAAAGCCCAGCAGGCACCGGGATTATTATTGGAAGTCCGGGGAGGGTGAGGAGAGGCGTCAGGCTTTGGCAAGGCTGCGGCCATGGGTTGGCGGGTGGGAGGTGGGAGCAGGCAGCGTGGGGAGGGGGACGGGCAGAGCCGAGGGGCAGCAGCAGGGCAGTGGGGTCCACACGCCCCCCGCCGCCTGCCCAGGGTTGCCTTCTCCCGCTGGGATGAAGCTCAGCCCTCCCCAGCCATTCCCCAGGAAACCTCTTCCCTTGTAGCACGGCTCTGGCTTTACGGCTCAGCCCGCTCCGTGATCCAGCCGCTCGCTCCTAGAGGTTCCTCCCCAGGCTGGCCTGTCAAGCACACAATTAATGGCCGACACCTTTTTACATTAAGCAGCAGGAAGCCAAAGTTTGTCACGCATCTTTCTTACAAGCTGCTTTTTCATTTAGAGCCAGTCCAAAGCGATGCAGGGACAGGAGCTACCGTCCTTGCAAGATCCCGCTGCCCTGGCACAGTACCAGCACCGTATCGGCACCGAGAGCGAGCTGGGCATCGGCCGAGATCACACGAAAGGTGAAACTGGGCTGCCCACAGGTAATGGCTGAAAACCCCTGGCCAGGGTGCCGCCGGCGGCACGCACCGAGACATCTCTTCCTGGGAGAGCATGCTATGCGGCTTCCTCCACCGCCCTGCCCTGCGCCGTGCCCTCCTCTCCCCACCACTGCTCGGGGCCGCGGCTGCTGCCAGGCGCTGTCTGGCATACGTCCGTCGATTTCTCGATGGCCCCGAGGCAGCGAGGAAGATTGCCCAGGGGGAAGCTCCGCTGTTGGCGGACGATGCAGTGCTGGCCTGCAACATGCATGGGCAGCTCTGAGGACCAGCAGTTTGGGATGCTGCGGGCACAGAGCTGGGTACCGCTGCCCGGGAGCTGCGGGTTCGGTGGCAGGAGAGCAGGGCCCCCGGTGCCCGCTCCTCCGACAGCTCCAGTGCCCGCGGCCGAGCGCCAGGACCGCGGCTGCTCTTGCAAGAGCATCATCCCAGGGGCAGCCAAGGAAACGGCACCTTCTTTCTCAGGAGGAAGCCTGTGCCCAGCTTTTGCCATCTGAGATGGGCAGCGCCAGTCTTACCTCCCGCCCCAGAGGGAGTCCTGGCTTTGCTCGTGGAGAGGGGACCACATCCACAGCCGGCGAAACCCCAGGGGGTCCCCAGGGGACGGCGGCCGTGGGTGCCCACCACACCTCGGCACCGAAGGGCCGGGCAGGGCAGCGGGCAGGGCAGCGGGCAGGGCTGGGCACAAGCCACCTGCCAGCAGCCCGGGCAGCCCGCACTGCGGGGCCGGGGCGGCAGGAACCCTCCTGGCGCTTTCATCTCATTAATGCAAAAAGGAAAATAAACCCCGCAGGCAGCTGCCTTTGTGCTCCTGGGTCTGGCCAACAGGCTGCAAAAGGGAATTTCCCTGTATCCCTCCCCCAGCTCCATCCACGCCACCGTGGCTTTGCCTTGCTGTAAGTGGGGAAGGACAAAGACCCTGCGGAGAGGAGGAGAAGCCCACCTCCAGCCGGGGCACATCCCGGGCACAGAGACAAGCCCTTTGCCTCCTGCTGCTGGGCAGGGCTGGCACCCCACAGACACCCCTTCGCCCCCATGCCTCGGGGCCGGCCCCACTCCAGCCTCCCCAGCAGGATTCAGGGCTTTTTCCACCCCCACGCCAGACACCAGGGGGGCCATGTCCCCACCCGATGTCCCCCCATCCCCCTGACCCGGGTGGAAGAGAGCAAAGCCACCCCAGCCCCTGCCCTTTTGAATTACCGGCTCTCTTTTCTTTCTGGCTCAGCTACCTTACAAAGACCCCAGAGCCACCGCAAGAGCCAATTTCCAGCAGGAACCTGGCGCTGGGCTTGCTCGGGAGGATTACACCAGGCTGCAGGAATTGGGGGGGGGGAAGCCCGGCTGAAACCGAAGCCTCGCTCGGCCCTTCCCAGCCGGGGCAGGGAGTGGGGGTCCAAGGCAGGAGGCAGTCACTGGGACGGGGATGGGGGCTGTGGGAGACGTGTTGGGCATCGCCCCACCACGCAGCTCTTTGTCACGGCTCTGCCCATATTGCATCCCTGTGCGCTGGGCGCTGACCCTGGGGACGCAGGAGGTGGCAGGAAAGGCTCACCCGCATCTCTCCGTGGGGCGGGATGAAGTGACGGGTGTATGGCTCACATCACAGCCCCCCCCAGGACACATCCAACGTGCCATCACGGTGCCCTCATTCCCCTGCATCCCCAGGGACAGGTCACTGCTACACAGGCAGAGGAGCAGAGCAACCAAATACATGGGGTAACCCCCGCCCCCCGCGGCGGGGTCCCAGGCTGGCTGAGAGGCAGGATCCCCCCCCCGGCTCGCGGGGTGGCCACAGCGCCGACATTTCACATTTACCTCTCATCCTCCGTCAAGACAAGGAAAAGGAAAAGCTCTGTGTTTCCCTCAGACTCTGTTCCAGCAGCCGGGGGACCCTCTCCAAGGGTTGTGTTTCAGTAACATTAAAACCTTGCACGTAATTAATTTACGTTTGCTGTAGAGCAATACTTGTATTCATTCCTTTTTAACGAATGAAAAACTACTGAATTTGTCCCAGAGCTCCCTGTTTTGCCGGGCCTCATCCTCCTGGAAGAAAGCTCTCTCCCTCCTCCCTCCCTGGCTTTCCAGCACCCTCCCAAAGGTCCTTCGCCTTTCCCAGCCCTGCTGCCCCTGCAGCCCAGCCCTTTCCTCCTGGGTGCCCCACCAGGCTGCTGGCAACCCGGGGGGGGGGGTCATGCACAGGAGCCCCCGCAGGGCTGTATATGTCCCGGCTGGCTGGCTCCCCCCTCCCCACGCACAGGCTTCCCGCTGGGATACGTCCAGGGAAGAGCTGTTGCTGGAAGCCCTGCCAGGGGAACAAGGCTGCAACCATCACCCTGGCTTCGGGCCTGCCTACAGAGAAAAAAACCTTGGCAGCACACGACGCCTTTCTTAGAGCACTTGAGATCAGCTGGTTTTAGCTACAGAAAACTGCCGGTCCTTTGTGTCGAGCCCGGGCTGGGGTTTTTCCCGTCCCAGATTTGCTCTGCCTTGGGGCACGGCCGGCTTCGCTACCACGAAGGCCGGCGCTGCTTGCTGGTTGCTGCACATAGACACGGAGCAAGCGCTGGATCCCAGCCCTCTGCCTTGGCATCCTGAGCCACCTTCTCCTCCTCCTCCTCTCCCTCCTCCTCCTCCTCCTCTCCCACGCGGAGGGCCGCAGCCACCGCACATGGTGCGGACCAAGCCAGCAGCAGCGGCCAGCCCCGGGGCAGGGACCGCTGTCCCGCCTGCCCCGGCACCGTCCCCACTGCCCGCGCGATGGGCCGGTGACAAACGGCCCTCCGGTGCATTGCAGTTATTGCTCTCGTTACGGAGCCCGCGGGACTCGTTGCATACCACGACAGGCTAATGGATCTTCCAGGCTCCTCTCCGTGCGAGCGTGGAAACCAGGTGCAGCCGCGTCGGTGGATGCTGCAGAAACCCTGGCTGTGGGAAAAGCCCACCGCCTCGACCAGGGGAACCTGTTAGTTATTTTGGATATACTACAGGGAAAACAAGGATAAACTTCCCAGTCCTCGTTGCAGCAGCTGGCCCAGCCAAGGTTTATTAAAAGGGATTGCTGTTATATAGCCTCTTACAGGCTGGGGTTTTTCAGATGCTCCCCTTGGAGCGGAAATGCCGGAGGAGGAGGCTGAGCGGGCTGGGAAGGGCGTCTGTGTCCGGGAAAGGGCTGCAGCGGGGCGGGGAGGGCTATGGGGTGTGATAATGGAAAAGGAACCCAGAGCAGCCATGAGAACTGGGGCTCCATTGCCCTGCTTGCCCTCAGCCCGGCCAAGACCCAGGACAAGGCAGCCGAGGCCGGGATGAGCAGGGGGCTGGAGGCACTGGTGCTCCAGCTCCGTCCCTGCCGCCTCCCGGGCCCGGCTGATCCTATGGATGTGCAGCAGCAACCGCTGCTCAGGGCCTTGCGGGGAGAGGGAAGCTCCAGGGCAGGTGACGGCTCGGCAGTGCTGGAAACAGCAGGGCGAGGAGCGGCAGGGAGGGTGGGTGCAGTTGCGAGAGCACCAGTGCTACCGGCACAGCACCAGTGCATGGAGCCGCTGCTGCAGGCTTGGTCCCCGCCCCAGTGCTGCTGCCTCCCCTGCTCGCACCCCCCGGCATGCCGGGACAAACCGGACGATCCTCGAGAGGCGCCTATATAAACGGAGAGATCAGAATACACCAAAAACATCTGAAAAGCATCAAGTCTCTCTCTGCGGTCTGCTTTCCATTCGGGGAGGCTGCTGCCAGGTTACATGGACACGCTGGTATGCGAGTCTGTGGCCACGAGGCCAGAGGTGGCCCGGGAAGCCTTTGCTCTGATCTCCCCGTCCGTAACAGCCCGACCCTCCCCTGCAGCACAGGGATGCCGCGGGGTGTGCGGCGTGAGAGGTGATGCTGCAGCCCCAGCGCAGGGAGCTGCGCCCCGAGCACGCATCTGCCCCGCATCCGACGGCACCTCCGGCAGCCTCAGCCGGTGTCGCGGGCATCCCGGGGGCTGCTCCTGCTCTGCGCTCCCCGTGCCAGGGCTCAGCCCGAGCCCCACAGCAGCCCAGCCCGATGCCCCGTCTCCAGCCCAGCCTCGTCTCAAACCGGAGCTGGAAGTGCTGCAGATCTGTTAGTCCCTGATCACCCACCACCGAGGCGGTTTGAGCTTCCCGTCATTGAACCAGGCTACACAGGTGCTTCCCATACGGGCTCCCGCTTCCACGGAGCAGAGCAAGCACACGTGGGGTGCCACCCTGGCCGTGCCACCCGGCAGGCCGGCTCCTGCACCCCAGCGTCCAGCCTCCCCGCAGCCGCGGCTCGGGGTGCGCAGCGGCTGCAAACACCCCGGTTCTGCTGAGCTGGCAGCTGCTTCAGACCCGAGTGGGATCCAGCCAAGGGCGAGTTAATAAACTTGACAGAAAGCTCCTTTATGTTAAATAATTAAAATAACTTCTCCAGTCCTGATGGACGTCCAAAAACATCAGCAGCTTTGCAGCTTTAATGAACTTTCCAGATCTGGGGGCTCCCGGGCGAGATCCCGCCGATCCCCCTCGCTGCCAGCCGGCCCTCGGGAGCAGAGCCGCCACGCCTCGCGTCCCCTCGGCTCCCGTGTCCCCGTGGGCGCTGGCAACCGCGGCTCCACGTCCTCTTCCCGCCAGAGCCAGGGGCGAGGATGCTCCCAAGCAAAGCCCTTCCCGGCCCGGGTGCTTTTGCAGGACCTTGCACCAGGGTGCGAGCAGGAGGGGAGCGTGGCGGCTCCCCCAAGCCCCGTGCAATGGGGATGAGGCAGCTCCCTCATACCGATGCCCCACGGGACCCACCCCCCCTGCCGCAGCACCCTTGGGACACACATGGATAATGGGGCCGGGGTACATCCCGCGGGTCAGGGAGGGTCTGCCCCACCAGCCCCTGCTGCGGGTGTCCCTGAGCCCATGCCGGGTCCCTGGCTGGGCCCACCCGGAGCAGCCCTGGAGCCGGGGGAACCTGCTGCGCTCCCGCTCCCCGGCCGGGGGCCGGGTTACAGAACCTGTTAAAGTACTTTTCTCCTTCTCTGGCAGGTCCGAGCAAGTTTGGTGCTTACAGTCTTACCCTTTGGGCATCAGGGACCAGCGAAGCTGTTTAAAATTAAAAGCATTATTTAATTCACACTGGGATCAAAGCATGCAGAGAAGAAGGATTTTCAAACCAGCAAACCACATATAAGCATGTCTGTCACACCCAAAGGCCCACTCCCCCCACCCTGACCCCGATCCCAAGCAGCCCCTGCTCGCTCCTGCAGACGTCTCGGCATGGCCCCTGTGGCTCGGGCTGCGCCCCAAGCACCTCCGAGCCAGCCTGCCGCCTTTGATCTCCTCGGCCCACCTTGCCTCTCACCCCTCGCACGTTGGCCAAGAAGTTCATTCTCCACCCTCTCTTGGGTGCCTTGGCCTCTTTTCTCCTCCGAGACCCCAAAAACCCGACCCATCCCTTCACGCATCCCTGCAGTAACCGTGCAATCCAGCATCCGCAACCCCTGACGGGACAACCTGGACTGACGCAGACGTGGTTTACACCAGGCGGGCAGAGCTTCGACTCCTCCGTCCACTCCTAGGGCCACTGCTGGGCAAGCTAGAGGGAAGAGCTGGCCTTGCTCCCCTCCTCTGGGCACCCTGGTGCACCCCCGTTTTCCCTCTGCCTCTTTGTGGAGAGGCTCCTTCCCACCAGCAGGTCACTAAGAGCCTTCCTCCTACTCTGGGCTGGAGACCGGCGAGGCCGTGGTGCCCCAGCCTCCGCACCACCATGCCAGTCCCCTGGGATCTGCAGGGAGGGGGCACCCAGAGGCTGCAGGCTCTGCCCAGGGCCTCAGTAGCCGGCACTCACACTCCCGCATCGTCTTGAGCCCGGCCTGGCTGGGAGGTGACCTCTTCCTCATCATCCTGCTCCATCCCCAGCCCACCTCCCATGTCCCGCATCCCGCGTCCCGCATCCCGCATTCCACCTTCTACGTCCCAGATCCACACCAGCACGAGGACAACACCGCTCCACCACTGCCCTTCCCCAGGACCTTTCTTCTTCAGCTGCCCCGAGTCGCCCTCGTGCCACCGGCTATCCCGTGCCGCCGGACGGCCGCCCCCGGGACAGGCAATCCTCGGACGAGGCGCCAGCCGTAGCCAAGGGGCTGCTCTCACCAGGGAAGCAGGCAGAGAGGGCAGGGGAGCCGTACTGCCCCTGCAGCAAAGAGGTGCCCGAAGTCCACCAAAAGCAGAAAGAGGGGCTGCAGGCTGAGCAACGCGGCCGAACAAACTCACCGAGCGTTTCCCATCCGCACCCCGCTTCTCATTCAGAACGTATCGCGTTGCGTGGTCCTTCATAGCAATGCAAAGCGCCGCGTGAAAGCTGGTTACAAGGAGCAAGAGCAATGACTGTGGTAGAGCCCATTCTGGAGCTGGCGAAAGCACCACCCGTTAAAGGATTTATTACCACCCCACTTCCCAAAAAGACTCTTTCCTAACTTATCAAACGAAGGTACACTGAGGAATGACTAAATAAATATCAGTCACTAGATGGGACGAACATCAACGTCCTGCACCGTCCACACGCGGCTCCTGTGAGGCCCTGCCTGCTCCCGAGCGCCGGAGCAGCCCCTCGAGCCCCCGGGGCACCCCGGCAGCCCGGGGGCCGTGCCGGCACGGCGGCCGGGCAGGCAGCTCTGCTCTCCGGAGCCTCCTAGAATCGTAGAATCATTTAGGTTGGAAAAGACCTTTAAGATCATCGAGTCCAACCGTATCCATCCAGAATCCAGCCGTATCCACCTGTACCCAACCCTACGTCCATCGAGTCCCTGGGGCCTGATGCAAGTACTACGAAAAAAATCTCCGAATGTTTAATGCTGACCAAACCAAACCCAACAGCTCCCTCCGACACCAGCAGGAAAAGCCGGTGACGAACTGCGCCAGCTAACTTGTCCCAGATCTCTTCAGACCAGGCTGCGATTTCAAAAGACAACGTGGGGCAGCAAAAAAGCACACAGGAGACAGCCGGGTTTCCATAGGAAAAAAACCCTTTTATTTAACAATATATCAGGTTCCATCACGGCTCCATGGAGTTCAGATGCCACAGAGCCGGTTACCGATGCCGATGATATGCTACTGGGCGGGAGAGCTGGGGAGAAGGCGAAAGGAATCAAAAAGAGGAACATGACACGAAGAAACAAAAGTCTGCGGCGCCGGGGAGAGCGGCCGACGGGACCCCGGCGCCCGGCACCACCGGAGCCCCACCGGGAGCCGAGGACGATCAACCAGCGCGGGACTGCCGAGCCCTGCTCCGGGATGTGCCCCCTGCAGCAGCCCGGGCACCGGCCACCCCCCGAGGAGGTGCTGGCACAGAGGGTCCTCGCTCCCTCAGTGCCCCGGCCAAAGCCCTGGTGTCCCCCCGCACCGCCAAGCTGCGCGGTGCCCAAACCGCTCCCGGGGCTCGCTAGCGGCAATTCCCGGCCCTCGGACGAAGCCCCCGTCCCGCGTGCCCTGCACCGGCAGCAGGACCAGCCGCATCCGGGCTCCAGGTCCGAATCCACCACTCGGCTAACGGCAGAGGAGGATGGGCAGGGAAAATCCGGCAGCTCGGATGCTCCGGCGGTGCTGGCACCGCGGCAGAGGCAGCCGGGCACGGGGTCGGGGCAGCGGCCCCGCGGCTGGTTGATCGTGCATCGTGCGGCCACCCGGGAATGCGGGGACTTTCCCACCTCGGGACGCGGGAGCACGGTGAGGGTGCGGATGCGACGCCGTGGGATGTAGACGTGGTCACAGCTCTGAAATGTGGGAGCACGCGGTGCGGGTGTGCTGGTGCGCGGCGCTGCCGGGAGGCCCAGCCCTGCTCCCCTGCTCCAGCACCTCCAACCCCACCCCAGGGCCGCGGGGCCTGCGGGCGGGGGGGGCGGCCGCCCCCCCCCCCCCCCCCGCTGATATAATGCAGATTCACAGGCAACTGCCCGGCTCCTGTGAGCAACTGGGACTACAAGGAGCTCCCAGCTGCCTCCCAGCTGCCCACAGGGAAGTGCCAGGCATGCCGGTGACACTGGAGATGGCTTTGGTGGGCACGGCCACCTCCCCGAGGGCTGGGACCCCTGGCACTGCCCTGTACGAAAAGTGGGTGCTGCTGAAGAGGAGCGAGCAACCCCCAGCCAGGGCACCAAGCAGAGATCGGGCTACGGTGTGCCTGCGGTTGGCAACTGGAAGATAGGGATAGTCGGGGAAAGGGATCCGCACCAGCAGCAGCTCCACCGGTCTGGAAAACGGGGATCAGGATCTCAGGATGCTGCACTGAGTTACACGTCCCGAGGTTCGGGTTTTTTTGGTTAAAGATAAAAAGGGAGATCAATTTGATGCTCCTTTTGTTCACCTTGTGCTACCGAGCCTCCTGCCTGTGCTCAGGCCGGGGCTGAAAGCTCTGCCCGGACCCAGGAGGGCCAGAAACTCGCTGGGAAAGAGCCAGGTCTAATCCTGCCACGAGCACCGGGGCTGTGCCGGCAGCAAGGGGCCCCCACTGTGCCACGCTGGGGGCAGAACCGCTGCTCCCAGCCTTGCTCTCTGCTTGGGGCCCGGCTGATCCTGCATTACATCGAGGGCGCAGCCCCCCACCCCCCGCACAGCCCTTCTGCCCGGCAGCACCCGCACACCAGCACAGCCCCGCGGGGCAGCTCCGGGGCTGAGCGCAGTATGACAATGTTTTACACCCGTTCTTGTGGTTAAATTTTCTTTTTTTTTTTTTTTCTTTTTTTTTTTAGTTCTCATTTGTTTTTCTAAGAAAAAGCAACCAGAAAATAATTCAGAGTTTATACAAAACATCTTTACATTATTTCTTCCAAAAAAGACTAGTATTTACACAAACAAAACGGGGGGGGGGGGGGGACAAAAAAAAAGAAAAAAAGAAAAAACCAATCAAACGTCAATGCTTTCAATGAAAAGAACCGAAGGGACACACTCTGTTTCAGGACCCAGCAGACTGAGGTGCTCAGCAAAAACAGGAGTTCCGATTTCACCCTTTCTTCACGTATTTACAAGGTTTCTCAGCTGCCCCCAGCAGCAGGAGTGGAGCTGATGGGGGCCGCTGAGCCACAGCCCGGCTGGGGACAGCCACCGCGCCGGGGAAGAGCCACCGTGGGAAGCCACCCGGCGCCATCAGTTTGCTTTTGGTACGACTAACGGCCAGACTCCTTCCCTTCTCCTCTAAAAACGAACCACAACTTCACTAAATCATTCCCCAGCCGCCTCCTCCACGCCAGGGCTGCGGGAAGCAACTCCCCGTCGCTAAAGCATCCTGCACCACTGCCACCACCATCCCCGCCGCCCAGCCGGGGCTCTGCTCGCTTCAGGAACCGCAGGGCGTGAGTTTGCGGATGGAAGAGGGCACCAGGGAGGGAAAGGGAGAGTTTTCTTTAAGACACAACTTTCTGTGATTTCTGAGAGCAGACCCCGTCCCCGGCAGGGAATGGGGGGGTCCCGGCCGGGGCGGCTCCCGGCCCTTCAGCAGCAGCCCAGGGTGGGCAGCGCTGGCACGGATGCTGTGGAGGAAAGGGGGCTGAAAGGTGCTACACGGGGGGGCCACGGGAGCGGGGAGAAGGACCGGGCTGGGGGGAGCACTCACCCCGGCTCTTCTCTCCCGAGGGCAGTAGCCGGTTTAGGGCCCTGGAAGCCATCCTCACCTCGGGATGCCGAGGGCAGGAGGAGAGCTGGGGCAGCCTGCTCCGCTCCAGCCCAAACTCCTGCCTTTAAAAAAACAAACAAACAAACAAACAAACAAAAAAAACAAAAAACAAACCAAGAACGCAACACCAAGGGATGCTCCCGTCCCGCTCAGGACCGCAGGCAAACCCCCAGCACAGCATCCGAGCCGCCGGGTTTCACCGTCCCCTGCTCTGCCCCTCCTGCCACCCCTGCCCGCTCCTCGTCAAGGCACTTTTGCAGAGCAGCTCTCCCGCTCTTTGGGCACTTCCTAACGCGGATTTCGAGGCCCTGGGGACAAGCAAGGACAAACCAGGCCAGGCCACCCCATGCCACCGCAAACCCACCGCCCGGCAGCGTGGCGAGCCGCCCCGGGCGAGCAGCACCGCCTGCCCCACGCTTGCTCCCTGAGCAAAAGCAGCTACTTCTGAAAGGAAAAGAAAGCGAGGAAGGAGGGGGCGGCTGCCGGCCCCCCCAGGCTGGGACAGCCCGAGGACAGGCAGGCAGCAGGGCACCGCCACGGGCACCGCCAGCCCTGCCGTGCTCACCGGCATCAGCCACGGTGCTGGCGGGTCCTCCCGGGAAGAGAAAGCTGGGAATGATCCCGCCAGAAGAGCCCAAGGCTCAACCCCTTCCAGTTGTGGGCAGGAGACGGGCAAGGCGAGGACAGAGCGAGCCCAGGCTGCGGGACCCCCGGGAGGTGGCACGGCTGGGTGACGCTCCTGCGGCAGGAGCACGGCCGGGCGGGGGGCCAGTCCCCAAAGGCAGGTCCCGCAGAGAGGCACCGGGTTGTCCTGGTAAACCAGGCGGGTGGCGAGAAGCCTTCGGCTCCGCTCCCAAGCAAGGCAAGCCCGGTGCTACAGCCGGCCCGAGGGCTGCCTCCCCGGGGCGGGGGGCTTCCAGCCCCCAGCGCTGGCCTCCTCCTGGCACCCCCAGCTGCCGGTCAGGAATGTTTGCTTTCCAGTTTTCCTTTCCAAGGACAGCCACCCGCAGCATCGCCGGCCGGGGGACGGGAGCGGGGGCTGCAGCTACCCCCTGCCCTTCCACCGCCCCCCACTTTGCTTCCAGTAGGCTCAGCCCCAGCCCGACGGAAACCCTCAGCAAAGGCTCTTCTCTGCAGCGGGACAGCCCCGGGGGGTCGGGAAGAGCTGCTGGGCCAAGGCCGCGGCTCCGCGCGGGGCAGGAGGAGCACCCGGGCTCTCGCGCACTGAATGCTTGAGACATGGTATAGATATATATTTTTTTTTTCTTTCTTTCTTTTTATAAAGAGACTAAAACAGGAGTCAACAGCTACGAACACAAAAGTTTAAAAGGGCAGCGGCGGGAGCAGCGTGGTCTGCCCCGCGGCCGGCGGGACGGCGTGCTGGAAGGAGGCGACGGCGTGTGCCTGAAGGCGGCGGGCGGCGGGCCGGAGTCCCGCCCGGAATTCACAAAAATAAAAATGTTACAAAAATTAAAATAATTATAATAATAATAATAGTAGTAGTAGTAAATCGGGTTTGCCAGCTTCCTCCCTGCACAGTTGTCTGCATCTTGGCACCTAGGCAAAGCATCCTCCTCCTCCCCCCGCGGCTGCTCGCTCCTCCTCGGACCGAGGCTCCTCGCCGCGGCCCCGGTGTCGGTCCAGGCTCCAGGACCCAAGCGGCGGCCGATGCGGCGCCAGGCGCACGGGCACTTCACGCAAGGACGTAGGGGTGACGCAGGGAAATCCCAAAACGAAAAGGGGAGGTGGAGTGTCCAGGATTGCCGGCGGTGTCCGAGCCAGCACGGAAAGGCACGGCGCCCGCCCCCCTGGCCGGCCGCAGTCTGGAGAAGAAGAGGAGGATGCTGAAGGCTCACCCTCGAGTCTCGGGATTACAAAAGCTGAGAACTACAAAACTAAATACAAAGGGGAGAATCAGCGCGCGAGCTTGCGAGCGAGCCATCCGCTCTCCAGCGCCGGACCCTGGCGCTCCCCGCGCCGTGCCGTGGGGTTCGTTTCGCTTCCTCCCTCCCGGCGCCAGACCGCCCGCGGGGAGACCCGGGGGGCGGCTGCCCCCCGCGCTCGGCACTCCCGTGCTCCTGCATCGGCGGCTTGCCCAGGCTGCTCCTCACACCTTGTAGTAAATGTTGGCTGGGCTCTGGGGGGGCATCTCCTGGACAATGTAGACGGGGTGCCCGTAGTCCCCGCTCACCTTCTCGTAGTGCGGGCAGTAGTTATTCTCTGTAGTCCGTAAGGGGATGATGATGTCGCTGGGCTCGGAGCCCGCGTTCCCGCTGCATTTCGGGCTGGCCAAGGTGCTGAGGGACAAGGCTGCGGCTCGCTGCTGCGTGTGCTTCCGGTGCCGCTTGCGGATCTTGATCAGGAGGACGACGAGGAAGATGATGATGAGGATGAAGATGACACAGCCAGCGCCGATCGCTGCGAAGACGGCCACCTTGGAGCTCAAGAAGCCATCGCTGGGACCTTGGGTCTCCTGGCCGTCCTGGTTGACGGAGCCTGCAAGGCGAGGGGAGAGGGGTGTCAGAGCCTGGCGGGCAGCAGCCCGTGCCCCACCTCTGCATGGATGGCATCTGCAGGGTGGGTGGGTGGGCGGGCAGGCGAGTCGTCCATCGCAGCCCCTCTCCACCCCCCTCTCCCCCAAGGGGCTGGCAGCATCTCCCCACCTTCCCAGCCCGTCCCTTCAGCCCAGCCCGCAGGCGCTGGGCAGGGCAGACAGGAGCCCTGGGCATCCGCAGAGGAGGGACCACGTCCCCTCTCCCCACCCCGCATTGCTGCTCCCCCTTTCCATCTCCCGGCCGATGGAGCAGAGCGCTGCTCGTGTCCGGGTGACGACCAGTCCGGACCCGGGGAGCCTTCGCTCTCCGCAACAGACCTGGATGCTCTGGTGAAAGTGGGCTCTGACACCTGGAACCCCGTGACATCCGATTACTGACTCCCCGCCTCCTCCTGACCCCCGGGCCGGGGCAGCCCCAGCCCCCCCCGAGGGGAGAGTGCTTGGCTGGCCATACCGGACGAGAAGAAAAGAGCAACTTTTCCCTACTTCATCTGATTTCACTTTTCTCTCAGCAGGGTCAGGAACTCAGGAAACCACCTTCAAAGAGCTTTCACACTGGCTCAGCTCAAAAACCCGAGGACCTCACCTCCTCCAAGCCCTCTGAGATACACTGCGAGGAACAGATGGGCAGCGAGGAGGAGGAGGAGGAGGACGGGAGTGCTGAAACAGCACTTCCCTGCAAAGCTCCTGCCAGCACATACCGGAGCTGGGAACACAAACGGCAAGCTGCTCCGCACCACAGCCTTGCTGTCTGCACCGTGCCCCGAGCCGTCCCCGGCCAGAAGGCGCAGGGCTGGGGCAAGGAGATGCTGCGAGCAGCGGGGATGGCGGAGACGGGCACAACGCTTACAGGAAACCCATCTGGATCCTTGCTCCGGAGCACCTGGTATTCCCAGGATCTATGCAACAAGCCCGGCTCGAAGCTGCTCTGCCAGCAGCAGCTGCCCCTGCCAACCTCCGGCCCCGCCAGCAGGCAGAGCCCCCCGCCCTCTCCCGGGGTGTCCCTGGCAAAACCCACCCGGCTTGCCGGGCTCCTCCACCGCGGGGACCTTGCTGCGCGGGCTCTGCGTGACGATTTTCACGGTGTTGTCAGACTCCTTGCTCGGCCGACTCGTCGTCAGCTGCTCTGGGATCACCGCGTTCGGATCTGGGGAGGAGAGGGAAGGGACGGATGAGAAACGTTGATTCAACCTCGATGGCACCAGCTTGCTCCGGCGCCTAAAGAACAACTGCCACCAAAATCCCAGCCGCCCCCCCACCACGGGGTGCAGGGAGACGCAGGAGCAATGGGAGATGCTGAGAGCACGGAGCAAGGCTGAGCTGCTTCAGGGCTTGCGGGAAGCAGCGTCCCCACCCTAATCCCCCCCACTTTTATGTTTTCTGAGCTCCTGTGCGTGGGTTGGGGCAAGTTTCTTGCACGGGCAGTGGGAAGAACGAGAAGGGAAGGGAGCCTGCCAAGGCTGCAGCACTGCTTCTTCTGTTTATTATAAATATTGGCCCCAAAGTGAAAACACAATAATGAAAAGCAGCCACCAGGAGCTGTGCATCCGAGTCGGGGGCCGAAACAAGCCCGGGGCATCGCTGGGGCTGGGAGGCACCCGGCAGCTCGGGACGGGAGGGGTTGGGGAGCTCCCTCCAAGAGAAGAGCAGGCTCTGCCACAGCACCACCGTCGGCACACCCACCATCGGTGATACCCTTGGGGTCCCACCGCCGCTGCCGGCCTGCGTCGTCCCCACAGCACGGTGGCCGCCACCGCTGCGAGCTGCCGGGACCAGGCTGAGCCCGAGCACTAATGCCTGCCCAGCTCAACCCCCGCCTCGGGTGCCCATCAAGTCACGGGGGCACTGTCTGTGCCAACCCCCCCGCCGATGCACTTGCACAGTTCATGGGTCCCACGCTGAGCTAGCTTCCCACCGGGACGCCAGCCACGAGGTTAACGCAGAACAACTGCTCCATTTTAATCCCAACGCGCCAAACACGTGCAAGTGTTGGAAAAGAAAAAAAGGGAGAAAAAACAGATCCTAAAAATGAAATTCTGCTGAACTAACCCAGGAGGCCGCCAGGCTCCAGGGACCAGCTGGCCTGGCCTCAGTTTCCCCAGAACCCCCACAGCACAGCAGGACAGGGGCCCTGGTTCAGGGGCCTGCGTTCTGCTGGCAAAGGTGTTTCGGCGATGGGAGACCCCAGGGTGCAGAAGGACTCACCCTGCCCCACTTTCATGACAATCTTCATGGAGCGTGTCTGGCAGACCCCTCCTTCCCGGTTCTCCAGGCCATCCAGTGTGCCATTGGAAGTGGCTGCAAGAAAAGAGAGGGAGCGTTAGGCAGGGTTCCCGGGAGCTGGAAAGGCACTGCGGGGCAGGTCCCCGCTGTCCCCAAGCACCGCGAGGGACCTGGCAGGAGCTCAGTGCCTCCCGACGCAGGGGCTTGCTCCTGACCTCCTGCTGCAGCCGCTTCTTCACGCCCCAGTCCGGAGCCCACCACAAGTGTTTAATACACCGAGTTCTCACTTTCTGCACCTTCCAAAGATGTTTGCAGCGGTGAGGACGTGATCCCTCCAGCTTCCCCTCGCTGCCACATCCACACAAGCGAGCCATTCTCCGTGCCTGCACCCTCCTCCCCCTTTAATTCCTGGATAATTTCCTTTGCTCCTCGGTGTATAATAGGAACACATGCATATGCACAGTTTAAATTATACATATATAATTACACACTGTGCCTCAGTAAAGAATGTAAACTCAGAGCCCCAATGGGGTTGAGTGGCTTTAATTGCAGGGCAGAAGTCAGTTATATTCACATTAACTTTTTGCTTTAGCCGGCAAAGATTTTTAAGCCTTTCGATCTTGTGGGAGCGCAGGGAGCTGCACGTTTCCCACTGCCACCACGCAGGAAAGGACCCCCACCCACGCACCCGCCAGCCCTCTGCGGCGGCAGGGACAGCTCGGGGCAGGGGGGGGCGGGACACAAGAGAAGAAAAAACCCAAACCAGAGGATTACAGAATTAAGAACCCAAATGGCAGATTCTGCTAAATATACTCAAAAAAACCTGGCTTCTGACCCCAAAAGGGCCCTTGCGGCCGGCAGCAGCGAGCACCCAGTAGATGCTGTGCCAAGGTGGGTGATGGGCGGGGTGGCTCTGGTGCGCAGCCGGCTCTCCCCGGCAAGCGGGGACGGTTACCACGCCGGCACCTCCAGCCACCGTGGCAAACGCAAATCATCCCAGTGCTCCGCCAAATCCAGGCACAGCGACTTATTCACCCAGGGAAACAACAAAACCTGGGAGGAGCACAGCGACGGCATATGGCATGAGCGGGGCTTAGGAAAGGTGATGCAATGGAGAATCACGAAGCTACAGGGATAATTTTACAGAGACAAGGCAGTGAAGCAAAGCAGGATTTGGCCAGCACAGCACAGCCAACACCTACCCCGAGCCTCGACGCCAAAACTCAGCCCCAGGGTTTCAGGTTGCCTGTGCAGCCCAATTCCTGCCTCCACCCCATAAAAACTCGGGTTTGGGGAGCGCGGGTGGCTGATGGTCGGTGGGGATGAGTCCATCAGACCCCGCTGGGTGTCGGTGAGGAAGTGACGGGAAGAGGCCGAGTTATGGAGCAAGGTTTTTCTTTTTCTTCCACGCTCCCTTTCCCGCAGCAGGACCCTTGGGTGCCTCAATGAGGACTCGATGCTGGACTATGCTGGAAAGCGAGCCTGGCTCACGCCGGGATGCAGGCTCGAAGTCCATCAGCTCTGTCCAAACGCCTCTGTGCAATCAAGGCTCTCGCGTGAAACACCAGCAAATGTTTTACTAATCAGAAAGTCGTTGGGCCGTTTGCCGAGTTATCACCTCTCTTGCGGCGGGGTTTCGCCTGCCAGCAGCTCCCTGGACGGAGCCGTACATCCACACATCTGGGAGTCGCTGGCGGGTGTTTTGACAGGAGCACTGTCAGCACAAGTCCCGATGCAAACGCCCGGGGAACAGGACAAACACCCCCCTACAGCCTGCACAAGCTCTCCCCAACGTGAAGCAGAGTCAGGGGCCTGAGCAAAAACCCCCCATAAAAACATCTCAGGGAGCTAACTCCGGCAGAAGGCACAGCAGCCCGGTTCTCCCAGGCCAAAGGCACTGGTCTGCGGATGAAATAAGCCGGAACGTCCCAGCTCATGGCCCTGAAGCAGCTCCATGAACAGCTTCCCAGCACCAGCCCATGGGTTGCTCCGTCTCAAACAGACTTCACCCATTCATGCTGCAACACGGTGGGGCAGAGGAAAACTGAGCAGTCTGTAAAAACCAGCCTCTGCGAGACCTCGCAAGGTCTTACTTGTAAGGTAATAACCTAATTATATCAAAACAATCTACAAAGTGTGGCTCGAGTGCGGGGAACTAGGGAGATCCTGCAAAGGCAGAGCATGCAGCAGTAACGGGAAACAGCAGTTCCTCCAAAATAACTACGGAGACATTGCATTTGGATACAACAAAAATATTGAAGGTCCAAACAGGACAGAAGAATGGCAGCTGGAGTCACAGGGACGGACGAGGGGACGCAGCTGAGCATCCTTCCTCCCGCGCCGCACACAGGACTTTGTTCAAGAAGCCTCTTCTTGTTCTGATCATCATCATGATGAGGGGAGAAAGTAGCTTTGAAAGGGAGCCACGTGAAAAAAATGAAGCAGCTACTTGAGGGAACATAGAAAGGGGCAGCTAAAAGGGTAAAACGCTTGCAAAAACCATGGTGATCATCTCCGGTACAGCCTCTTGAAACAAGGACACACGCTGCCACGCTCTGTATAGATCCAAAATGGGCCAAACCAAAGCAAAGCAAGATGTTCCACACAGCTGGTCAGGCTTCCAAAAGCCAAAATCCCATCCAAATGGCTAAAAGAGAGAGTACAACTTCTGGCAGGTTTTACAGAAACACACAGGACAGCCGGACGTGTTGCTGAGCAGCAGGTCCGGAGGCGGGAAGGGGGCTGCGGCCGGGGGGTCCCCACTGACCCACGGGTAGGGGGCTGCAGCGGCGGCACTGCAGCCTCCTCCGTCATGCTTCTCTCGGAGCTCAGAGACAGAGAGCTGATCCTCCCGCTCTGTTTCTTGCTTTCAGCGGAAGATTTACCAGCAGAAGGCCACAGGATCAGGCCGGCACCGCTCCGGCAGAGATGCACGATCCGGGAGGGAGGCAGCTGGCAAGCAGCAAGACGGAAGCCCAAAGCATCTGTGAGACTCGCTGCTGCGCTCATGGGCGAGCGGCGGAGGCACCACCGATCCTCAACGGCGGATGAAGTTCAGCGTCAACAAATGCACGGTAACGCAGGGGAGAAAAAGGTGAAATCCACAGGCACAACAGCGAGCTGCAGGGAGAGGCGAGAGGCAGCCCTGAGCCTGGGGAAAGGTGGCTGCAGGGCGGTAGCACGAGGCAGAGCTACAAAACGACGAACGAAGGCAGGCAGGGAGCTGGGGATACCCAGGGGGATAGGAAACGGCAGGTCTCAAACGGTGGCCGTGATCTCCACATGCCGCATTTGCAATGCGCGGCTCTCACATCAGCAAGGCTTGATCCGGCCAGCCCCAGCAGCACTCAGTGTACGGGAGCATTTTCTTGCCTCCCTTCCATTTTGGAGGGACTTTCAGCTTGGCTGTAGGACCTGGAGAGCAAAGGCAGCCTCTGGACAGATGACTTCTACTCCGGCTTAAAGAAAAGGCAGCTCCCAGCCCAGAGAGCTATTAGATGCCCTTCCCTTAATGAAGCATTAAGCCTCAGGCTGCTGAGTGATGAGGATTTAACGTTGATACCATTAACCATGTAATTGCTTGTCAATTTAGAAGAGATGCTCAGCCTGCATGGAAGCACAGGCAGGACCTCCACTTGCTGGCATGACTCACTCGGGTCCTCCGGCACGAGACCAGCGAAACACCAAGCCCCAGCCCGGTGACACATGCCAGCCAACTGGGACAGACGCCTCTGAGAGCCCCAACAACCCCCAGGTTTCCACCTCCAGCAGCAAGCGGTGCCACGTGCTGTCCCCGGTGCATCACGCTCTGCCTCCCCACCACTAACGCTCAAGAGTGTCACCATAGCTTTTCTTCCTCCCCTAAAAATATTTCAAACGAGAACTTGGCTTTTGGCAGATGGGAGACTCTGGAAGTAATACCTGGCAGGAGATGAAGGCAAGGGTCTCTTAAACGGTCAGCTTTGGACAGAGCGAGACGCTCGGTTTCTCTTCTGGATTCGCTCTAGCAGGACTCCGTTATGATTTGGGCCCCAAAGCACAATTAATGTGCTGAGACTGTAGCGAATCCAAGTCTCTTTCCTTTTATTATTCTTAATTACTCTTCCATCTGTGCACCACAGCCCTGCTCCAGACCCAGCCAGGCGCTGCGTGGACACAGCCCGGACGCCCGCCCCGCGATTCCCCCTCCTCACCCCAAGACCCGTCCAAGATTCACGTTTCCATCACACAGCTTTATGCGGAGGCGGCCGCATCCCACCGGCACCCAGTGCCGCTCGCTGCCAGGGCTTCGGGGTGCCCCCACAGCCTGACCCCGATCCCGCCGGAGCAGACGGGGCGGTGGGAAGGCACCGACCGACCCCGCTGAGGGGCAGCTGGTGCAGAGCAGCCTCAGACCAGCCAGGCTGAAAGCCCCCCTTGGCACAGGTAAAGACCCTACGGGTGGCCCTGAAGATGTGCCTCACACACCTCCCCCGTGTGCTCGGACGCTGCGCCAGCAGACCCTTGCATGAATCCACAAACAGACTCTATTTACAGTAAAAATCTAGCTCATGCCACCTTCCCTGTCCTCCAAGTCTTTCAAGTTATTTCATGCACCCTCAGTACCGAGGTGCGGGTGTCGCACCAGCAGAGGTGCTGCATCGGTGCCCAGCCCTGTCACGGCCACTGGGCTCCTTCCTCCCCCCATCCCGGCCAGGGCTAGCACCCCAGGGGACCCACAGAGCCACTTCCAGGTCCCTGAGCAGAGGGACCCGCCTGCTCCACGGTACACAAATGCCCTGGGGCTGCCCAGAAAGCATGGCTTGGTTGCAGCCCCTTCTCCTCCTCTCTGCCTGAGCTGGGAGGCAGCAAGGGCATGCAGCCCCGCTGCATGCAGCCTACACTCACGGTACCACCATTATTATTATTATTATTATTATTATTATTATTATTATTATTATTACTATTATTATTATTATTATTTTATTCATGATTTCCTTGCCGGGCCCCGCTGAAGGGAGGCGAGCCCACCCCCCCACACACAACACTCCCAAGCCCTTTCCATCAGCTCCGGCACATTCGCTGGGTCGGCTGCCAGAGCAAGGGCAGGGGCTGCGCGGGGGGAGCCGAGCCCCACGCTGTCACGCTGCCAGCGAGGCCGGCAGCAGCCTTCCAGCCCAGAGGCAGCTGCACTGGGAAGGGGCCCTAAAGCCCCAGAAATGCGTGTGCAAGCCAGCCCAGCCCTGTCCCGTCCCTGAACGGCTGCAGGAGGTGCAAGGCTAAGGTTTCACACACCCTCCTGGCAGCTCAAGAGCTGCTCCAGCCTCCCAGCCTGCTATGGAAAGAGAAGAGCTGAGCAGGCTGCTCCCCGCCCCAGCACCCCTAACCCCAAGGGTGTCCTGGGGTCCAGGGGGCTGCCCCCTCCCCAGCTCACCGCCCCAGCGTCGGAGGGCACTGCCAGGTCCACGCAGCCAGCCAGGACCGATGCCACAGTGCCAACTGGGATTTCTCTGGCCCCCACAGCTATACTGGGCATGCAAGAGAGCCCATTACTACAGGTCAGCCTGCAGACAGCCCGCGCAGCCCGGGTCCCTTCTCCCCACCATCTCCCGGTGGGCACCGGGAGACGACCACCACGGGCAGGGATCCCCAGCCTGCCCACCTGGCAGCTGCCACTGTCACCTACTCCCCGTTACCCAAAAAAACCCCTTCTGGCAGGAAAAAGCTCTGCTCCAGGCTGCTCCGTGCACGGCAATGGCTGTTGCCAAGGGGTGGGAAACACGCAGAGATCCTCGGAGCTGGGGGCAACCACCACGACCCTCCCGCTCCGCCCTGCCAGCTGCCAAAGCGCCCTAAGACCCAAACCTGAGTTTCACAAGCAACACCTTCCCTGTTCGTTAATGGCATCCTCCTCCTTGCTCCTTGGGGTTTACTGTCTCAGGGTCCCACAAACACAACCAACTCAGAAAAACGTAGGTCTTTTCTAGAAAACAGCCCGCCCCAGGACTGCCGCAGCTGGGGTTTCGGAGCACTGAATGGCGAACCCTCCTCACCTCCCAGCAATCGGTTTCAGGTTCCCTCTGCCTGCGGCACAGCAACTCTCGGGGTCAGGGAAACACCTCCGAAGGGATGCGGAGCTCATCTCCTCCCCTCTGCCTCCGCCGGGGACTAACAGGGGTCCCAGCAGGTTACACCCACCGAACCGAGGGCTGACCACCACAGGCTGCTGGAGAAGAGGTGGTGGGACCCGCACCAGCGTGCGCTGGGCGACGGCGTGCCGAGGTTCACGGCCATGCTGCTCCTCCAGCATAGCCCTAAAGCCTCCCACCGCCACCGCTTCATCTGCAAAGCCAGGTGTGGGCGCACGGTTTGCCTCCGCAGCTCCCGCCAGCCCGTGGCTCCGGTTTTGCTGACGGCATCAACCCCCCCCGGAGCAGCTGGGAGCTGCGAGCAGAGGCGGCTCTTAGGGCTCAGCCGGCACAGCAGGAGCCGCAGCAGCGCAGCACGTCCCCGGCCCATCTGCCAGCGTACGCCCACGCCACGCAGGGTGCGGAGCCGGAGGGGCACACGGCGAACCCAGGTGCCTGCCAACACAAAGGTCTCACTTATGGCTGCGGTGTTTGCCGGGGATTTCGGCTCTCTGAAGTGCTACGTCTTCCTGGGGAGCCCTGGAGCACCCGAGTGCAGCTGGAGGGGAGGGGGATGCTAATGCCCACCACCACCATACACCCAGCCCTGCAATTGCCTGGCTAAACAAATATATTTTATATATAAAACCACACGACTCTCCCTGCACTGGGGAGGGAAATGCTAGCCTCCCTGCCGCCACCTCGGATCGGGTCCTTCCACCAAGGGGGAGTAAGCAGGTATGGCCAAGCGCTGGTGGGTCTCCAAGCCAAGGCACGAGGAAATGACCTAATGGAGCTGATACGGGCTGAATTGGCTACAGCAATCATTTCGTGTTGTTGCAAAACCCTACAAATTTTCACCGCCAAAAGGAGAGCCCGGTGCGCTGCTCTGGTCGGCTCCCACCAGCCAGGGCAAGGCACAGCGGAGGAACCTGGGGCTTCACCTCCATCCTCCCCAGGCACATGGCAAGCAGGGGACAGCCAGGGTGACTGCAGAGGATGGACGGCTCGCTGCACGCCCTGGGGAACCCGGCCATCCCAACCTGTGCTTCTTGCTCCAGCAAACAGCAAACACACCGCAATGTGAAAATCACCAGGTTCAAACACGCTTCTGGAAATCGGAATGAAAATGACAGCACTAGGTCTGGCTGGGATGGAGTTTACCTCCTCCTGGCTAGGGCCAGCCCCCGACAAAGATAAACAAAAACGTTAAATTAGCCCTAACCCATTTAAAGAGCAGCAGCTACATTCGCAAAGCGCAGGTCCGGCAGCGCCAGCCGGGTTAAGAGGGTAAGAAGGGAGAAGACCACACACCCACACTCATCCTCGTGTGCCACAGCACCGCTCCCAGACCTAAGCGCTGGTTTGGGACTGTCTAGGGTGCTTTCCTGGGGCAAAGGGAGAACAACAGGCAAACGCTAAAGTATTGCATAGCAAAAGACACTTTAACACAAGTAACGCTTATGTGAAAACCTAATTTCCCACTAAAACAGCTTTCTGATGGAAAAATTATAACCAACCTTAATTAGCATCATAATTAAGAGTCACAGCTACATCGCAGGTAACCTCATCGAGGCCGGAAAGCACTTCTTGGTTGCAAGACCACTGCTTGCTTACTCCCTCGCAAGCCCTTTTGCACGAAAGCTGCTGAGACGTCCACGCAGAAAAGCCCTGCGAGCTCCCCGCGTCCCTGTCCTGCACCAGGGAGTGTGCGCAGCCTCGCTTCTTGCCCAGCTCAGGAGGACCAGAGCACTAGATAAAGCCTTTGTCTTCAACTCTATCCATCCCCCTTCCAAAAAAAGAGAGTGTCGGTGGAAGAGAAAGGTTATTTGCACAGTCTCTGCGGTAGCCCCAAGCAACTGGTTATAGGTCAAGAAAAAAGTGCCATGTAATTCTCCACCTGATGCTCTGCCAGAGTCATTTGTGGGCCCCGCTGGGAGCCGGGGAGGAGGAAAGCGCTTATTGCGTTTTAACAGGGTGTAAATCTCTTCGGTTAGGTAGCAAAACATCTGCGACTGACCGAGAAATCCGCTACGAAGGGGATGGAGAGGGGCACACAGGGGGACAGTCCCCCCCGGCCCCGCCAGCGAGGCTCATGCCAACGCCAGCTCCTCCTCACACGCGAGATGCTGCACGGACGGATGCGGAGATGCGGAGCCAGCGCTGCCTACCCAGACTGCAGCTGCAGCGGCTGGCTGAGCTTGGGCTACACCATCGCTACCTGGGTGCCGGGCTGGAGGCGGCTCAGAGAAAAATCAAAGTTACCAGGGACCCGAGAGGCTGATTCATGTGCAAATCTTCTGCCTGGGAGAGCATCAGGAGCCGAGGAGGCGCAAGGGCAGCGGGGAGAGACAGGAGATCAGGGTGCACCCTGGGACAGCCGGGAGAAAACCCCACTGCAATTAAAGGCAAACTTTGCATAAGCATCAGGAATCTGCTGGCAGCGGGGAAGTTTACATGGGTGCAACTCCTGGCCCAGAGTTGCAAAGAACCCCACGGCCGGGACAGGAGTCGGCCCAGGCACCGCTTCCGCGGCAGGAGCAGCCGCTGCTGCCGTGCACCCACCCGCTGTGGCACCCACGCAGGGACGGGAGCCTGGCCTTGGGGCAGGATCGCCCTCGGCTCACAGCGCTTCATCCCACGTCAGCCGGAGCAGGAGCTCGATGACACCTCCGCGCAGCAGTGCCCGCGGCTCCCCGGGGAGCAAGCACGGCAGCACCCGCGCTGCCCCAGCAAGAGCCCAGCGGCTGCAGAGCTGACACGTCGCCCCCGGGTCCCAGCAGGACCCCAGGAGGTGGTCTCAGCCCTCTGCTCCAGGAGGATGCCAGCACACGGACCTAACGGTCCCCAGCAACACCCCGAGTGACAAGATTTGGACATTTCCAACATATGCTAAATAAGCCCCTGAGTATCCAGACGAGGACTTGCTCCTTCACTGAGCGAAGGATGGAGGAAAGGGCCTCTCTGTCCCCCAAGTTAGGGCCGACCCCCATTGCAGAGGGGCCAGCAGCCACCCCCCTGACCCCTCCGCTCCCTGCCAGCCCGCCGCGGCTGGCTCTCAATTAGCTGTGTTAACACCCGCTCTGCGCTGCCAGGCAGGATCAAAAAGCACAGTCATTACACAGCAGCAGCAGAAAAACCATCATTCCCAGGGCAAAAAAAACTTCAAATGGCGAGTAAAACCAATTCTCCCCAGAAAGGCAAGCTTTTAAAGGTGCCCACGCAAGCTGGGCGGCCCTCCCCAGCACAGCCAGCCTGGCCGAGAAGCGCTCAAAACACAGATCATTAGAAATGAGAGATGGAAGAGGGTTGTGCACCACAATTCACTGCAAGCCAAACCTGCTTGCACTTTGCATGTGTCACGGTCCAAGCATGGCATCACTTCATGGAGCCCCCAGCGTGCTCTTGGTCCGACAGCCAGCACCCACCCCAGCACCCACGGTCACACACGCACGTCCCGGGCAATCGCCCAGCATCCCAGCTTGCAGGTGAAGCTACAACACGCAGCCTTTCACACCAGGTCGGAGCTATGGTGGTGCCTGCAAGTCTCTTCCCGGTGCCCTGGCAGCAAGAAAGCAGCGTAGGTACAGGAGCGGTAGGGGATTCCAGGGGAAAAGCCCGGGGAGAGGGTCTCGATGAAGAAGTGGTTATTTAAAAAAATACGCCAAGGAAGTAGTTGCCTGCACTTTATCTACTGTACGCCCTTCCCAGCTGCTCCTCTATGCTGGGATGTTTTTCAAGTCTTCGTCAAGCTGAAGGCTTCTTCTGCCTTTCAAGTCTCTTGCTGGAAGTTTAGTCCAAAAGGAGCCAAGTTTTAATCTCTTCCAGTGTTACGGAGGAAGCCCTCGGAGGTGACCATCACTGAAGAGCAAGGTCCATCAGGGTCCGCGCAGCTCCCGAGGATTCCCTGGGGTCCTCACGCTCCGCTGCTGCAGACGTGCCGGGGGGGAGCAGGGGCTGGAAGGGGGAGGAAGAGGATGGGGGCAGATGCACGGCCACGGCGTGCACCGCAAAACACCTTTAGCGTTGGCCCTCCGCCACAGCTGCAAAGGCAGCACCTTTTGGAGGGTGCAGGCAGAGTCGCACTGCCCCCGGAGCGTGGGGGGCTGCAGCGCAGGATCAGGCAGGCGATGCACGGCTGCCAGCTGGACGTCACCTCCTTCCTGCCATCGCCCAGGCCGCACCTCACCTCTGCGCGTCCCCTCGGTTTTCAGGAGCGCTGAGGAGTTGGACACTTTTCAATCTGTACTAATGGGTCGCGTCAGTGTTAAAGAGTTGCTCCTGGAAATGGCTTCTCCCGAGGAAGAGCATCCTCGGATGCAGGCAGGGAGAGCCCTTGGCTGCGCAAGAGCTGCGGGCCAGCTGCCCGCCGGGTGCAGGCAGGGGCTGGGCTGCCCAGCAGCCAGAGAGTTAAGCGGCACCGGCACCCCTGTTGCAGGCAGGGCCCCCCTCTCCCCAGCCCAGGAGCAGATCAAAGCGCTGGGTATTTACCTCCTGGCTGGGTGCAGGACACTGGCCCTTTCTGATAGGGCTTTTCATCCCTATTAGGGCCGTGAAAGGCTGAGCTATGAGATCAGCTGCCAGGGGCTGTCCGTGGACAGCGCTGAGCCGAAAAGGTCAGGAGGGAGGAGGAGAAGAGAAAAGAGGCAGAGGCTTAAGGGACAGGGCTCAACAAAATCGCATTTACTGTGGTCACGGTCTTCAGACAAGCCTCCAAGACAAGGAACCGCGTGTTGTCTAAGGGCCATTATTTGGGTTTGACATGTCCAGCGCCCGGGCTTTGAAGTTGGGAGTGGGACACCGTTAAGAGACCCGTTTGTCTCCAGTGCAAGCTCCCCGGCTCCCACGCAGCATCTCCCGTGGGGAGAGGGTCTCATCCACCCTCTGCCACCAGCTCCCAGCGGGATGGGGATGGAGGAGGAAAGCCAGTCCCCAAAACCAGACGGTTATGCCACCAGGACGGCTTTGCTTCACCCAGGCTTTCCGCGTCGCCGCAGGTATGTCGCAAACTGGTGGGACAAGGACAGCGTCGGCCCATTTGGGTGAAGAATGAGGAAGCCAGTTAATTGGGTTTTTATCAGCAGAAGTTCATAGCTCTCATCACGGCATCAAACGGCACTTTTGCTTTCAACTCATCTTCACCAAACAAGTTGTGGGACGGAAGATGAGGAGCACATGAAAGTGGCCACATTCAAATGCAATCAGCAAAGAAAGCCAGCAAAGAGCTGGCGGGCTGACAAACCGCCCCGGGGGGGCTGCGCCTGCCGCCCCCCCCCACCCCGGCACGGCACCCATCACAGACGGGCAGCCAGCGCGGCACTTGCCAGGGTAGAAGTAACCAGGGAGGAAATTATTAAACACCAAGGGCTGCAGAAAGGAGCTCAAGCGGCTCCACAGCCACTCTCACACGTGCTGGCATGGGTGAAAAGGCTTCCCAAACCAACGGCAGCTATTTCGGAAGGTGGAGGAGTACAGATAGAAAAGCAAGTAAGGCAGCGTGTCCCAAAAAAAAGAAGGAAGGACGATTCTGGCAGTTGCCAGTATATAGGTGACCCCCTTCTCCACGCTAAAGCGCAAGCTATAGAAAAATGCTGATGTAGAAAGGCCCAGAGACGAAGCCCACGTTGCAGAGGCAGCAATGGTTTACAACAAATAATTCTTGCCAGGTTAAGTCTAATTGCATCTAAAAACAGAAATGCAAGACAAGGGGTTTAAAGAAACACTCAGGGTAATATATCTGGTCTCGCTGAATCCTGCTGCCAAAGAGCGTTAGATTGGATTACGAACATTATCACATCAAAAATGGATTGAAAGGCTTAAAGACTAATAATAAACAGCAAACGTATTAGATTTATGGGGCAAACATCTACCAGGGCCTCATTTTTCCTTCAGCATTTTCATCAAACAAGGTCTCCTTGCCTTAATCGGGCTCACAGGAGAGATGGGACACCGCGGCCGTGCCCAGAGACCTGGCAGAGGGATCGGCAAGAGATCCCACCCGGAAAAACGCCACAGCGCTGGTTGGCCAAGGCGCTGCCCATCACATCTGCAAACAGCTGCCTGGAGAGCATCGAACGGCTGAGCGAGGCTTTGCTTGGGCGTCTTCATCCTCCCGCAGCCCGTCAAACACAAAAAGGGCTGCAGGGACCACCACCACCACCACCGTGCCCAAGGATGAAGCAAGCGCTAGGCTGAAGAACACGTCACCCGAGGCAGCTCCCTGCCCGCGCCCGGTGGCACCAGCAGCAGGCAGGGCACCGCCGGGCCGCATCCAGAGCTCCTGCGTGGCAGGGAGCCGCACCGGCAGCTCCTCCTCACGCCGCCCCGCTGCCAGGACATCGGGATTAATGCATCGCTATCTAGGCACCTCATTACCAGAGATAGTAAAACTGGAGCAAGTTCAAAGAGTAGCAGCAAATGCAATTAAAAGCTGGAGTGAATTAGGAGGTGAGGTGGAGAGAGCCGAACCTGCACGGCTGGCTAAGCCGTGGGGGGGCCGGAGCTGCCCACAAGCATCCCAGGAGCGCAGACACCAGGGAGCAGGGGGGGAAGGCTACTTGAGTGGGACACAGACAGCCAAAGAAGCAGAGAAAATCATCAGGAATTGGTAAAAAACAAAGCTGAGGAGAAATGTTGGTACGGTCAGGCTCTCAGACTGGGGGCAGATGACCCACAGGCACAAAGCAGGACCCCCACCCCACCTCGAAGACAGCACCTTCACAAAACAGCCGTCAGTTTTCATCTTGCTCCTGCTATCCCAAAAAGCAATCAGATGGATTACTTTTAAGCACTCGGACACATTCTTCCCTTCCATTTCAGCCATTCACAGGCAACCAGCTCCTCTACCAGCTCAGCAGGGACGAGGGGAGGAGTAACCTCGTGCTTGCTAATGAGCCAGAAGCACCTCCTGCCTTGATGAGGACGATGTGAATGATCCAAACCTCGCTGCTGGCCCAGGGAATGGCAGCAGCGCCAGCACCCGCACACAGGTCTGCAAGTACAAGCTACCCTGGAGTCCCCCTCAACCTTTCCAGCAGCCTGCCCACGGCTTTGTGCTTGGCCGAGGAACCCCGAAAAGGACTTTCTTTTGGGGCAAAAAGCAAGAATTCATTCCTGTCGGACCTCACCTTCCTACCTCCCACACAGCACAGCAGGAAGAACCGCCCGGGAGAGCTACCACCGCGCGCTTCCCTCCGTCTGCCCAGGGCGTACAAGGGTTTTGGAGGGAGGGGACAGGACGCTGGGGACAGGAGACTCCCACCCAGACACCAAAGGCAGGCAGGGAGGCAGCCGCAGGAGACCAAGGACAAAAGAAACCATGGGCTACCCTGAATCCAAAGTCTGCCATGGAGCAAAACACCCAATTCCCAACTTCTCCGCCCTCTCAGGGCCCCATCCGGGGGACGGTGCCCCACGTCCTGCTGGAGCCCCATGTCCTCCACCAAGCCTCCGTCTCCAGCGTGGACCTGCAGGCAGGACCTGCCGCGTCTTGTTCTTTAGGAAAAGGCTTCGGAAGAAGCCTTCCCCTGCCCAGCCCCAGGAGAAAAGATGCTTTTAAGGAAAGCCTGGGGCTGGCGCGGAGGGGCTCGGTGCAAGGCTTCAGAGAGGATGGGGAGAGGTTACGTTCTCTTTCAAAAGCCTTTTTCATTGCTAAGCCGAGGGCCGTGTCCCTCCGTGATAAAAGTGGCCCTAAACAAGGCTTGACATATCCAAGGCGAGGGCGGGGGGGAGCAGCCCTGAATGGGGAGGGACCCCGGGAAGCCCCCCAGCTCCGGTGGGGAGGTTTTCCAGCCGCCTGGGGAAGGCAGGGGCCAAGCGGCACATGTCCCGCTGCCGCCCCGCTCCCCTCCGCTTCAGCATCGCTTCCCCCAGCTTAGGGCCGCCAGCAAATGAAAAGGAAGAAAAAAACCCTTTTGTGTCTCAAGGCAAAGCTTGGGGAGCGGGGAGGGGAAAGGGGGGAAAAAAAAAAAAGGGAAAAAAAAAAAGAAAGAAAAAAAAATGACAACACGTGGGTGGTCTGCTCGGGAGACTTTTGACTTTGTTTTTTTGGCTATTTCATTTCTTGGCAGAAAGAGCTCCTGGGGCTGCTCGGCAGAGGGTACGGCCAGATCACAGAAGCATCCTCGGCCCACCCAGGGGCCAAAGTTCAGCTGGCAGCGGCCGCTCGCTCCCAGCGCCGAGGGGGCTCGCATCAAAGCGCAGAGGAGTCAAGAGAAATTAAAGTCAGAAACGGTCAGAGGAGGGGGCAGAGGGCACTGTCAGCCCCCCGAGGAGAGAGCGGGGGACCCCGCAGGGAGGCTCCGAGCACCCCGCTCACCGCTTCTCTATTCCAGCCCTGTACAGGTTCCAAGATGCTGCAACAGGAGACTGGGAAATAGAGGATAAATAGGATTTAATGGCAGTCTCTTGGGAGATCCCCCCCGCCTTGGGATGAAAGCAGGATTGCATTACAAATATAGAGAAAACTTCTAGATATGGGAGAAGATTCCCATTGCTGGCAGCAGAATCACACAAAAAAAGTGGGGAAAAAATGCGATGAGTTTAAAAGCCTTAGCCAAACCTCCAACGGGATGCAGAGCCGGGATTTTGCAAGCTGCGCAAAGCCAGCACAGCGCATCTTGCAAAATCCCGGCTGTGCATCCCATCAGAGGTGCAGCGAGCCGGAGCAGTGGTGACCCAGGTGCGCTGGCAGCATTGGAGGGGAGCTGGCACCGGCTCAAAGCCATGGGGGCCCTTGGGAAGCCACGTTTGTACTCGGCAGCGCACCGTCGGCCGCTTGTGAAAACGCCACGGAAAGCTACGGGCGGTTGATTTAACTTAAGCAAGAGCTTTCGTGTGAAATGCAAAGCAGCTCCTTAAAACTTGCGCAATTCAGAGCCTGGTAAATCCCTCTGCCTGCCCTGCCTGCACCTTCCTGCCGGACTGCGTTGCAATGCGAGGGACCCCGCGTTTCTCCTCCCCAGCGCTTTGTTAGGTTCCTGAGCTCCTTCTGGGAAACATATTTGTCTTCGGGGGCTATTTGCAGCCCAAGGGTCCCAGGGGACGCAACAGCGGGGCGCGAGGCAGGACCCCGCTTTCAGCCCTCATTAGCTTGACGACCGTGTCGCTGCTTGAACTTGACCCCCGAGCACGGAGGAGCTGCTGACCGAGTGCTTCAAGATGTTTGCCTGACGTACAAAAGGCAGACTCACGGCTGTGCATTTAGCCCCTCTCCCCCTCCTCTTTGCCCACCGCAGGGAAAGCTTGCTGTTGAATTAAGTCTTGCATCAGCTGAGGGACAGCAGAAGGGCTGACCTTTCGGGGTCCCAGAGCCACCAGGCTGGTGCCAGCCACGGTTACACGCAGCAAGGGAGATGGGAGCCTGTAAGGGAGCTGTGCCAGGGCTTCTGGCATCCCCAGCCCATCCCCGGGGCGCCTGGGCTTGCAGCCAGGGTCGCCCGCACCCCTGACGGCTACAAAGCTGGTGACCCCACCTGTGTCCCCCCGATTGACACCAGGCAGATGGCCCCAAATCCTGACAGCGAGGATGACCGAGCGATGGCAGCTCTCGGGAGAGATCGGCCCCGCCAAACGGTGACTCAGCCCCGCGCAGCCCGCGGTCTCTGCCGGCACCGCCGCCATGCCGAGCAGGCTGAACGGGTTGTTGTGCCAGGTCCTCTCCGCCATCGCCCCTCCCATGGCCACGCGGTGCCGGTTGTAGGTGACCAGAAACCCCTGCGAGCCCCCTCGTCACCACCCTGTGCTCAGCCACACATTAGGAAGCACTATGCAAAATTTACCATGAAGGAAGCAAGGGTGGGCTCAGGGCTGACCTGCCGGAGCCCATCCCGGCTACTTTCTGTGCACCAGGTTTACTCAAATTATTCTGCAGCAAAACCACAGGCAGCCCCAGCCCCAGGAGGGACTCGCTGGGGAAATCCAGGCTGGCAGCATCACCGTGGCACCGCGCTACGGCAGAGCACCTCCTGTCCCCAGCTGCCTGCAACATCCTTGGCCGCCCCTGCCAGGGCAAAGATTTCAGGCTAAAAATACACTGTTTACCAACTGGAAAGCACCGGCTCCCACAGCTCAGCGCTCGCCTCCCACGCGGGCGGCTGATCTCTGCACCGGGCCGCTCACCAGCGAGCCCGCGGCACGTGATGGCGAGGGGAAGAGGTGAGCCGCACGGCCACCGTGCCCTTTGCCGGCTGCTCTGCTGCGGGTTCACGTGCGACGCGTCGAACCAGGCGGAAACAGTGAGGTTGAGGAGAAGATGAGCAGGGGAAGAGCGAGCTGGCAGGCACTGCCAGACCGGCTGCCGAGGGATGGCCGAGCTCCCCGGAGTCCTTGCTCCATCCACGCCAGAGCCGGCACAGGCAGATACATCCCCGTGCCATGGTCCCCTACACACACAGACCATGGGCTCCAGGAAAATGCAGCCCTCCTTCCCTCTCCCCTCCATAAACCCACGTTATACCTAGAGTATGCAGAATTTTACAGCCATTTGGACCACAGCAAGCCCTGGGCACCACCAGCAGCTTCCCGCTGCCAGGGCTGCTCTTGGAGGCAGCACGGAGGAGGACGAGCATCTTCTCCGCCGCCGTTCCTCCCGATCCCGACTGCCCCACCAGAAGCTTCCCAGCCCCAAGGCAAAGCCCTACAAGAAACACCCCGCAACACCTCCAGCAAAGATGGCAGCAAAAAATAAGCTCCAGGCGTGACGGTGCTGCAGACACACGCGGCCCCTCCTTGCCAGGGCTGACCCCAGCTTGGGGACCGTGCTCCTGCTCCCAGCTGCAGGCAGGGCAGCGGACACAGCACAGCAGCCAGATACAGGCCGGCGACCCGCTCAGCCAGTGACACATTCCTCCCCCTTCTCTCATCCAGCGGGAAATATTTTCCGTACGTGTCAGCTCTTTGCACCAGCCAAGTCGTGAACAAGCGCCTGGCGACACTCTCCAGGCCCCTGCGGCCCCCCGAGCCAGGGATGGCGGTGAGGAAGATGAGGGCAACTCACATGTGATGAAGTAATCCTGCTGCCGCTTGAACTCCAGGCCCATGTAGTTGGGGCTGAACTCCTGAAACTTGATGGTGAAGCGGATCTCCTGCTCGGGCCGGTTGCATGTCACCAGCACGTTGGGGTCCATGACGGTGCTGCAGGCATCTGCCTGGTCCTTCTTCACCAGGTACAGCTTGTAGTACTCGTAAGGCTTGGACGGCTCCGCCTTGGGGCAGATAATGTCCAGTTTATCCCCAATCTCCGGGTAGATCACCAGCCCCTTCCCAGTCATGAACCTGGAAGAGAGGAGGGCGAGAGAGGTTAGCCACGTGCTCGAGCGCAGGCAGCGGGGGCCACACCAGCCCATCCCACTCCCCCCTGCAGAGCCCCGCTTTCACACCACCGATTTTGTGCTTAAACTCTGCTGCTTCCCCTCTGCAAGATGTTTTTTTGACACCGAAATAAAGCTCTCCTCTTCCTTCACCATCACTGCACGTGTAAGGAGCCAGCGCAGGCTCCCACCAAAAAAGAGAGGGGCTCGCTTGGTTCAGTCCCGCTCCCCAGCCCTGCTGCCGCGACGAGGGTCAGCACCCTTCCCAGACCCAAGCCTGGCACCCAAACGGGAATGGAGTCTTCCCACAAAGAGCTGTGGAGCAGGCGGGCTGGAGACGCCACGGCTCTGCCCGACGGCCAGGCAAGGAGCTTCCTGCAGGGACAGGCGATAATTAGGCACGGGGAGAAGTCCTGACAATGGGGCGCGGGAGGGATCCCTTCCACGCCCCGGCTCCCCGAGGAATTCCTGTCCTTAAATGGAAGGGAGGGAAGCATCCTGCAGGACAACTTCTACCGAGGCAGGCTCAATGGCGTGCCCAGGAGCGTGGGAGGACCGGATGGAGAGGAGCAAGGAGGGAGGAAAGCTATTTGGGGCTGGAAGGCAGGGCATTGCGAAGGGAAGGAAGGCAATATGCTGATAATTAGCATTCAGATTTCATTATTGTGGAGCAATACCCTATTTTTTTTCAGCACAAAGTAGAGGATTAGGGCAACAAGGAGGGAAGCAGCAGATCACCTGCTTTGATGTAGGCAATGTAATGCGTTCTTGATGGAAGATAAGGTGGGAATGGATGTTCCTGCAAAGTTATCTCTGCTGCACCTCCCTCGCGTAGCGTGGGCATGGCAAAAACCAAACCGTGTGTTTCAGCAGGCTGCACGTCCGCGGCTTTCCCTTCCCCCTCTCGGGACACGGCCAGTCCCTGCCCCATCCCACCCCGGCAGTTGGATGAGGGGACGGGACACCTTCTCCCCCCAGCCAGCTGCACCAGCTGGGGCTGCAGGCACCACGGAAGGAAGATCAAACACACAAGACCAACCTGCTCCGTGGCTCTGGTACAAGTCTTAGCAAGAAGCCGCGGAGCTGAAACCAGCGCCTGAGCAGCCCAGGCTCCAGGCGTCCGGCTGCAGGAGCCCCAGCAGATCTGCACACCGACTGACCGACCGGGCTGGGAGGAGGCAGGCGGATCCGGAGCCCACGCACACCCCGGTGCCCTTGGCAAGGGCTCCGGAGCTCAGTGCCAGCTCTAACAGTGGGAGGGACAGACAGACAGACAGACATCAGCTGCACCTCTCTGCCAGCTCGCTGGGTCGGGTCGGAGGGGGCAGCCCTGGCGCTCGCCCTCACCCACTCCCAGGAGAGGAAGCAAGGCACAGGGACAGGGGGTACGGTCCCCTTCACCCACGCTGCTCCGAACGTGGGAGCCGCACTCAGACCGGTTGCTTGTCCCATCCTCCCTGCTGAGCTGTGGCACAGCCTCGACCACGCCGGCTCCAGAGGTACCTGGAGAAGCACCATGGCCATGGAGGGGGGACGGTTAGGATCGTCCCAACCCCGGCACCACCGGTACCGTGGCTGTGCCTTTACCACGCAAGTTTGCGGGGAGCAATTAAGTTTTGTAAAACTCATGACTTCTGGAAGAAGGCAAACGCAACAGCCTCACGGAAGAGTAGGAAACTTAACCCCTCAACAGCCTGTGCAGGTGGGACGCTGCACCGTGCTGCTGGCAGGGCAGAGCCCGGCTCCGTCCCCGGTGCTGCCGGCAGGTGAGCCGCGCTTCTCCTGAACGTTACCAAGTAGGTCAGCTGGCCCCCGGCCAGCACGCCACTTCCAAAGCCTTGGGAGCGATAAAGGCTTCCCCCACCCACAGCGGGAGCCCTGACGCAATCCCAGGAGCCGTGCAGCAGGAGATGCAAAGGAGCCCCTGCCCCTCCCTCCCCTTGCTCACCCTCCCCGCCCCGCGCCAGGCCGCAGACATGCAGCGCAAGTGAACACTTGCACGCTCGCTCACGGGTTCCCACCCCGAGAGGCAGCTGGATCCCACACTCATTTCTCCACGGCTGGGCTGAGTCAGAGGCTTTCTGGCACAGGGCTCACAAGTGACTCAAATTCCCTCCTCCAGCTCCTGCCAGCTCCCTCCTGCCCAGAAGATGCCAAACAGGAAGCCACAAACAAGTCGAGCAGATGTATTGCAACGCCGGAGCAGGAGGAGAAGGCTGCTATCCATCCCCCATCTCCATACCAGGAGGACCTATCACACCTCCCTGGCCAAAGCCTCGGCCAACACCTGCAAACCGACCGGTCCACGCGACACCAGCCTGCGCTGACGGCACGGCTGTCTGGGATCAGGTCAAGCTGATTTCTAACCAGCGGAGAGGCCACAAAGCCATCAAGGGAGCGGAGAACACCCCAGCACCGCAGCCTGCTGGCACTTCCTCCTCTTAGAAATTTCAGAAAGAAGGCCCATGTTTGTTTTATTTGGTTCAAGGATAAAATGACAAGCCGCATTTCTTCTACGAATGCTCAGTCTCAGCTTCAGAAGCACACAGCTTCTGCCTGGGAATTAGCCCAGGAACATTTTCCAGATCTCCTACATGAACATCGAGTAAGACAGATCTACCAGCCAAAGCAGGCAGCCCCTCATCGCATGCAGCGGCAGCACTGCGGGGGGCCTTTGGGGGTGCTCCCTCCGACCGCTGCTCCCTGTCCGCCGCACTCCTGCCCGCACACACACGTTTTACCCTTTGTCCTCCCATTTCCCTGATCTTTTCTCCTCCGTTTCCCCCTTAGTGTCCTCCCTCTCTTCTCTAAAAGCAGGGCTGTTTCCCAGTCGAGAGGCCGTGCAGCACAAGCAGTGAGGATAAACCCACGAAGCGCACGCCTTCAAAACCCCTCTCGCTGCTCTTTAAGCTCTTAACCACACATCGCGACTTTTTTCCCCCCAAAATTTTGCTTTGTCGCAAGCAATGGCTTATGAGGGCCATCCTAGGGAAGACCGACAACGGTTCCCATCATGCAAGAGGCCACTTCTCCAGGAAATTCTCCTTTAAAATACAGAAGGTGAAAAGCAACATTTATCACAAGAACAGCAGAGAAAAAAGCGTCCAAAAATTGCCGCAAGTTGCCCGTACGCAGTATTACAGCAAGTTCTGGGTATGAGAAATTATACTTCTGAAGGACTGTTGAAGGCAAAAAAGAATTACACTCTTGACTTGTCTTTACAAGGACACATCTTCAAATTTATCTTAACTGGGAAGAATGAACAGATCTCCTTTTAAATTAATAGGGAAATTCATTGTGCCCTCAGAGCACGTGCTGTATCCTCCATACATTACAGTTTGATTTCCCTGTTTTAAGGTGGGGAGGGAAAAAAAAGAAAAATTAAAATTCAACTCTACCTTAACGCTGAAACTAAGATTGACACCTGCATAATAACATGCTCTGGGACACGGCCCCCGACACGCACTCTGTTCAACAACTTGAATTTGGCTCCGGCAGAGCAGCAGGGCGCCGAGAGGGAAGACAGCTGCTGCTCAAAGCCAGAACCTCCCAAAAGCCCAGTTTCCGACCCCGTGCCTGGGACACGAGCAGACCCCTGCCCACAATCTGCCCTGGCGAGCCCCCGTTCAGCACGTCCCTTGCAATGGGAGGGGGAGGATGGACCCACAACCAGTGCCCCGCTGGCGAGTGCCCAGCGCTTTTGGGGCTAATCCTGCACAACACATGCAGGAGCCCTGCCGTGGAAGCCCGTGAGCAGGCACCCGGCACCCCAACCACCCGCAGCACCCGGCGGGGTCCCCCCACGCGTGCACCTTCCCCCCCCCACCGACCACCCTCCTCCACCTCTCCCACCACGTGGGAGGAGGACGGCGGCTCAGCTCACAGATAACATCTCAGCATCCTTTCTCCTGGTGTCAAAGGCGGTGGGAAAGACTTACTACAGCCATTAAAGATTACAACCAAAATTTTTTGCTTGGTGCTGCAAACTGCACCCAGCTGAGCAGAGCGTGCCAGGCAGGGAGCGCTGGCCTCCACTCTGGTTATCGGCAGCTTCATCCCTTAAAGCCTCTCAAGGAGATTTTTGGGTGGCACCTGCAGCTGCCCACCCGCAGAGCCGTGCCGGCTGCCGAGGAACATCCCGGCCAGGCGTCCCCACCACCGCACCCCCGGCCTCCAGCTCCCGGCCCCCACAGCCCCCAGCTCCGGGCCCCGCAGGTTCCTTGGGAGCGATCAGGTGGCGGCATCCAATTTCCTCATTGTTTCGGGAGGTGTTTTCTGATGGGAAAGGTGAAAAGGGTATTTGTGAGCCTTGTAAACTGATTCCTCCGAGTTGGGTAAACAAGGGGAGCTCTGTTGGCAGCGGGATGCCGGGATGCCGAAGCAGAGAGATGGGATTAAAGAGCAGCCTCTCCCCTGCCCTGAGCTGGGGGGCCGCTGACGGGGACCCCCAACCCCCTGCGGACCAGGCAGCCCCCCCCTTTCACCAGCACGGAGGGCTAGTCTTCCCTCAGGGGTCCAAAAAGATCCAGCGGGACCTGATGGAGCGACCTGGGGGCTACAAGCGGGACCTGCTGGAAGGGCCATGGACTCGGCCAGTGCCCAGCATCAGAGGCGGCCGCCCTGGCACCACGGAGGCGGTTTGCTGGGAGAGGAAGAGGAACAGGGCAATAAGAGATTCTAATCCCTTGAAATACTCAGTGGGGCTGCACAGGGTTTGGGGAAGGATCACAGCCCTCGTGTCCCCAGGCTGTGCCTAGGCAGGAGGTCAAGCCATACCATGGCACCGGCGCACTCCCCGGCTGAGCACAGACCAGCCCCGCAGTGCCGGCTGCTCCTTCGGTTCAACCCCAACATGGCCGAGGCACAGACCCACGTGCCGGCTCCGCACACCGCGGATGACTGGGAACCCTGGTGCAACCACAGGCAGAGAGATGCTGTCCTTCCACCGGCACCCGAAAAGCTCACACCCCGGCCTGAAGGAGGAGCAGCCGCCGTGTGGGAGGGTGGCAGGGCTCCCGACAAACCACCTGCCAGATCACAAGCCCATGGCATCCTGGGCTGGCCCACGAGACACTAGCCACACCGAGGAGCTCCGGCAGCACCGGAGTTCTTGCAACCGGCAGACCCCACTGGGCATCGCACAGGGATGACCTGCTCCATCCCACCGCTGCTAGAGGCTCAACAAGCCCAGGAACACAGGGCAAGAAGGAAAACCATGCAAGCTTGGTCAGAGCAAACTCATGTTGGGCAGGACACCTCCCTCCTCCGCACACACCCACACCCCCCACACACACACCCACGCACCCCCACATCCACCCCACACAAGCTCCTCTTCACGCAGGCACGCACGGGCTGGCAGCCTGGGGCATGGCTAAACATGGACGAGCTAACACGTTCACAGCAATAGCTGCAAACACAAGTGTCCTGCAGATAAGGTATCCAGCACCTTTACAAACATGCTAGCAGTCCTTCAGCTCTTCCTTAGGGAGAACATGAACAGTAAATTGCTTGAAAATAGAATTTCTTAAAAGAATGGGTTGCCACACTTTCCAATAACCTCTCTCCCCCCAAGCCCAGGCACCCCTTGCACCACGTGAACTACAAAACCTTTGGAGCAGCATCACCTTTCCCCACGTCCAAGAAACACAGTGCACCTCACCTTATTTCATGCTTTGCAGAGAACAGAACAACATTTAACAACAAGCTCCTCCTTGGAGAAGATGCTCTAAAGCATTAATGCTGACATACATACAAGATGACATACGCTAAATGCTGTTTTCTTCAAAGAAATCCAAAAATAACTGTATCTTACAAGGAGGACATCTACTTCTGGCAACAAAGGCTGCAGGAAGGCTGACAATGCCTGGCAGAGCGAGAGGAGGGCAGCCATTACCAAGGTGCATACGGCATTTTCCAGTATGCGGGAGCGGTGTGTTTTCCTGGCGCCTGGGCAGCTGAAGGACACGTTGGCACAGCTCTCTGTACCAACAGAGCACACGGGTCCTCCCAGCAGGACCACGGCTCCCACGAACCACCTCAGAAATGGGACAGGAAACAGCCAGCAGCTCTGCAAGCTAAAGACATCCAGAAAAAAAGCCAAAACTCCGTGTACAAACTGGGTACCTTCACCTGAAAAACACTTCTGAAACCTGCGGGAGCTTTGCCGGTGCCCAACTGCACACAAAATTAAACACCTGCCTCTCTCCGCTTCATTCTTACTCGCTTTTCTAGGACACAGCACCACTGTTTCACAGCGGCTGCCCAGGTTCAGGGGACTCTCTCTGCCCAGGGTTCTCGGCCACCAGCGAGAAGAAATCAGTCCTGCCCCTGGAAAAGGTCTCCAGACGCCCCAATGCCGCAGAGCCAGGTCACGCTCCAGCCACCGGAGGATCCCTCCAGAGCTCATGCTCTGGCCATCGCCCCAAAGCTCCTCCGGTGACGCCCAGGCACCGCTGCGTTTGCCAAAACCCGTATTTTCACCAAGCAAGAGACATCAAGGGGTTGGTAGCAAATACTGGGTCCTTACTTGGGCGGTACCTTCACAGCACCGTGGCTGAAGTCAAACACCATCATCAGACAGGGACAACCACACGGTCCCGAGAGCTTGAACCGAGAACGTCAGATACTCCGTTTCATGGGGACAGGGGCCCGTTTTCCTGGCGATACCCCAAGCAGGGCTGGGCTGCCCGCAGACACTGGCACATCAGTGGGGGTCCCCAGCCAGCCCCATGGGACACCGCAGCCCACCACCCAACTCACTTCCCCTCTCAAGAGCCAAGGACAATTAAAACAGAGGAATTACGTACTTAACCCAATGGCCCACCTCATCCCAGTACAACAGCAGCATCCACAGCCCTTTCCCACAGCAGAGCCGGCACCCGGAGGCACAGGACCCCTTCTCCTTTTTGACTCCCGTTAAATTCTTGGGAACAAAGATATCCCGCAGAAGGAAGTTAATTACAACTTGAATAAAAAGGTTCCCCGCTCTCCTCTGCCTCCCATCTATATCTGTCGCCTTCTTGCTTGTTCAGTCGAGTTATTCGTCACCGCAAGAGAGGGTAAATAGGAGCACGCAAATCCCCACACTTTTAGATCCCACTTCTTTTATGTGCTCTTCTATTATTAAGTCTCCTTTAAAAAGAGCCGTCGATCTTTCCCGCCCCCTCCCCCCGCTAATCTATGTATAATTATTTTCATTGCCCTTCTGCAGACCTCTTCTATTTCTGCCGCGTCCTTTTGGAGCCGAGGTGGTCAGCACAGAACCCAGCAATTCCAGGTAACTCTTTCTGAGAACAGCCTCATGCCTCCTTCACTCCTTCGGCCTCCGCTGCTCAAAGAGATACTTCTCAGCTATTCACAGTGGCACCTTCCAGCCCCCCGCCAGCGCCTCGCCGTCCCCGGGCAGGGGGAACTGCCTCTGCTGAGCCCCCACGGCCGCCCCGTCCCGTCCCGTTCCCCTCCCAGACGCACTCTAAGGCCCTTTTTCCACATCTCGGGTTTAATGAGGCCCATTCAACCCTCCCAAAGACAAAAGGCCCTTCTCGTTTCCAAACGGATTTACACGACGCATCAGTGAGGCATAAACGGGTCGCCATGGCAACCTGCACCCTGACACCCCACCCCCACCCCCCCCACCCCAGCACGAGGATACCATTTTCTAACTCCGCTGCTCCCCAAAATCCCTTTGTTGCTTTAATGTCAGCTGTGAGGCTCATCACAGGCCGGTAAAAACACCCACCCACCCAAAAGTGACCCCCCACTCCGGGTGCCAGGGGTGCCATCTTTTGAGATGAAGTTAGAAGATGCTCAAGCCCCCGTAAGCTCTGCGCCGTGACCGACTCCACGTCACGGTAAAGCCGTGGCACTGACGTTAAGCAGAAGGCAAGGAAACACCAGCGACAGGGGAAAATGAAACCAAAACACCCCTCTCTGCCCTGAAAGAGGCGTGATGCTCAAGACAGTGCAGGCGAGTCCATGCTCAAATGCCAGCCCCAGCCCCAACCCAGCTCCCAGCATCTCGCCCCAGGGAAGCCGGTGGCTTTGGTGATGCCAGGAGGCCACTCCAACGCTTCAGAGAGACATTGAGTAACCACGAGCCCCACATTCAACGCTTCGTACCGTAACTCTCCCTAACCAGCTTCAATCACCGAAGGCCAAGCGAGCATCTTGCTTACCCAGCGCAGAGCTGCCTGCCCCGGCTGGGAAGCAGGACAGGTCCCATCACCCCTCTTCGAGCTTTGTTCAGAATTTGTCCAGTCGCTGCTGTAGACCAAGCCCTTACAAAACGTAAAGGGGAATGGCCCAGTTGCACCTGATTAATAAGTGGAGAAAGACCAGAGAGAACCTATTTTACCTTAAAAACACACACAACTGCAGTGTCTTTCTGCAACGGGAAGCCAGGAGGAGGATCCAGGCTCCCGCTGCAAACCTGCGGCTTGGAGATGGGTCTGGTCTCCCCTCCTCCAGCACAGACCCCTCTCCCAGGGGAAAAGAAATCCAGAGCAACACTGGGCAAGGGCTGACTCAAAACTCCACTCGCTACCACCACCCAGCACGTTTCCCCTAGTGGAGATGCTCTTTAGCCAAAAAAGCCACCCACCAAGCAGCAATGCAGTCCCTCCGTACAGATTTTGCTTTTACCACCCCTGCACCGGATGCCACGGCAGGGGAAGTCCAGATGAAGAACAACTAGCAGAGGTCACCAGGGAAAAAGGACGATCCCCACAGGTCTGCTCTGCCCTCTGCACCGGCTTTCCTGCTGCCCAGCTCAGGAGTCTGCTCTGCTCCCAAGGGCTTCTGGACCAGGCAGGCGGTTCCAGCAGCTGTTACGCCGAGGTTATTGCCAACCAAGAAGAAACGGAGCAGCAGAGGGTTCCAGCCATCAAGGATGCTGCAGGAAACAGGTCAGCAGCCAGGTTTCGGGAAAGCTGGCACGGGCGCTGCGGGGTGCCGGCCACACCTCGGTGCCCGTGGCTGGCGGCTGCCACTGCAACCAGCGATGTCCCCAGCCCCACGGCTGCCGGCAGCCAGCGCCGGCCCCGGTGACTCGGAGCCCTCCTGCGCCACGGCAGGGCGGCGGGAAGGGCTTTCTCCTCGAGCCATCCAGGTAATTAGAGAGTGGCGAAGGTACGCTCCGCCGGAGAGCATCCGAGCCCCAGACTCCCCACCAGCCCCAAGGAGGACGGGCGATGGAGACCCATGGCACTGGCTGACCACGGGTGCACACCAAAGCACCTGGCCGAGCAGGGAGCCTGGGGAGAAAGCTCTGCCATCCCCTCCCGCGGCAGGGACCGGCAGGTCCGCATTTCCAGCTGCCTCTCCTCCCACCCCGTCCCAACCACAGGCCTGTCGGCCGCCCACAAACACCCAGCAGAGGTTGGGTGGCTTCGAGCTTTGTCCCGCAGGGGCCACAGCATGCACCAGCGATAGCTGAGCCACTACAGAAACCGTCGGTGCAGGGCCCCATCGTGCCGGGGCTCGCCGGAGCGGGGTTCCTGTGCCAGCCCTCGAGCCGCTGGATGCCCCCTACTCGCTGTCGATACACCCCCTCGCTCGGGATAGGGATCTCGGGGCTTTAATTACCTCCCCAGCACCCTGCCCGGATGCTCGCTGCCTCCCGCGCAGCTGGAGAAAACGCGTGCGGGCAGTGGGAGATGAGGGGGGACCCCCAGCCCGCTGCCACACTGGGGCCGAGCGCTGCCAGAGGCGGGTGACAGCACCCACCAAAAGGTGGACGTTTTCTTGTGTCCCCTCATGGGCTCGGCCAGGATGCCTCCCAATGCTCATCTACCACTTAAGGGGATGGCTGCCAACCACTCCAGTGCCCCGAGGAGGAGGAAGAGGAGGAAGAGGAGGAAATCTCACAGCCCTTGCAGAAGCCAGGCGCTGATGTGAGCAGCCATGTGCTGTTCCATCTTCCCACCTCCATGCAGCGCCCCGTGCACTCAGAAGTTGCACCCAAACTATGCAAGAAAATGATATTAATCCAAACCCTGTGAGTTGGGGGGTTAAAAAAAAAAAAATCCCCAACAAAAAACAGAGAGCTGGTAATTGAGGGAGTTTGGAGGAGATTTAATTGGGGCCAGAGCATTGGCGCAGGCTGCTGCTGCCACCTGCAGCGCTCTCCGCAGCCGGTGGCATGCGGCTCCGGGGACCCCAGGCTCCCGTGAGCACCGGCCCGGGGTGCAGATGCCGTCTGGGCAGAATAAGGAGCATTGGGGGTCCCCCCGGGCTCGCCCCCCCCACCCCACACGCACCCCTGCAAACTCATTATTTTTCAGTACAATAAGCAACTCTGCCAGCGATGGAACCAAGGGCTTGGCCAAAAAATGAAGAGGAAGAAAAGCCGTATTTTCTCCCTCAAGTAATATCGTCCCACACCTCCCCTCGGAGAAATAAAGACGAGCCGGAGTTATCTAATTAATGCTGGCAAGAAGCGGGGAGGCCGGGGGCCGGGGGGGGCTGCCGGCGGCCCACAAAGGCGGCATGGGGAGCGGTCTCCCCGCCGCCGCCGCCGGCATCTCCCGTCAATGGGGCCCCACGCTGGGAGTGAGGTAAGAGGGGATTCAAAGGGGGGTTTGTCAGGGGTTTTGTTTTTGAAAACGGGGGAGGGGAAGGGGACAGGGCTTGACAAGAGCTGACAGACAACTGAACAAAACCATAAGGGCCATGAATGGCAACACGGCTCTTTAATTGGCGTAGGAATGGAGAGAGAAGTGAGACAATGAGGCGCGGGCAGCGGCGGCAGGGGCCGAGGCGTGGGCAGCCAGTGCTCACCTTCTGCCTGCCTGCCCGCACCGCGGCTGCCCCACCCCCGCGGCCCCTCCAC
>JAVKLA010000039.1:23083239-23101257 GCA_034782735.1 Sagittarius serpentarius | reverse complement strand
AGAAAATTGCCCCTTTCTCCCCAAAACCTCTTCCTAGGGCTGTCCACATTCCCTCTTCACCGAGAGCTCCCGTTCAGGCGCAAAAGGCCCAATTTTCTACATCTCTACAGCCGGTGGCAAAGAGAAAGACTCTCCTAAAGGCTTCACCACCGGAAGAGGCTGGGACCCCCTGTGCTACCCCCTGCCTGCCCGTCCACCGCTCCCAGTTTACCCAGTTCAGGGCTGGTCAGCACAGCAGCAGCTGAGAGAGGGGCCGGGAGAGAGGCCAGAACACCACAAGAGGGTCAGGTTTAAACCTCTCCTCCTGCTGAAAGAGATCTGGCTCATACTTGCTTTTATTTCTAGGCCAGATACACGTACAGCTGAACTTTAATAAAACGTACGACCTCCTGCTGGGAACAGGAGAAGGTAGGGAACCAGAAAGCGCACTGCTGTCTCGGGTGTCACGGATGCTGCCAGACCCAGAGACCTCGGGACCGGTGCTCCTCTCCAGCCCCTTCCCCAGGGGTGTCCCCAGACCCTGCTGGGACACACGGCCCCTGCTCCCAGCGGGAGCTTTAACAAGGCGCTAGGAAAAGCTCGGATTTTAAACCTAAAAATAAACCAGTCCTCAAGGCCTGGGGAGCAGGAGGAGGAGGAGGAGGAGGGCAGAGCACTCAGCCTGCCGCCTCGCTCCCCGGCCGCCCTCGCCGCCGCCCCAACGCACGGCAGCTTCCAGCTGCCCGCAGACGGGGAGCGTTCGCAATCCTCCCCCCCCACCCCCGAGACAAAAACCTCCGACTTGCCACCCACGCGCATGGAAGAAAGCTGACGAGATGCCGCAGGAGCGACCAAAGTCTCCCCCCAACCACTTCCTCCCCTCCCGCTTTGCTGCCAGATGCGATTCCCCAGAGCCCTGCCCCAAAATCCCGCTAGCTCAGGCATTCCCGGCTGCCATCCTCACCCCACCGCACGCTCTGCCACCGGGCTGGGGACACGTCCCCGCGATGCCACCGTGCCGGGACCCAGACAGGGCCGATGCTGCCAACCCTCGTATTGCAACAGGGAGTTTGTTGCAAAGCGCCCGCGGCACGGGCGGGCAGGCTGCCTGCAGCGGGGTCTGCCCCGCTCCGGGCAGGGTGCTGACACCCCACCGTCCCCCCGGCATCGCCCCAGCCGCACACCACCCAGAGCCGGGGCTGTTCCAGGGCGCCGAGAGGATGCGCGCTGCCGGCAGATGTTGGCCGAGGGCTGCAGCCTGGGTGGCACGCTCGCTTCAAACCCGCTCCACACAAACCCCACAACCTGCCCTCACTCGCCAGACCCCAAATCGCCTCCCCGGCCCCCCCGGGACCTTCAGCTCCCCCCTCGCTTTCTGCCTCCTTCTCCCAGCTCATGAAAAGCCCTTCTGAAGGGCTCCAGCCTCCAACCCGTCCTGCTTTACTCCGACAAGCTAAATGCATTTTAGTCGTGCTCTGCATTTAAGGGGCTGCTGCCTTTTTTTTTTTTTTTTTTTAACTTACTATGGAGAAAGTTCAAAATGTTTGCAGTGACTACAACGCACTAATTTGGAACTTACTGCAGTGTCGACATTGCATTAAGTATTTCTGTCAACCGTGAGGACACACCATGTCTATGTAAGAAATTACACTAGCAATTATGGCTAAAGAGGCATGTAAAATTTCAAAAAAAATTTAATGTATTCAGAAATGATAACTGACATTCTTATTAGGATTAATCTAATTTTAGTAGAGTCATTTATATCCTGCCTCTGGATAAAAAATGAATTTCAATTTTAAAACCTGGATAAAAACTGGCATTTTAAAAAAGTACTTTTAGAAGTCACCCTGCATGATTAAACATGATAATATGAGAAAGCTTAAGGAAAAGCTTTGCCATTAAAGAAGATATTTGTTAAACAAAATGGAAACAGAGATATTTATCAACCTGAGCAGACTGTTTCAGGCTGACTCGGGACCCGGCCCTGTCAGGTGTTGCTTGTGGTCACAGGTCAGCGGAGAGCAAACTGGCAACTGCAGATAACGGGGAAAGGCCAGGAAGATGCTCAGGGCTGGGTCAGAATTTTGCCTCTGGATGCCGGGAGCACGGGACGCATCCTGCACCCATGGGCAGGGAAACGCCAGGCAGCGGCGAGAGCGATCCTGTGCATCCATAGCCTGGACAGCCCCCATCGGACACGGACAGGGAACAACTGCAAAGCACAGAAGTGATTCAAAGACTAGAGAGAAAGTGGCGCCAAAAAAAAAAAAAATAGTTAGGTCGGGTTGGTTGAGCTTATCCAAACAGAGAAAAAAACCCACGAGATTTCACACCAAGGTCCTTCGCAAGGAGAAGGTACGGGGCACTGAGGTTTGCTTTAACACCGAGCGGGGCTGCGGGCACGCGGGGGCCACCAACGCCAGCAGCTCAGCGTCGCCCGTGCCACCCGGGGAGCAGCGCAGGCTCCGCCGCGGCGCTGGCACAGATTAGTTGTCTTGTAGAAAAACGTGCCGTTGGCCTCACGCACTGGTCTCAGTACTGTTGTAACTTGATGGAAACTGATAGTTTTTGAGCGGTAAAGGTCTGGGCAGTCTCCATTTCCCAGAAGCAGCAAGGAGGAGCGGGCCAGCCTCCATGCAGGACAGCCTCCGCACCCAGCGCCGGAGACCAGGCTGGACACATGGAGCCGCTTTCCTCCCTTCCCCAACCGATCCAAGGAGGATGCTTTTCCACTACTTACGTCTCCCGTTACGTACATCTTTAACAGCAGCAAAATAAACCCAAAAAGCACATAAAATTTATAGGACCCAGCTAACCCAGGCGACAAGCCAGCTGAGATGCCTCCTCCAGGCAGGCATGTTGCTCCACGTCCCCCATGCCCACACCCTCCACGGCAGCGGTGCTGCCACCGACGTGCCCACGAACACCACACGCCGTGGTACGCCAACGAGATGACGTTCAGCCTGCCCGGGATGGGGAGGCAGGAGAGCGCACGGGGATGGCAGGGCACGGGGAGCCTGCTCCCAGCCAGGGACGGGACCTGGGGTGCCCAGCACCGACCAGGGCCGGAACCCCCTCCTCTCACCGGCAGCCCCCCACTTAGAAAGGCATTAAGCACGTCGGCAAGACGTAAAACGTTTTGAGAATATGTGGAAGGAGTCAAATGCCAAAGAGGAAATAAAAAAAAAAGTCCTGGGCTGATTATTTTATTTTCTACTGACAGTTTCAGCCACAATGGCCAATAAATCCCGATTACTGATTTTAAAAATGCTTCCTGCAGACACTTGGACCATCAAGGCAATTCTGGGCTCCCATAACTCCTGGTTTATGATGGTCATACATGTCAACTCTTCGCAAAGCCCAGCATTTCAATAAAGATGACCATAAACCTAGATTAGAGATTAAAGGACTGACTCAGAAGTTTTTCAGAGGGAGAAACAAGTTTCCCTGCAATTGCCTTGCTATTTTTACCGACTAACAGTTGGGTTTTCTGATGGTTTTATACCGGCAGTAAATTTTCAGACTGCCGACAGCTCGGTGTGCAAGACAACAACTCAAGGAAGACGAACTCGGCAGCGGGGAGGCACAGGGAGGACGTGGGCCCAGCCAGGGGCTCAGCCAACAAAATGGAGATGAGAAGTGACAGGTCTCCTCCTGGGCTACCCTTTGCCTGCGATGGCACGGGGATGAGGACGCCAGCGCCGACCGACCTTCCCGGTTCTCCCCTCCCAGCCCCCCGACCTGTCAGACTTCTCTCCGGGGAGCAGCTCTGTCCTCATTTCTCCTCCTCTCGCCTTGGCAGGGTCAGTAGCTGCCAAGCAGAAGCACACAAGCACATGGGAAGGCGACAGGAGACCGGTGACCCCCCACCAAGGGCTCCCTGCTGCCAGGCAGGACCAGGGACCCCAGGGCCGATGCGTACGGGGAGCATCCCCGGCCCCCCCACCGTCAGCAGCTGCCTCTCGCCCCCAGCTCGTCAAAGCAGCAGCAACAACCACGACGGAGACGCCTTTTAAACTATAAATGCCATGCATTTATTGTGCTCTTGTTTCCTGGATGAATATGCTGTTTCCTTTTAATAAGTGTTCTCTTAGGAGAAGGAAAAGGGAAAAATAAAAAAGCAGCAGAAAGGAAGGAGGATGACTCATGGCAAGGCCACATCTCCACGAACACGGGCGGGCTGCCGAGACGGTACCAAGGACGAGGGCTGGGATCAAAAGGACGAGAGCGGATCAAACACGCGCCCTCCCCGGGGAGGGGAAAGGTTTGCGGGAGCTGCCGGGGGAGGAAGGTGGGATGGAGCCGTGCCCGCCCGGCCGCCCATGGTTTGCCTGCTTGGGTTGCAAGAAGCCACCTCCCTTTCCCAAGATTCAGCGACTACTTTCACATTTTGAACACGACTCTCCAGTTGTTTGATTTTGTTACGACATGCCCACGGGGCTGCCCCACACCGGGACACGGGTGGTTATGAGGATGGGGAGGACCAGTACGAACGGTGGGTGCACCCAGTACAAGACGAAAAAATGCCCTATTCCCCAGCAAATGAAAGAGCCAAGCCCGGAGCTCAGCACGCTGAAGGGGGCCGGTGCCCTTTCTGCCGGTGTCTCTCAAAGTCTATCAAAAAGTCCCATTTACATCAAAATGCCCTTCCAGACATGCTTCAATTTTACTTTTCCCCTTTCATCTCCTTCCACCCTCCCGCCCCACCTCGCAGCCCTATTGTACTCGCAGCATCTCGCGCGGTGGAGAGGGCCGAACGGGCTGCCAGAGTGAAAGAAACAGGAGAGAATGAGAAAAGCTTTAAACTAAGGGAGAAGCCGGAATCGCTCCTGGTCCTGCTCCAGCGGGAGCTGTGACCCCCTCTCCTCCCGCCCGCTGCTTGGCAGCTGCCCCAGGGGGACGGCACTGGCCCTGTCCCCACCGTGGGGACAGGGGACGGGGACTCGGGCTGCCCCAGCCTCCGCTGCCGCCTGGGCTTTCTGGTCAGGCTCCGGTAACCACAGATGATTTTAATGAGCTTTAACAAAAGCCTCAGGCAAGGGTTGCAGAATTCGCAGTCCTGCATCGCTCAGCACCCTCCCCTCAGCACCGCCACCGTCCCCAGCCGAGCAGCACCCTGCACACCCCGCTCCCAGCGGGGCGGCTACTGGTGGCACTGGGACAGCCCGACAAAGCGCTTTGGGCACAGCACGACTGCCCATCCCAGCTGGCGGATCCAGTTTAAGTCCCTCCCTCTCCAGATCAGTCCTAAAAAAATGCCAGGGGAGTTGGAACATTTCCACCCCCGTGCCAGGCTTTCCTCTGCCAAGGCCATGTCCCACCTGCCCTCCTCGAACAATGAGGATTTAATGAGCTGCCGCCTTCTCCCAGCCCTGGCCCCGACAGCACCGTGTCCTCGCTAACAAACTTTTGCGAGACCCTTAAAAAACAGAGGCACTTGCCCTCGGCTGACTGACACCCGAGCCCAAGAGTGAAATCTGCTCCAGGTTATGACAAGTGCAAATGAGGTTTAATTTTGGTTTAACCCATTAAAGCCCAGCTCTAGCAGCGTAGCGCAATCCTGATGCCTTTCGCTGGGCTCTGTCCACCTCCCCTGACACGGAGCTTTTCCAGTCTGCCCTGCCTATTGTCAGCATCTATTTTTAACCCCAAGCATTATTTCTCCCTGTGTGACTTCAGACACTCTCCGGGGACGAGCTGGAATTGCTGAGCTGGTACCAGGCAAAGTGACTTAATTCTCACCTTCAGAAGCACTACAGAAATCACAGGAGTAGTAAGTTTTCCTCCGTTCACATTTTCCTTTCTCCTTCCCACCAAGCTTTGTCTGGGGCTAAAAGCAGGGGAAACTGGGGGCAAGTAACACCCATGTCCGTCAGCAAGCAACGCCCCGGCAAGGTACTTCGCTCCCTTTTCTCTGCCAGCACCTTTACCATCAGCTAGATTTACCTCTATAGCAGTTACCTTGGGAAATACACTCATTACCGGTGCAAATCAAGGTCAGAACCGTAACCTTAAAATAGGTCTTACGAGTTGAGGCTCCAATCTATCAGGCACGGGGAACCAGCTCGATAAATATGCAGAGAGAGGCACACAGCCCCGATGCAAAAGGGAGGAGGCGTTTTCCTCACGGGGCCCTGGCCGGGCTGAGCGCGCCGGATGACAACGCTTCATTACTCCCTTTCAGCTGGTCCTCCCGGCGCTGCAGAGCAGTAATTAACACGAAGGTCAGCAGCGAAGCCCTTCAAGAATCTCTACCTTCGGGGGAGTTTATCAAAACAACCCACCATTTGCTGCCTTCTAATTCATAAAGCGCGTAAACCCAACGCCAAACACTCAAGAGATGTCTCACTGCACAAGCAACATGTGCACTGCGTTAGCCAGATGTTTACGTTATTTGGCATTAAGAACCAATAAATAATCATTAATACTATTGCTAGCAACGATGCTCTCTGCAAGAAAGCCCGGGTGCCAAAAAATGTGGTGTTTATGGCAAAAGCATCCCGAGGCGGCGCGAGCCGCGGGGAAGCCGGGCGCAGCGGAGGCAGCCTCCTCCGGCGCGGATCCGGGAGAGCTGCCTGCCGTGCACAACGTGGCCGGCGCTGCCGATCCCGGATTGCATCCCCAGGCCCGCGGGACTCGGCATTTCTCATGAAGCCGCAGCTTGGGGGCTGGCAGAACCCCGACAGCCACAGCTCACGAGCCGGCCCGCTCCCACATCCACGCAGGACCGCTCCAGCTGCCAGGAGACGCGGTGAAACCGAGAGCCTTCGCAGTCTGAGCTGTTTGAAACCGCTCGGGCCAGCCCCGTTTTTTGGGCTGACTCCCTGGTTTTGCTCGCTGGGGCTGGCAGGGTGCTGGAACACACACGGCCCCGGCGACGAGGGGAGGAAGCATCTGGAAGCAATTATCCCACTGCTCTTGTATCTGTCACCCGCTCCCCATCCTTGCGTAAGGAAACAGTTCGTACTAGCAACAAATCTCTTTAATAAACTAGGAAAGGGATTCTCGCCCCGCTTCCCGACACGAAGTAGGCAGCGCAGGCTTTCCCAGCGGAGGGCACAGGGCGGGCGGGCAAGGTCCCTCCCGCCAGGTCTCAGGCACACGGGGTGAACTGGGCACACGAGGGATGGGCACCTATAGGTACCTTAAGGAGAAAGCGCTCTCGGATAAGAAATACAAAATTTTCTCTGTTCCATCTGTGCACTGGTACGAGGCCGCAGCACGCTAATGCTTTGCTTGCACGTTTGACGTCCTGCAAACCTCCCAGTGCTTTACAGGCCGGGAGGAATTCCTGGGAGCACTGCACGACGGTCCATGTGCCTCCGTCCTCAAACCACGCGTCTCCATCCTCAACCCACGTGCCTCCACACTCAAAGAGGTAAAAGGAGGAGGAAAGGGCCTTGCCTGGGAAAGCAGGAGCCAGGAGGAGCCTGCAGCCCTCGCCCACCCCTGGATGTGCCCCCCCCTGGCTGGGGACAGCAACAGGAGTCCCTGCCCTCTCCCTGCCACTGTCCCCATCCCACATCGCGTAGCCTCGCACCCTGAAAGGACTAAAACCCGGACAAGAAGGGATGCCAGGCGGGCACCGGTGCTCTCCCAGCCGGGCAGCGTGACCAGCAAACCCTCAGCCCTGCTGACTGGTTGGCACCCTGAAAGGGGGGCACCCCCACCCACCTTCCCAAGCCCACGGGGCCCCACACGCAGTAAAGGGAGGTGGTTTTGGAAGACTTTCGTGCCTCTCCTGGATCTTATGAAACCAGCCAAGGAGCATGAAACTGCCTGCCGTGGGTGGGAGCACCCAGGGCTATATGAAGAGTGCTGTAGGATTCCTACATGCTATGGGAAAGCACACTGCGCTCCCCCACCCCGCACACGCCCTTTCAGGGTATTTTTTTTTTTTTTTTTTCTTGAGAGACCGACTGGCTAAGCACAAACAACCAGCGCAGCCCCACATGAAGGGGGTAATTAGGGAAGCAGCGCCCATCGCTAACCAAGTCAAGGCAGAGATCAAAAGCATCATCAAGTGTTAAACCTCCCGGCAATCGGGAACCGCTCCTGGGAAGGGGCTTGCATGGGACTGCCATGCGGGATGGTCACCGGAGCCAGTCCCTGGGAAGGCACTGGCTGCTCCCCACCGTTACCCCGGGGTGCCATCCTCTCCCAACCTTTTTGGGAACAAACTTTAATTCTGCAAAGGAACATGGCGGGAAAAGCCCAACACAGGAAGCCGGCAGACCGGCCTGTGCCATCCCAAGCGCCCTCAGCCCCCAAACCCGGCAGGGGCTGTGCCCCTCTCCCTGCCTTCGCCGCAGCGACAGCGACGGGGTGGCCCTGCAGGGCCTCCCCCCGAGCCCCAGCACCCATCGCTCGCGGGGAGGGGAACACCGAGCCGACATCCCCCAGCATCCCGCAAGCGGGCTCACCTCCACCCCCCCTCTATCCCCAACGACAAGTTCTTCTGTAGCTTAGGCAAGGGAAAAGAAAATTAAAAGAAAAAAAAAAAAAAAAAAAAAGGAAAACATTATCCTAGTGCAGCAACACCAGCAACGGGCACAAAGGCTGGGGGGCCGGGAGGCACAGCCATGCAACGGACCCTCCTCTCCTCTCCCTCCGCTGAACCCCAGCCCAGCACCCCTGCCCTGCCAGACTGTCGCTGCCCCAATTATTTCAGCAATTAGCTACAGCCGAGGCACCGCTCACGGGGGCGCAGGGGAGAGGAGAGCACATGCCGGCAGGGATGCGCAGGCCGGGGCGCACAACCAGGCCGCGTCCTCGCAGGATTTACGCGAAAGAAGAAGAATAATGCAAGTTTAAAACCAAACTCAGCTGAAGGGGAAATTCCAGCCGCCTCCAGCCCTTCGCACCTCCAAGCACCTTCCTGAAACCCCAACTCGGCCGGGCCCCCCACCCCCCTCGGGCGGTGGGGACCAGGGGTCATGACGGCTCTGCCCAGCGAGAGGGAAGGGGGCTCTGCACCCCCACCCCCTACAGCACTAGGACAGCCCTTCCCCACCTCCTGGGGAAGCATCTCCTCCTCCTGCTGCTGCGAAGGAAGCTGGGAACAATGGGATGCATCAGTGCCAGCTCCGGAGGGGATGCTCATGGACCACCCGCCTGGCTGCCCAGGGACAAGGGACATGCTGGGGGGGACAGTAGGGGACACAGGCAGCGAGCCAGAACACAGGCAGCTGCCAAGACCCCTGCTCTTGCTTGGTGCAAGGGGCAGCACCCCATCCCGCCAACAAGGCTGGGGGGAACACGCTGGAGTCCAGCGACTGCAGGGGCTGTGCAGAGCCCCCCCCCAGCTCGCCCCCACCCCAGGGCTTCCCACAGGAGAAAGGCTGCCGGCTGATGCATTGGCCAGACCTTCCACTAAAAAAATAAAGATTTTTTTTTTTTTTCTTAAATTTCTTCTTCTAAAATAATTGACTAATTGGCCGAGCCCCAGTTCCGTGCTGGGAGTGGATCCCAGGTTCACTCTTGCATGAAGCATTCATTAAAGACATCAGAGGAGGAGAAGAGGGCAAGGCAGAGCCCGGCAGGCCGGGGGAGCGGGGCGGTGCCCACAGCCAGGTGGAAATTTCCCATCGCGCCCAGAGGGAGGAAGCCCAAAAATTAATCCCGGCCATCCCCCGCAGCGCACCTCTGCCCCAGGCAGGGCCTGAGTCAGCCGGGGCGAGCATCACGGCCCCCGCGCCCCGGGGAGCGTGCCGGAGGGAGCGGGAGCGCGGGGGGCTGCGAGCACGTGCGAGGGAGAGGGTCCGCTTCCCCAGGGGGTGCAGCCCCCGTCCCCGCGCCTGGGGCTGCCCCCTCCTCTCCTCCCTTTAATCCCCAGCCTCAAAGCAGAGCCCTTTTAGGGGAAAGTGTAACGCAATACCTGGAAAATTTCTCCCACCCGCTCTCCGCTGCCGGCTGCCAAATTTAAAACATATTTGCTGCTCGGCCTTGAAGAAACGTAACCTGCTGCTTAATTCCAACACGTTTATTCTTTGGGGGCAACGAAAAAATTCGCACTGCCGCGAGTGGCTCCTCTCCTTACACCCCGCAGCCCTCAGGGGTGGGAGCTGCCAAAAAGCTGCCTGGGAGCCGTCCGCCACCACGCAAGCACCGAAACGCCGGGGAAGGGCAGGAACCTCGCTCTGCCCATCCTGCCCTGCCTGTGGCACCGGTGCAGGCAGGGCAAGAAGTTTTTGACTGCTGAGTAGGTGCCCTTGAGCCCCGAGCATCAGCTGGGGGTGCCACTGGCCCGAAAATCCTTGGGATGCACAAAGTCCAGGGCAAAGCAACGCTCCGGAGGAAGGGAAGGGGCAGGGACCACCAACCACCCGCAGGGAGAGGACCCCTCCTCGGAGATGGGGCCACCCCATCCTTCCCTTGCCTTGCAGAGCCCCCCCCAGGGGGAGGGAAGCAGGTGGGTCCCCACGCAGCCCCCATCCCTCCCCCGCCACCACCCGGGCTCCTCGGCAGGAGGAATTTTCCAGCGGGGCTGGGTTTGCGAGGGGAGGCTGGAGCAGTGGAAAGGGGCCGCGGCAGCACGGGGCTGGGGGAGGGCACAATGTGTTTCGCAGACTGAGCGATCCGACAGGGCCCATTAAAGGAAACAATTTGTAATACAATAATTATTATGTCGTTTCTCTGGACTCTTTCCTAAGCCTCTCTTTAAACAGTTAGAGGCTTGTCGTGCCTGTATAAAGCAGACATGATCTGTAAGGCTGAGGATGCTTAAGTGCCCACATGTGCCGAGACGAGGCAGACAGGGTGGATGCACGCCGCGCGCCCGCCGCTCTCTCCGCGCTTGCCCAGAGGGACGGGAGCTCATCCCGGTTTGCTCGCAGCCCTCGAGCGAAGGCAGGGGGATTACCGGGACCACACGGGGCAAGGGGAGCCGATGCTCCCCAACTGCAGGGGGGGAGATGCTGGCATACCCCCAGCATCATCAAACAAGGGGTCCTCACCCTGCACATCGCACGTTTGCTCAAGATCGTGGCAGGGACTGCACCCTGGCAGGGCGGTCGGGACCCGCAGCTCCTCCAGCTCTGCTTTTATGCTCTGAAGTTCTCGGCCGCACATCTGACGAAAGCAGCGGTAGCCAACAACAGAGTGAGAGCGCGCAACACAAATCCCCGGGATAATGAGCCCGGAGGAGGGAGACGGTGGGCTCTGTCTGAGGAGGGAGCCGTGCTTTTATTGGAGAGGCCTAAAAGGGCTATAAATCCTCAGATTCAAAGGCGAACTCAAGCTCTTTCAAGTCCAAGGAAGGCCTGGGATGTGTCAGCCGGGAGGACTAACCACGCCGCGTCCCCTGCTGAAGTGGCCTCTTCAGCAAAGCCGTGCTGCAGCCCGGGATATTACACCCAGATCCTTTCCATATGCTGCCTGCCTGGCTGCAGGCAGGAGCCCGCCCGGGCGAAAACCAGCCGCCCCCCGCTTTAAGGGGGGAAGCGCCTTTCCACCCATTCCCCCTTTAAAACGCACATCAGCAATTTGCCCCCCGGAACCTCGGTGGGAGCTGGGGGGGGGGCACGGACCTCCCCCTCGCGTTCAGCTGCGATACTACAGTGAGCCCAGACAAAGAACGCCGGAGCCCAGCACCATCACATCCCCGAGCATCACCGCATCCCCCAGCGTCGCACCGCACTGCCGCCAGACCCAAGGCTGCCGTCCCTGCGTGCAAACCCACACACCAGACTGCGCCGGCATGTTTCAGAAATCCATTAAAACGTTAAAATCGGTAGCAAACAGAAGACAGTGTTGAGTCTCAGCCTTGCCACTAATGCATGTGCAACCACAGACGTTTCCCAGCCTTAATGAGAAGGAAAACATGCAAACACTCAGTGATCAATATTAATGGTGTAAGGGTATTTATAGCCGATAAGCCGTGAAAACGCGTTTTGTTTTTTTCTGAAGCACCTACTCGGAAGCTGTTGGATGCTGAAAGCCAGGCGGGGCAGACGGTCGCCAAGGCTGGGCTGACGCTGCAAGCCAAGGAGCCACCAGCCGCTGCCAGGTGCCAGGAAAGGGATTGCCGGGAAATGGGACGCTCGTGTCCCATCACCGCACGTGGCGGTGAGGGATGCGAGTCACCAAAACCAGCCGGGACCCCCCCTCCCAGGCACGGCACCCACCCCAGGCCTTTGCAGGGGGGGAGGACCCGGTCGCCACGAGGACGGCACTTCTGAAACTCCGGCCTGAAGGAGCAGGGACAGGGAGCTCATGCAGCATCCCCTGGGCATCCCACCCCCAGCACCTCTGTGTTGGCATCAGCAAGAGCCAACCCACGTCAAACCGGGTTAACACGAAGCCTCTCACCGCAGCCCAACCCCGCCGACGGCCAGGCCAGCAGACACGGCACACGCGGACGTAGGCGCAGGCGCAGCATCACGGGGGGACGGCGCCCTTGGAAAACACCGAGGGAAGTTCACGGTTGGATGCTAACAAGCCCCCCCTGCTCTGGCTCTCGGTGCAGCCCCCCATGGCAGCCCCGCTAGCAAAGCCCGGTCCCACGGCCTCAGAAAGGGGGAACAGAAAGGGGGAACAGCCCACCTGGGAATGGCCGGCTGCGGGTAGGAAAAGGTTATTCCAGAGCAGCCGAGCCAGGGTTATAAATAGCTGGCATTTTTGAAGTGCAGCTGCTTAGCTCGGCCCGGGCAGCGCTGCCACGCCGGCACCTGAGCTGGGTCGGATCCTGCCCAGGGGCGCCGGCGGGGAGAGCTCACGGAGGAGAAGCCACCGCTCGCTGAAACACGGCGAGTAACCCCCCAAACCTGTCTCCCCATCCTCTGGCCCTCCCCAGGAACGAGGCTGCTGGAGGCCCCCGAGCCCCCCCTCCCCTCCAGGCATCACCCACAGCCTCTGTGGGGTTTGGCTCCAGCCCCAGAGGAAGAATCCCGCTCCCCAAAAGCGCAGAAGCCATGCAAACCCCACCCCATCCACAAATCCAGCCTAACCAGGCAGGACGTTTAGGCCCCGGCTTGTCCGACTCATCTGGGACTGAGCCTGGACAGGCTGGTGGAGCCAGCCGGGAGCGCCGGGATCCCGAGGCTCCAGCACAGCCCCGAGCAGAGCACCGGTGCTCCAAGCGGAGAGGACACGAGGGGCGAGAAAAACCTCCCCCGGGGATGCACCGAGGGGCACCGAACCGCTCCGCGAGCAGGCAGAGCACCACCACCACCACCACCCCCCCCCCGCGTCCTGTTCGCCCACGGAGGTTTCTCTGCCACGCCACGCCACGCCACCCGCCCCAGAGCAAGGGACGGGAAGGAGAAAAGCATTGCAAAGCAGCAGAAAGGGACCCCGGCTCTTTCCAGGCGAGCACAACAAAAGCCCCACAGCACCGCCGCCACATTCCTGCCCAGATGTGACGCCGAGATAGCGCCGAGCCCAGAGTCCTCCTCCTGCTCTCCCGATACAAGCAATCATTAATTAGACACAGAATGGATTTCAGCTTTGTTTCTCCCCACCCTGTTTCAGCTGCCAGACTCCAAGTAGCATGTGCTACTGATCGGTACAAGATGTTTTCCCACCGGACCCCAGCGCTCCGCGGGCAGACTGGCTTCCCAGAAGCGCTGCCATCGCTCTGCTGATTACGGGGTGCCCTGCCAGCGAGGCAGGGACCGGAGAGCCACGGGGAAGCTGTGGGGCAGGCAGGACCCAGAAATCCTGCACGGAAAGAAGGGGTCATTCTCACAGCTAAGCCCCCCGCTTCCAGGGGACAACCCCAACACCTCCCGACGCGTGTCGTGCAAGGGGCCGCACGTGCATCGCGGCTTTGCAATCCCCGTGACCCTTACGAACACGTGCGGGGCTCGGGAGGGGGGGAATCCCTGCCCACCCACTAAAGCTGCTCAGAGGGGACCCCTGCCCAGCCGGCCAGGGCCGGGCGAGGGTACGGGCACATCCCACCCCGCCGCACGCAGCCTGTTTGGGCCTGGCATCCAAGGAGCAGCTTCAAACCAAAGGCGATGCAGTTGCTCAGGTGTGGCGGTGGCAAGCAGCCCTCCACGGTCAGAAATGGCACAAAAGCCCCGTCCCGTCCCCTCTGCCACGCAGCCCCGAGGAGCTGCCGCAGCTGTTTTGCTCTGGAGAAAGCTACGGCTCCTTTTACAATCAATCAGCCACCCCATCACGGCTCTTTTTTTCTTTTAAAGGAAGCAGTTAAATCCATTTTATAGAATTCAGTGGTATTTACCCAGCTACTGCAATAGCCACAGCCGTGCCTTCACTTTTTTTTTTTTTTTTAATTTAAGTTAATGAAGTCATTCCCAAACGACACACAAGGAGTCCTGGGTGCTCCTTTCCCCCAGGCACAGCAAGAAGGGCGACCTGGCTGCTGCAACGCAGGCCGGACACGAGGCTTTGTGCCTTGGAGGGAGCAGGAGCAAGAGCCCGCTGTGCTGGGAGGGCACTCAACAGCCTGGCACCCAGCAAAGGGTCCCCCCAGCACCGAAAAGCGCACAGCACCCTCCCAGCCGCGACCTCCTGGCACGCTTGGAAAGGGCTTCTCCGTTCCAGAGGGCAATTCCAACCGGGATGCGGACTGTCCAGGCTCGCTTAACCCAAACCAGTCTTCGGAGACTAAGCAAAGCCCCGGGGAGGCAAAGGTGTGCGCGGGGGCCCATCAGATCCGTTATGGGACCATCCGTGCCCCCCAAACGCCTGGGGAACCCCCAACCTCCCGGCCCCATGCTCTCCCCAGGAGGAGGAAGTCTCCAAAGGCTCCGTGAGCTGAACGCGGCTTTTAATTAAAAACAAGCAGCGTGTTTTCACTATTTCCCAACTCCTTATACTGCTAAGCGCCTCATGCGCCCACTGGTACGGTAATTAAATTACATCTGCTCCGACAAGTGTGAGCCCACCGATGCAGAGCTCCAGGCCAGCCATTCCCCTCAGAAACAGCCTTCCCGCAAGCACTTTGTCCCTCCTAAAAGGCATTAAAAAAAGGCAAAGATATGCCAGGCTTCAAACTCAATGCTTACAAAATTCAATAGGACACCATAATGTCATTAAAGACAGAATAAAAATACCACAAAGGATTAGACTTTTGTCTGGGGTTTTTTCCCCTTCCCTTTCCTCCCCACCCCGCCCCGCCAAACGCATTTATTTTGTTTTTAGACAGTTGCTGGGCTGCTCCGCAGAGCTAGTGAGCGAGTAGAACCGAGTAAAACTTTATATAAGGGAAAGAGAGAAAACCAGAGCCGAAAGGACCCGTTCTTCAGAGCCGCGTGGATGATGTGTCCCATTTCCCCCACCTCCTTATTAAAATACTTTCTGGAGAGGCAAATTCCAGCCTGAAATGAATTTTCCAAACCATATTTTATTAGGAATGCTTCCTTTTAACGGTCGGCACAGGAGCCCACCAGGGTCAATATTTCTCCAAAATTACAGCCAAGGGAGTTCAGAAAGGATCTAGCCAGAATTTCTCCTGCAATTCCCGGCTGTCCAACAAGAGCACGCTCCCACCAACCCCCTCAGCTGAGCAGCAAAAGGGCCGATTATATCCCAAAAGCACCCTCAGCCCCCGCTACAAAACCCCCTTCGGACGCGACGGAATAAAATTAAAACCATACTGGCTCCCCCAGACCCCTTCCAAGGGGCTCCACAGACATCCCGGGGAAAGCTCGCTCAGAGGGGATCTCATTTAGCCTGAGCTTGTCCCAAGCAGAGGTTTGTGACCATTACCACTTTTTATCCAGCCGAAAGCATTTCTAGGCCTATTTTTTCCCCTTTAAAGACACAGAATTATTCACAATAGGAAGACGGTGACGATTTCACTGCTGGCTTTTGGACACGCACCTAGGAGCCAAAGGGAAACGTTTCCCGACGTGACATACAGTCCTACAGCTCAAGCTAGTCTTAACTCGATTAGGAAATGGTTCCTTCTATCAGATGTGTTATCAGCGTCCCTCTGATAACCACCACGAGAGCAGGAACCTGCCGGTGACGCCCCAGTGAAGTTATGAGCCCACACTTAGTAAGCGCAGCCCCGCGCTGCCCAGGGGAGGAAAGGGCAGAAAAATATTTTCATTATTTACAGTGACACCACCAAGGCCAGACGGCCCAACGTGCGACGCGTTCTCCTTCTATCTGTTGGAAAATTCCACTTAGCAATGTTATTTTTAAAGGCTTTAGCTCTCTTTACTCTAAAAACAAGAGTTAAAGCTCGGTGGAGTAGGGCGGAGGGCTGCCACAGACACGGCATCGCCCCCAGAGCACCGGAGGAAGAGGCTTGAAAGCCCCAAGTACGGTGGCGAGCGCGCGTCGGGGGTTTTGACGCATCTATCCAGGAGAGTAAGCCCAGTCTAACAGAGAGCACGGCTTTTCTCTCAGACTGCAACCAGACTTTGTATTACAGCGGCCGGTTCCCCAGACCGGTTTGCTCAGACACGCTCGCAGGCAGGAGCGGCCGCGAAGGGGCTCTGCCCAATGCCACGCAACCTGCCAAACTCAGAAGCGGGAGCATTAAGGTGTAAAAGAAAGGGAAGAACTCCCAAAGACGGACCCCCAAAGGCAAGGGTCCAGGGTCAGGCTGATGGGGCGCGAGTGGGAGCACAGCCGGGCAACCCACAGCCCCCAACCACGGCAAAAACCAACCATGGCTCCTGCCCCGCCGCTGGGATCCCTCCCCAGCACCCGTCCCACCCCGGCAGAGCCATTTCTGGGTGGGAACGCCAACATTTCAGGCACTTCCCACCTCCTTCCATCCCTGCAGGGCCCCGGGGCTGAGGAAGCACCGGTTGCTGCCCCCGACCCCCCCAGGCTGCTCTCCCACGCCAGCCACCCACGGGAGCAGTCCCTACGCGCGATGGCACACCACCAGAAAGCTGCGCCGAGGGCGGACAACCACCGAGCTCCAAAACCGGGGGAGAACCCAGAAACACCTCAAGCTACTCCGGGATACCCCACCGGGAAGAGACGCCTCCAAAGCCCACCACACCCGGGGCTCGGTGCCGGCGCAGGCAGCCGCCCGGCAGACGGGGAGGACGGTGGAAAACCCACCGACGTGCCACCCCCCGGCTTCCAGCCTGCCCACCGCACCGCCACCGCCTCCTCCCAACTTCCCCGGCCTTGGCAATTTAATAAAAGGCAACGCTAAGAAAGCAAATTGGGGCGATGGGGGCAGCATGGCGTCCCCCAACACCACTGAGCCAAAGTGATTTCTACCTCCAGCTGCCCTTTTTTCAAAAAAAAAAAGGTATTTTCCAGAATCCACTTGCCTCCCCCTCGCCGACATCGCAGACTCACGAACACAACGGATCAATTCCCGAGGGCAACGGCTCTTTCTGTTCCCAGCCAAGAGACACATCTCCACAAGGAAGGACCGAAAACACACACCAACGAGGAGAATTCACTTGCGGGAGCCCCCGCAGCCGCCAGAGCCCTCGTCCCAGCATTTCCAACACGCTGGGCTGGAGCTCCAGAGCGTGTGTGCACACGCGTGTGCCCGCAAAGTTGCTTTTTCACCCCACACACAAAAAAAGAAATAAATGTTCGGTTGGAATACAAGCATCCAAGTGGAAAAGGTTGTCCAAATTGTTTCGGTTCTCTCCAACCCTCAAAAATTCTTTTTTTTTTTTCCTTTTTTTTTTTTGTTTTGAAAAATGTAGTGGGAAAGAAAAAAAAAAATCAGGCTAAAAGCAGGATTGATTTTTTTTTTTTTTAAACCAAGAAGGGGCTAAGATAAACAAACACTCTGTGATCTACACGATAAAGCCCAGCACGAGGGCTACCAAAACCATCCTGACACCACGTCCCCGGGTCAGCGGCGACCGCGGCCGAGCACCTTCCACTCCTCCTCCTCCTCCTCGCCCTTCATCCCGGCGCGCTGGAAAAGCCCCTTCTCATTGTTCCTGCACCTCAGCCGGGGCAGAGACACGTACGCATCCATACAACACATACATATATATATAATTTAGCTGTATCTATAGCCGGAGCAAGGGTTGGGGAGGAGCGCCGCAGCCCCGCCGCCGGCTTTGTTCGGACACGGACCGGGGGGGGGGGGGGGGTCCCCCCGCGCGCCCCCCCCCCCCCCCCCCCGGCCCC